>CM026210.1:8499832-8919832 GCA_014839995.1 Xenentodon cancila | reverse complement strand
TAATAACTTTTTCAAAACAAACTGAACCTCGTGCAAACAAATTTGCCCACGTCTGTTTATTTTAGTCTTATTGGCAAATATGTTCTCACTTCTTTTCATTATTTCTCACCTTTTCGCTTCTGTTCGTGTTGATAACCACGTCTCTCTCGTTCTCTCAGTAGCGTTTTTCTGTTTTACAAGTCTTGAGAGCTAGAGCAGGCTCTTCCTTCCTGCTCGCTGTAGTTGAAGTTCAGATCAGCTGCAGCCCGTCAGTCAGTGAGGGCGCAGGAGTCTGATCAGACCAGCGCAGAATGAAGCCAGGAAAGGCAGGAGATGAAATGGAAGAGAAAAAGAAGATAAAGCATGACTAAAGAATTATAGCAAGAGCTGCCCTGGCTAAAGGAAAAGAGATCAAGTTTGTTTTTTTGTTGGGTTTTTTCCCACATTTACCTGCAGCCCACTGAACCAATCTCAGCATGAGTGCACAAAAGGGCCTAAAGTGTGCTTGTGCTGAGATGAGTTGAAATTTAAAGATAATTTCTGCAAACTAGCGCTGTATGGAAGTGGGTTGCATGATGAAACGGTTTGCGAAATGCTGAGATGGAGAAGGACAAAAGGAAGTTCAACCTGAGCCGCATGCTGTACCTCTACCTGTTCAGAAAGAACAAATCCTTGACCGGCAACCCGGTTCACTTTAACGGCTACAGACCTGCAGCTGCAGCAGACAGCGGCACCGAGAATGGCACGTCGCCTGAACCGAGGAGCCAGTGGACGGTAAAGTGACTCCTCACCTTGACATCTTCCTAACCTTTCGCTGTCGGTCTCTACAGAGCCGTCTGTGACGATGTGGGTTGTAATGGTTAAATTGATCAAAGCCAAATTGGATTTTATTATCAGTGCAAAATGAAGAAGAGGCTTTTTGTTTGTTGCCATGGGTAGTTTTTCAGAAACTCGGTGCAGCTGAAAGGCTTCATGTTCAACCAACTATGGTTTCCTGTTGTCAAAAACAGTCCCAGCCAGCAGTGGTCTGCGGCTGCTTCGTTGAAACTAAAACCAGAAAAAAATAGTGTTTTCTGTTTGACAGATGACTAAAACATTAGTCTAAACTTTTATTTTACATTCATTTTATATAGTTTTACCAAGAGACGGATCACCTACAGGCTTATTCATCAGTTGAATTCATAAAATACTTCAAAGGTTTTGACCTCGGTGCCAAAACTGATCTTTTTGTTATTATTGTTTCTATTTTCAAATGTTTCCTTGACCCTCAAACATCTATTTAGCAAGTTTTCTCGTTTTATTTATTTATTTATTTTTTTGTTTTTTTTCTTTGTATCCGTGGTCTGATGACGCATCCAGGATCCCCCGCTATCTGCCCCATGATTCTTAAAAACTCAAGAGTTTTACAGGAGGAAGTGACAAAAGCGAGTTCCTCCAACCATGCAGCTGAGTTTACAATGCCACCTGTGGGGTTTATGTCAAGTGCCTTGTCAGTAGAAGGGCGGCAGAACGTTAAAGGGTGGCCTCTGGAAGACTTGTTGTTTTTCCTTTTCGTGTATGAGGTCGACACCAGGTCGGCCGCAAGTGTTCGTGCCTTGCAGTTGTCGGAGGCATCAGCTGTACTCCACCCTGTGAAAAACGTGTGACGGTAAGTCAAAGAGTCACACAGAAGGTCACCGCTGCACCTCTGTAAGAGCAGTGCAGCGCTGTTCTTCCGTTTTTGATGTTGAAGTCATCATAATTTGCAGAAATGACGGCACAATGGTGAGAACCTACTGCGAAACCCTCCATGCGTTCTCTCTTTTCACTTTGCTTCCTCTTTTTCAGGAGTGTTTTATTTTGATTCGGTGTTATTTACAGCGGGAGACACACCCACATATGCTGGTCTTGTTTGCATTGTAAATATTCTCAGACGAGTTTTGGCCATCACAGAATCATCACAAGCGATGCATAAATAATTATTTATGGTGTGTTTTCTGACTGGTTTATTGAGGGTTTTGTTTTTTTCTTTCTTTGTTTCTAATTTTGTAGGAAGATGGAGACATCAAGGAGATCAATATTACCCATGTGGTCAAAGAGGGCTCGGAAAAGGCTGACGCGTCTCAGTTTGAACTGCTCAAGGTTTTAGGACAGGGATCCTTTGGGAAGGTATCAGTCGGACTGAGTTTTGCTCTTCTCTCCTGTCTGACTTTGCAGATTTCTTTTTCTCTTCTTCTTTTGTTACTTCTTTCTGTCCATCCCGGAGCTGCTACATTGCTGATTTTAAATAAAGTGTGTTTTTTGCTTCTTCTTTTATTTTTTTCCTTCTATATGTATTTCTTTGAAGGTGTTCCTTGTGCGAAAGGTGACCCCTCCAGATGCCAACCAGCTGTATGCCATGAAGGTCCTCAAGAAAGCCACACTGAAAGGTGCAGAACCTTGCAGCATGCTTGCATTTGTGTGCTCCAGCGGGGCAGTTTTAAAAGGCTGTAACTCTGCTTATTTCCTCTGTTCCTGACTTTATACATTTTATAAACCAACACCAGGTTGAGAAGAGCCGCCCTGTCACTCATCACTTCCGTAACAGCAGTTCATAAGTTCAGTTTTTGTAGAGTTTTCTTTTGTTTGAAGCTTAAGGTTCTTTAGTTTTAGGATATGTTTTGTTTTTGTTTTTTTTTTTGAGCAGTTGTAACCTCAGTTTCACTTAGAGGGCGGGCACTTTTCCTGTAAGCGAAACCCTCCTGCAGATGCTTAGCGCAGACCACCCAGCTTTCAGTGGTTTTTTCATCTTTGTGCCGAGGTGGTGTGTGTGTGGTCTCGTTCTAGTGATAAACAAGAAGGCATTTAATTTGTTCTCCTGATCTTCCAGTGTTTTGGTTTATTCTAAATGTGCAAATATGGTTTAATCCAGAACTACTGTATCTCTCTCTTCAGTCGGACACCTGTTAAGGCCTTACGGTATTAATCTGTCAAAGCACAGTCAACTTGATTTTTTTTTTTTTTTTTTTTTTTTTTTTTTTTTTTTTTTAATTCGTCGAACTATTAGTTTTATTAAAACCTTCAATTTTGGAGTCACGTTTTATTCACGCTGCCTATTTTTTTGCTGTCCTTTTTTCAATTTTAAACCAGTTCAGTTTTATTTCATAGAAAAAATGCCAAGTAATCAAATTTATAAGAAAATGTTTTGGCAAAATTGACTTCATTCCCAAGGGCACGGTTTTTTAGCCACTCTTTTCCTAGTATTAGAGTTTGTGTTAAAGGTTTTTATGAAGTCGCTGAGCTCTTATTCATCCGTCAGTGAGGGACCGGGTGAGGACCAAGATGGAGAGGGACATCCTTGCAGACGTCAACCACCCATTTGTTGTCAAACTGCACTACGGTGAGTCAACCTGACGCTTTCCCCAAGCCTTAATAGATCGTGTTAATGCGTCTTTAAATTCCAAAAATCTGAATTTCCAGCTTAATCTAAATGAAAGATGTGTGTTTTCGCAGCATTCCAGACTGAAGGGAAGTTGTACTTGATCCTGGACTTTCTCAGAGGAGGAGATCTTTTCACTAGATTGTCTAAAGAGGTGAGAGCGATGCTTTAAATTGTGGTGTTTTGGTGGGGTTTTTTTTGCTTCTTAACTCTTCAGTCAAGGAGTTCCTTTTGCTTTTTTTGACAAATATTTATCTATTTTTTTCCTCCAATGTATTTCTCGTGTGACATCTTTTCTCCTTTTTCCGTCTTCGTCTATGACACCTACCAGGTGATGTTCACAGAGGAAGATGTGAAGTTTTATTTAGCAGAGCTGGCACTGGGACTGGACCACCTCCACAGCCTTGGAATCATTTACAGGGACCTCAAGCCTGAAAAGTAAGCAAATTGATGTGTCTTTTGAGAATCTGGATCATATTCAGAACAATAATTTTTTGACTGACTTTGTCGGTTTGTTTGAGGACACCTCTGTCACCTCTGTTCACATTTGTAGGGTTCTGTGACATCACAGACTCGGATCTGAGTATCATTATTCAGCTTTGCCATCTTTATATCCACTCTCACATCATGTTACATTCGCTGTACCTTGGAAATGGACTGCACATGGTCCTTTGGACACATCTAAACAAAAAGAAAGAAGGTGGAGTGGAATAGATTAGGTCACTCCACCCTGCTGTAATCAGAGTTGAAAACCCTGTGGTATTTCAACCAAATGTCAGATATTCAACAAGGTATCAGGAAACCATATGAACTTTAAAAAAAAAAAAAAAAACGTTATTTTTTTAAAGCTGACAGAAGGAGACTAGGAGGAGAGTAAGCCAGCATTCAGATATATCCATAAATATTTTGCCATCCTTATGGAAAGATTGTTAAACTTGCTACAGAGCTTATTATTAACTTATTTAAATTATAGGCCGTTCCGTCATATTAAAATTTACTCTTGTTAACACACTTAGTATGGTAAAAATTCTTTACCTGAAACCTCCTAAAGCTGTTGACCTCTGCGTTGTTTCCATGAGCTTGCGGTTAATATTTCTTTTTTAGTTTTTTCGCTTTCCGTTTAAATTCTGCCACCAGCTGTAGATATTGTCTGCACTTCCCCTGGTTTTGTGGCACATTTGAAGAACAGGACAAAATTGTTCTGTTCTTCTGCTCCACTGTGTTCCTATTGATCAAAAGTACAGTCAAGGTACCTCTTTATAGTAAATAAAAAACAACCTATGTCATAATTTATCAATCTTAATGATACAATTGACCACAATATATTACTAGAGAATGGAGAACTAGGCAGGTCTTTCTGGAACTGTCCTAAACTGGTTCAAAACCTACTTGGATAACAGGAAGTACGTTGTGTCAATAGGTGACTTTACATCTGAGCTGGCAAGAATCACATGTGGAGTTCCCCAAGGTTCAATGCTGGGATCTCTTCTCTTTAACATCTACATGCTCCCACTGACACGGATTATAAAGAACAACAAAATAAACTACCACAGCTATGCAAATGACATGCCTATATATATTAAAATGGCCCCAAAGAGGCCGAGGCTCTGTACAGGCTGTTGGTAAATGCATTGAGGAGATTAATGCCTGGATGTGCCAGAACTTTCTCCAGCTAAACAAAACCAAAACTGAGGTACTTGTCTTTGAAGAAACAATCTATACACCACCAACCAGGCTAGAAATCTGGGTTTTTAGATAATGGTGGACTCTGACCTAAATTTGGAAAAAGACATTAAGGCAATAACATGTAAATGTCTACCTAAAAAAATCAGTTAAGTTTAGTTGCTTCAGTCCTCTCTAAGACCAAAAAAGTGGACCACATCAGTCCAGCTCTGAGGTCTTTCCACAGCTTCCTGTCCATCAGAAGATAGACTGCAACGTTCTGATGCTGCTCTATAAAGCTCTGAAAGGTTTAGGACCAAAGTACATCGGTCACCTCCTGAGTGATCTCCCAGTATGAACCTTCCAGACCCCTCAGGTCATCTGGATCCAGGTTTTTATCAGTTCCCAGAGTCAGAACCAGACATGGAGAAGCTTCCTTCAGCCTCTATGCTCCACATGTCTGGAACAAACTCCTAGAAAGCCTCAGGCCCAGACCTAAAGGATGGAAGTGATATTTAATCTTGAGTTTCAAAACTGGATCTTAAATTAACTGATTTTATCCTTTTCTTTTTTTATTTTTTGTTTAGCCTTTACGTTATGCTTTTTATTTCTACTTATGTGATGTTTTAATGTCTCTATAAAGCACTTTAAATCACCCTGTTGTTGAATTTTGCTATATAAATGAACTGGCCTTGTCTTATTCCAGACCACATCAGGGAAGATTATGAACCGATAAAAAGATGTTAATTCTGTACAATACGGGATGCTTTGATGATCATATCTTGACTTCGCCACTGTTTCCTTCTAGCATTCTCCTGGATGAGGAGGGACACATCAAACTCACAGGTACGTCTTTAGCCCCTGGTCTCCGCAGCAAACGCACACACTCTTTCCTCTTTCCTGCCTCGTTGACCTTCATTACTCACAGCACCGTGGCGGCTTTATCTTGCTGACTGCAGATATCTGCATGCAGACCTGTGTATGTTTCCCAGGTTAATTATTATGCTTATCAACATCCCCGAGTCCTGCCGCCGTTGAACCTAAGGTGACCTCGGGAAGTTTAAAGAGGCAATATAAGTCACACTAGTAAGGTTTCGGCAGACAAAGATTGAGTGCTTTAAGGAGAAACGGCAGCTTCACGCTGCGGTTACTTCTGTTGTGTTTATGCTGCAAATTTATGACGATGTATTTGAAAGGAGCGTTTGTTTACGTCTCATTGTGGTTTGTTTTTTTTGCTTTTTGTCTTGTTTTAGATTTTGGTTTATGTAAAGAAGCCATCGACCATGAGAAAAAAGCATATTCCTTCTGTGGTACAGTGGAGTACATGGCACCTGAGGTGGTGAACAGACAGGGACACACCCACAGCGCCGACTGGTGGTCATTTGGAGTATTAATGGTAAGGAAGAAAATAAGTCTGCTGTACATTCTTATTATTAATAAATCTTAAAATGTATAGAATTTAGTTGGTAGTCGTTTACAGTATTCACTTCTGATCACTGTGCGTTTCCCGTCGTAGTTTGAGATGTTGACTGGAGCGCTACCGTTTCAAGGGAAGGACCGCAAAGAAACCATGAATCTGATTCTGAAGTGAGTACCATCTGCTTGCGAGAACAATCCCACTCAAAAGCCTATTGTCGCGATTCGTGCCGCGGGTGCAGGAATTAAAAATTAAAGCTGTGCGCCGTCTGTCTCTACCTCCAGGGCGCGCTTGGGAATGCCTCAGTTCTTGAGCGCAGAGGCCCAGTCTCTGCTCAGGGCATTGTTCAAGAGGAACCCTGCCAACAGACTGGGTTAGTATCAGCTCAAGAACTTGACTTGGGAAGACTAGTTGACCCAATGGTGGTGCTAAATGTCGACGTCTTGCTTATAGGATCTAACGCTGACGGTGCAGAAGAGATTAAGCGGCATGGTTTCTTCTCCACTATTGATTGGAATGTGAGTGTCTGGCTTTAAAAGACATTTGAATTGTGCCTCTTTTGTTTTGTTTATTTTAAGCCAGAGGTTACAGTAAAAGAATGTAAACGGTATGTTGTGAATAAAAGTCTCTCTATCCCTTTCAGAAACTCTTCCGGAAAGAAGTGAAGCCTCCGTTCAGACCAGCTGTGGCGCGTCCAGATGACACCTTCTATTTTGACTCTGAGTTCACTTCTCGCACACCAAAAGGTGAAAGCTCTCACATGGTGCTGTCCTGATAGTTGACTGCATGTCTTTAATACCTACATTATAACACAGTCATCCTCTCTTTGCCACAAAAAAACCACAAAAAATCTGCAGCATTACCTCCAAAGGCCAAGATGTTTCTACGTTTGTCTCTAAGTCTTCAGCGTTGTTATCTTGCAGACTCCCCCGGTGTGCCCCCCAGCGCCGGAGCTCATCAGTTATTCAGGGGCTTCAGCTTTGTGGCGTCAACGATGCTGAACGAAGAAGGTGCAGTGGAGGTGGTGCAGCCCCCACCTCACCCAGTGGTCCAGGTACACGGTTCATCACCTGAGGGACATGTTTCTTTACTGAAAATGATGAATGCAGCAAAAGAGGCGAATACTATTGTTGATTGGAGGATCTTTTTTTTTTTTTTTTTTTTTTTTCATGATCATTCTTGTCAGTGTGGACATCGTGCACATGCTGTATGTACGATGCACACCGAAATTGGACCTCTGCTTTTAACCCATCAACTAGTTTTACTAGTGAGCAGTGGGGCTGCTAGAACCAGCGCCCCGGGGAGCAATTGGGAGTTAAGGGCCTTGCTCAGGGGCCCCCAGTGATTTACTATTGTGGGCAGCCCTGGGCTTGAACCTGGGTCCCACCACTGTAACCACTAGGCCACCACTCCCAGGCCACAACAGGAACTTTCTGTGGATAGTTCCTGTTAAACCAAAACTGTTCTTCAGAAAAATATGTAATATTCCCCATACTATTTGGTATTAAAGTGGAATTTCGAATGCATTTTTCATTAAAGCTGTACAAAAAGTAAAAAAAATTAGTTCAGATATATTTTATCCAGGTTTAAACCTTAATTTAATTAAAAAAAAAAACAGTATGGGGGAAAATTTGTCAAAAGATCAAGGATAATAATAATTTGAGCATAGAAGCAGATGGGTTTTTTCCCGCAGTGCATTGAGCAAAAAGCAATTGTGGGCAAATTCTTCAGCTCTGTGCATAAACGCTCCAGTCAGCAAAAGACAAAAGCACGATAAGCAGTACGTTGCGTGACTGGCAGAACACTTCGGGCACAGATGCTGTGAAAATGAAATTAGTTTTCCCTTTTGTTTCCTACCGTTTGGAAACTGAAAGTTGTCATTTCGGAGTGCCAACAGCTGTTGACACATTTGAGACATGATTTTCATGTACAGCAACTAAACGACTAATACATTATCACCCAAAACCCCTGAACATCTGCACCACAAATGTTACTCATTGTATTTACCATATTCCTCTGCCACATGCCACATAAGTGAAGGCTAATGACGCATTTCTTCATACATGAACTGCCTTGAATAACATTGCCTGTACTGGGTCAGTATGATTCTGACTGCAGCTTTAACTCTGCTCTCAAACATGGAAATCCAAAATTTTCGCAGTGAATTTCATTTCTCATGGAAATCTGGCAAACAAAGTAAAAACAAGAACTTTTTGCAGCAGTTTCAAACAACACTTAAATAATTGAATTGATCTTCTAACACTATGTGATGTATGTAAAATGTTTTAGGCTGGACTCCGAGGCGTTTAGTTACTCATTAGTCATCCAGCTATTTGTAGTCGGAAGTGCGAGAGATATACCAACAAATCCAGACGTTTGATGCTGCATCCGAACAGAGAGACGGGAATGATTCAAGTGTGAACTGTGTGTAATGCAACCTGCAGCATTAAGAGCATGACATGTCTCTGAGCAGTTATGTGGCTTCACATCCTGTTTCATGCCTGACGGAAGCAATAATTAAGTCCGTGTGGTAGATTCAGAGTGACAGTTGGATGGAGAGAAAAGGGGATTCTACAAATAGGTTCAGCTCCATCCTCCCCTTTAAAGAGAAAAAATTAACATCAGTTCTGTCAGTGTCACACCTTCGCCAGAGTTCAACTTTCAGTCGTTTTCTCTGCAGCAACTGCACGGCAAGAACCTGCTTTTCAGCGACGGCTACGTACTCAAGGAGGACATCGGCATGGGCTCTTTCTCCGTGTGTAAACGATGTATCCACAAAACCACCAACACTGAATATGCTGTCAAGGTATGAACAAAAGTCAAATCTGTCATCCAACACATACGCAGGTAGAGCAGCCAAAGTACAAAACAAACGCGTCTAACTGCTGTTCAGCAGTTCAGACACTACCAAAGAAAATCAGTTCAGTATTTCACATTTTAAATGAGAATTTTTCAGCTTTAGAGTCGACTTGAATCGCTTTGTGATTGGCAGGTGATCGACAAGACCAGCACAGACCCGTCTGAGGAAATTGAGATCCTACTTAGATATGGACAGCACCCCAACATCATAACGCTGAAGGATGTGGGTTCGGATTTTCAACACGTCACGCTATTATCTTCCTGACCGTATAAGTTCACTTAAAGAAAACAATATTTCTTCAAATGAGGAATTTTGTGTGTGTTACCGTTTCAGGTGTACGACAATGGCAAGCAGGTGTTCCTGGTGACGGAGCTGATGCGGGGAGGAGAGCTGCTGGATCGGATCCTTAAACAGAAGTTCTTTTCAGAGCGAGAGGCCAGCGCCGTGCTTCACACCATCACCAAGACCGTGGAGTACCTCCACTCACAGGGGGTCAGTGTGACTGGCTCTATTAGTACACAGCCTGATATGGTCAAGTAATGGTTTTCCGTTTTATGTTATTAGTCTCCAACAGTTTCTTTTGAAGGGTCTTTGGTCCAGTCTTCAAGTTTAACCATTTACAAAGTCCATGTTATCTTTACACACTGGCATCCAGTTGATTAAATGCTCTTGTGAAAGAATGTAAAATATTACTTATGTGTAAGAGCAACATGGCTCTCAAAACGGCGTCTAACAGTGCGTTTACGCTGGACAAGTGAAGTCTGTGTTTTACAGTAATGACAGACATTTAATCCCAGATATAATGTGGAGGCCTTTAGTTTTATTTTTATATATATATATATATATATATATATATATATATATATATATATATATATATATATATATATATATATATATATATATATATATATATATATATATATATATATATATATATATATATATATATATATATATATATATATATATATATAATTTTTTTTTTATTATTATTTTTTTAAAGATTACCTTTTATTTAACATTAACTTTGAATATTGGTTTAAAAGCATTTTATCAGACAGTCAACAGTTAGATTTCAGTGACGGTCACATTTGGACAGGCAACAGAATCATAACATGGCAAATCTATCTGTGCATTTAAGTTGCCATGGTAACAGTAATAACCAGAGCTTTCATTTAAGCTCTAAAGGTTTTCTGCTCTGAGGCTTTAAGCTTGATGGAAGATAACGATTTGTCACTGCGTGATGCGGCCACTCATCTCATTGTCGCATCTTCGTTCTTCTGCTGATCGGGGCTGCTTGTTTTCTAAGTCGTCGTGTGAAGCTTAATATTTATTAATTTCTGTATGTTTTTGTGCCATAAAATATCAGATCATTACGCTGTATGTGGTGGGTTTAGGCTCTAGTCCTAATATAATATCACAGTATGTACTGTATTTGACATAATTATGTCAAGAAAGAGGCAGAGAAGCCAAAGAGGAATTAAAAAAAAAAAAAAAAAAAAAAAACCTACCTGCACAGCACACCACAGGATTAAAATTACCTCATGACCTCAAACCCAAGTGAAGTGATTGGACCATTGGTTTGTCCGTCAAACTCTTTGCCTTCAGTGAACAGGCGTTGGAGGTGTGGCTTCAGAGGCAGGTCTGAAGGAAGCCACTTGTTTTCAGACATTTCAAACCAAACTTTTAAGGTCTCATCACAGTTTCTAATTTGGATTAAGTTCTCTGGACTTTGAGTAGGCCAACACCTCGATTCCTTTATTTTTGCACCACCATGAGAAACAACAAATGTAATTGTAAGCTGTAGTTACTTGACACTCGCCACCGAGTGTCGGTAAGGACACGCAGCTGGAGACCCAAACAGTTTGTGTGGTTGTGTAAACAAGAACAAGGGAATAACTGTTGATAATTTATCTAACAACAATAATAATGTTCAGAATTGTCCATCACAATCCTGAGTTCAATTCAGCAATTACAGAAACTCCTTAAATCCTGCCCTTGTTCAGCAGTACTGGATGACAGTCCACTTTCTATTTGTTCCTTTCTACCAACCCCTCTGCTGTGAATTTGCCGGTGTGCTTGTGGTTACTGCTCTGTTGCAGGACCTTCCCTCCTTACGCTTCTTGATGGGTAGCAATAATTGCTTCTCTAAAATCATTGCTGATGTCTTTCTTTTGTGGCATTGTGTTATCACACATGACTATTCCAGACCAGCTTTCTGCTTTTATACATTTGCTCACACTTGCTGATCATCAGTTCATCCTTGCATTTTTTGCAATGAATAAACCACCTCCCACCCGCAGGTTCAGGGTTCTCTAATATGCAGAATTATGTAAATCAAGACATAAATGTGGTTAAAGTTACATTAAAGTGGTTTTCCTCCTCTACAAAATAATTTAAAGCTCTCTCGGTCATACATATTGTATTATTCTGCATTTCTTCGACCCTCCATCGTCTCCCGTTACCATCCTGTTTTGCTCAGTCCCTCCTCTTATTCCTCCCTTCTGAATCCTCTCGGTTTTCCAGGTGGTGCACAGAGACCTGAAGCCCAGCAACATCCTCTACGTTGATGAGTCTGGGAATCCCGAGTCCATCAGAATCTGTGACTTTGGCTTTGCCAAGCAGTTGCGCGCCAACAATGGCCTGCTGATGACCCCGTGCTACACTGCAAATTTTGTCGCTCCTGAGGTGAGCTGAGCTGAGGTGCAGTCACAGCCGTACTGTTGGGAGGGTTGTTTTAGTGTTAATCACTGAAAAAATGTGTTGCTTTAAGGTGCTGAAGCGTCAGGGCTATGACGAAGGATGTGACATCTGGAGTTTGGGGGTCTTGCTGTACACCATGCTGGCTGGGTGAGCAGAAACGCTTTGTGTTGTTTATTTACTTTATTCTTCCTCTCTGAGGGCTTTGTGAATTCGCTCTCGTGTCTATTTTTCTTCCACCAGTTCTACTCCATTTGCCAATGGACCCGAGGACACGCCAAATGAGATTCTGAACAGGATAGGAAACGGACACTTCAGTCTCACTGGAGGCAACTGGGACTCTGTGTCTGATGCCGCTAAGGTGGAGCTTTAAATCTGCATTTGTGCCTTTGTGCCCTCTTTCTGGCGGTAGCGTGTCATATTATGTTTTCCTGCTTATAGGACCTTGTTTCCAAGATGCTTCATGTGGACCCCCTTCAGAGGCTGACTGCTAAGCAGGTCCTCAAACACCCCTGGATTGTGCAGAGAGACAAGTTACCCAACAGCCAGCTCCCCCACCAGGATCCCAAACTAGTCAAGGTAGGACACCCAAGCACCAACTTGACACTGATTAGAATATTGGTGGCCTTTTTCTTTTCTTTTAATCATTTAAACCTGTTTGAAGCTCTGTGGGGAGCTCTGCCTTTTGTTTTAAAAACCTCTGGAATTACGTAAAAATCAACTTAATGGCTTCTAAAATGATCAAGAGTGTTTGTGTCCATGCCTGAAAACCCGTATCGCTTACGGTGACGTTCTCTGTTTGAATCAAAATGTCATTCACGTGAATCGTGGCAATAAATGATTGGTAACAATAATTGGTTTAAGTTGCTAGACAGTTTAGCATCCCCTTACTTGGTGTGTTACTGTGAAGATGCTCTCTCAGATGCATGATTCCCATGTATGACATTTTGATTCAAGCGTGACAGGAGTTTGCAGGCTTGACTAGCAGCTGCAGTACTCACACTGCTCTTTACCTGCAGGGTGCAATGGCGGCGACCTACTCCGCTCTGAAGAACTCCCAGCCCACTCCAGCTCTCAAGCCCATTGAAAGCTCGTTCCTTGCTCAGAGGCGTGTGAAGAAGCTGCCCTCCACCTCTTTGTAGAGACTTTAAAACCAACCCCAATCAGCTCACGGGAGTCTGATCAAAACCGCGACTCCTGACTCCAGACCAACCCAGTCAGCTTGCTCGGGGGGGGGGCACAGTGTCCACCAGCCAAAACAAGCCAAGGAACACTGACTGTGGTCCTGCACCTCATCTCGTGACATCGGTTATCCTGCTCTTGCTGTCATCCTCCTCCTGCGGGCTCATCTGCTGCTGTCAAGCCAATCCACTTGGACCAGCAAAGGATTGTGATGATGAACTGGAGTGATGAGGGCATGAAGGGAAAAGGAAGGGAAAAAAACAGAGTGCAGGTTTCTGACAGATGTATTAGTGATGTGTGCGTGTGTGTGTGTGTGTGTGCGTGTGCGTGTGCGTGTGCGTGTGTGTGTGTGTGTGTGTGTGTGCATGACCTGCAACAGAGTTGACACAGCCATGTTTTTGATAGTGACAATGACAGTTTTCTCTCCTAATCGTTGCTGTAATTGGTTCTTGCTGCACGCCTGTCCACCTGCTTGTTTTCTTGTCCGTCTTCTTGTTCTTTTTGTAGAGTTTATGAGCTTTATATTTACCGGCTTTGCTGCCAAATCAAACTGTGCCGTCAGCACAAAAACCCAGTACTGTCCAGCTGCTGTTAAATGTTTTTGTTTTGTTTTGTTTTCATAGAGAATATTGAAATATTTCTGCCATGAATGCCTCTCTGGCTTTGGTACAACCAGAATATGTAAATTCTGGGAGATGTCAAATGCTGATGTTTTGGTTAATGTCAATCTAAGCTTGTGTTTGGTTTTACAAAGTGTGTATGCGTGTGTGTGGGACTCTGTGCGTGCGTGTGCGTGGCAGTGCATGATTTGCAGTGTGTCTGTGTGTGTATCGTCTTGCGGGACGCTGCAGAGTCATGTGCATGATCTGGTGACGTGATGATGTCATGTGGCTTCCTCGTTTTGCTGCTCTCCCTTTTCTCTGCTTGGTCAAACTGCTGGCAAACATTTGAAATTACTATTATTTTTATTACTACAAAAACTAGTAAAATAGGTGGCTTTCTGTGAAAGAAAACCTGCCCCAGAACAATGTGGCATGTTTGCTTTGGTGTACTCTGTTTTCGCTCTGTGTTCCTTGGAAAATGCATATTGAACGCTGTTTCTTGTGTTAGTTGCTTTTGTTGTTTCTTTTCTCTTTTTTCTTTTTGTCTAAAGAACGTGGTGATTTAAATAGTGAAAGACATGCTGAAATAGATCCTGTGGACTTGATGCTGCGCAGGTCTTTTCTTCTGTTCTAGAAATGTAAACGAGGCCGACCATCTTTTTGGACTTGAGCTCTCATTTGCTATTTTTCTGTCAGATCACTGGTTGGTAATATGAAGCAGACCTACTCTTTCATTTCAACAAAATTCTGATTATAAGACTTGGTTGCACATTGCTGAAACTGAGTTTGAGATCTTTTACAGAAGGGTAAATGTGTCTCTCTGTGATTTGCTTCATAAAGTAGGTCCTGCTTTCAGCTCAGTGCCTAGGCCTGCAGGTGAGGCAGGATGCCTTGCATGGAAAATGCATGAAAAATAACAAAAAGAACAATAATAGTTGAAAACAATACTGTTCTCCTGTAGAAGGAAAGACCTGTGTGGCTAAATAAGATATGATCCAGCTGTCTTACCTCAAAAGGGATCAAGCTTATGTTATACTTATTTGGTGGCAAAACTTCCCCTCCTTTGATTAATAGTATTATGTTGAGGTGTTATTGTATGATAAAGATGAAGATTTTTATATCTTACAATATTAAAAATTGAGTTGCTATGACAAACTGTCTTTTTTTTTTTTTTTTCCACATTTGTCCTTTAAGGAGCGATGCCACAAGAAAAACTCACATTTCAGATTGAGAAAGGCTCAAAACTCACCCAGAAGATGCTAGAACGTTTAGATGTCACGTCATCAGACAATCATGGGGGTGGGGTGGGGTGGGGGGAGGGTGCAGGCTGCTCCACACAACCCTTTATGCAGCCTTCACCGCCCTCTGCAGAACCTTTCTCTCTGCAGCAGAGCAGCTGCCGTACCACACGGTGATGCAAGTGCGGACCTCTATTAAAGTAGATATTTTGGCAGTTTGCTGTTCTGGTGCCTGAACGTGTACTCGTACAAAAACTATTTTGCACATCAGTCTTTGAAAGGGTCATTAAACCAACTCTGAGCAATATAGAGTTCAGTATTCTACAATGAAAGAGTTTTCACAAGTGGAACCCGTTCAAGACAGTTGCCAATATTCCCAGGAGTTTGTCAGACCCTGCAATGCTCAGAAAAACTAAAAGCTCCATCTTAACCCTACAGCTTCAACGAAGCATGTTTAATGTTACATTCTATTATGGAAAGCTATAAAGAGAACAAGAGCAGAGTTTTTGGTTGGCAAGAACATGGAAGCATTACTAAGTTTTGCAAAAACTGCAAGACTTGTGCAAAAGTGTCCTCCCTTAATAATGAGTATGACGCTGCATACTAACTGTTAAGTACGGCAGTGGAGGAATGATCATATGGGTTGTTTTAAAGTTGCAGGACCTGAGCATTTTGTATTGAGCTATAAATTCCTCTATATACAAGAGTTCTTCAGACAAATGTGAGGTCGTCTGTCTAAAAAGTAAAACTTGAAATTGGGTCGTGCACAATAATCGACACACGAACTGAAAAAGGAGAAATCAAAAGTTTTCCAAAACAAAGATGAGAATAAGACTTAGAAAACTTTACACAATTCACAAAGTTTGAAGAGAATGGATTACTCTAAAAGAGGCTAAACTGTCTATTGTTAACTGACACTACCATTTGTTTATCTTGATGTTACTGCTTTAAGAAAACCAAATAAAATATAACTTATAAATGAAAAGTAAAGGACTTGTGGTTTTGGAGTGGCTCTCACTAAAACCTCAACCTGCTGAAATGCCGTAGAGGGACGTAGAGCCTTAAACTGAAGCAATGCTGTAAAGATGCACTGAAATAAAAACCACCACTTCAGGTTGTTGCTGCTGAGAGAGAATCTATAAGTGGTCAAATCATGGAGCCTTGCCCATATTTTTGTAGTCTGAGGTGACATCTGACTAATGGAGTAAGCACTGACATTGCTTATCATGTGCTTTTTCCAAAAGAACTGTACAAATCTATAACATTTGATTAATCTTTCCGATGTTCTAAAGGTTTTAAATATTTGAAAATTAATGTGCCACAGGCTGATGTGCGCATCTTATGACTAATAAACTTAAAACTAAGAGGAATGACGTCTAAGGATGCCAGAAAAACAATGTTGGATTTTCTGGTGCGCTTCCGTATATGGCCACTAGAGGGAGATACAGTACACTCTCTTAGTACACACAACTTTAATCACTATACGTTTATAAGAATAACCTTTCAGATTTTTTAAAATAATTTTAGTTCATCTGTCAGGTTCACTTCAATTGTAAACTCCAGATTAAGACAACAAAAGCATTATTTTTGGTTTTTTTTTCATGTTTTTTTTTAATGAGTTTCACTGTTTTTGCCCTATCAATTAAGACATGTCATCATCACTTTAAATGTCATGTTTTCGCACTCCTTCTCCTCACCCTCCCCCCTCCAGATGAAGAGTATGACCTTACAGCATCACCATGTACCTGCTGCCACTTGCCTCTGGATGCACAGCAGCACTGCCTTACATAAGAGGCACCACGGCATCTTCTGCTCGTACTGTGGGAGGCCCTGGTCACCTGCAATCACATTTATGCTGAAAACATCTGCAACACGTCTGCGATCAGTTCCTTTACTTACACACAAGAACGTGCTCACTTTGAGATGCCGTATTCTCAGTGGACTCTGCGCTCTGTCCTGTGACATCATCGTGCCAAAAATGCCCACTGCAGCACATGACTTCCTGCTACTTCACACAGACACAGAGTGACTCAGACTGCAGCAGAAAGAGGAGAAAGAGGAAAGAGGAGACGACTCATATTGATCAGAGGACCATCATCGGTCTCCTATCACAGAAGAGGGGAAGGCGGTGCAGTTTTTATCTTTGTCTTGTCTACTCAGATTACTGCCGCTGTGAGCTGGAGCCGTTTGGGTTGGGTCTTTACAACGTCAGGAGGCAGTGTGGGTGTCTGTCAAAGTGGATCCTTGTCTGATATGTGCCGTAAAAAGGACACATACAGGAAAATACCTCTTTAAAGTGCTCTCGTTGATTAAATATTCATTTTTGCTACCCCTGATAGGATTTATGGGTGCAACATGCTGCTCGAAGCATCTCCTGTGGTTCTCTCGACTTCCATATAAAATCTAATATTGACACAAACGAACCTTGTATTTCCCCCTATAAAAGGACCTTTGATAAGATTATTTTAAAGTTTTTACAAACAAGCACACACGTATGTAACAATCAAGAAAGCAAACTAACTTTTGCATATTTGTTTTGCAATTCAGGACAAAATTAAATAGATTTTATTGTTTTTATTAGAAATAATATTACTATACATGCTACTTTTCCTTGTTAAACTTAACCACTTCACAAGGAAAGTGTCCATTAGGTTAATTTAGAGGTTCTGACACACAGCACTCACATTACATTCATGTTTTTCTTCTAAAAATGTACATTTATTTTGTAAAACAAACTGAGACACGTGCGCTGCAGCTGCTTCTTCATCCTCTACTCTGCAGGTCTTCTATTCATTCAGACTTGTGTCTCTGCTTCAGTATAATATTTCTAAATACTGCAGGGAAATACAAAGCCAGCTATGTTAATACACATATCACTGATGTTTAAGACAAACAGCTGGGGCAAGTAAAAAAAAGATTTCAATCTAAATCGGAACAAAATGCTCTCAATCCTTCACATGTGTGCACACAAAAGAGAAACGCAGCAAACAGTTTAAAGTAATCCTGAGCAGAGCGTGAGAGACAGAGTGCAGGCTTTTATGACAATCTCAGAGATTATTGCACTTTGGACGGCACGTGAGCGTAATAAATTCAGAACAGTTAATTGAATGGGAATGTGGGTGTGTTGCTTTTACTGTGTGCTTATAACTGTGGAAAAATTAGAGGGGGCGTGTTTGTAACTGACTGTCCAATTAGAACAATTCCTTGTTAAAAGCATCCTGCTGTATCAAGGCAGCCTGACTCCTGCAGCCGTTGATGTTTGCCAAAGATGAAGACCATCTGTGTGTTTGGCACGCAGGCACCTTGGGGAATTAGACTGAGTGGTTTTTAACTGCGCAATGTTACGCAACCATTAGTCTTCCAAAAATGTGCGTTTCCAAAAGCTTCACTTACTTGAGCAGTTGTGCTTGTAACTACAACATTTAAAGCAAAGAAAATGTGTACATCACACAAAGGCGGAGCTGACGGTGGCATGTGCGTTTTAATAATGCAGTGTCGGTATTATGCGAGTTACCTCATGAGCTATAATCATTCAGAAATGTGTTGCCACTCTGCTTTTTCTGTCCATTCATTATTTATCACTGCCATCCTTTTGTACTGATCGTATTTCTTGCTTTGTGAGTGGAAGGATAAAGAGCTAATGAGAATTATTGACCTTTTTGATCATTTGCGGTTAAAGCGCTCACATTTCTTCCTTTCTGCTTTTCTGCTTTTTGCAGTTCATTTGCCCTTCACTTCAAACATCGGAAAAGCTAAAAGCCGGAAGTGAGCAGCTGCTAATGTAGTCCTGAGATAAAGCAAAGCGCTCAGTGAACTCTCAGCTATACAAGTGCAGAGATGTGCACACACACGTACACGCCCACCTCTGACCTACTAAAAGCTTCATCTGTTTTGCTTCACTCTAATGGACGACGGTTATTTTAAAACATCACATCTTGCTGCTTAAAACCCAGCAGTGTTGCCCTTCTCAACCTTTTGCATGTGTGTGTCCTTCTGGGGGTATCTACGTGAACTTATATACTCGGTGTCCTCAACGCTGCCACTATTGTTTAGACGGAGACGGTGAATTTGGTCACGGACTGCATGAGCAAGAAGAAAAAAAGAAAATAATTGAAGATGTGACCAGTTACCATCTCACTGATATAGAGAAAATGAAAAAGCCATTTTGCGTTTCGATGCTTTGAAATAGTTCTTGTAAAAACAACAACACAAACACAAAAAAAGACAAATCCTCCTGATTGAATCTCTACTGAAACGTGGAAAAACCGTAAATGTGACCTAAATAGACAAAAGAAAATCTTAAGAAGTTTGTATAAGAAATAGTTGCAACGCTGAACTGAAACTTTATAAATTGTGGAATAACAAGAGCCTCCTCAAGCATTTGGTTGGAGAACATCTGGTTACAATAACAACCTTTCAATGTTTCTTATAGCAATGGAGGAGTTTATTTTTAGTGTGTTAAAGTTCTTAAAAGTTTGGAGTTGTTGCAAGGACAGATTTCAGTTTTCATGGATTTAGGTCACAAATATCTTTTTTTTTTTAATTTATTTAATAGGTTTAACCTGTTAAAACAATTTGAAAATTGTAGTATTTTGGCCTGTTTTGTGCCCAGTCTTTTGATAGGGGTGTCCTTGTCCGGTGTAAAGTTCATTTTAGTGAGTGAAATCATAATTCCAGATTGCTCCAGCTCAGCCTGATACTCGTTACATGTCATAAATGCCATTTTCCACCTCTATATCAACAGTTTATGCAGACCACTCCCATTTAGTTCATTCATCAATATTATAGAAGTGTTGAACGTCTTCCTATGAACGGGTGAAACAAGGACTGGCAGGCCTTCGGTGATAACTTCCTAACCTTTTATTTTATTTTATTGGTAGTGACACCTCTGGTGCTCTTAGATGTCTTGTCTTTTCCATTGTCAAAAAATAAACAATCGTCCACTTTTAATAGCCACCAGCTTTAACAAATCTGAAGTCTTTAAAAAAAACCAAACTATTCAAGTTCAAAAGAGTTACAATATGTGTATCTGTGTAGTTTATTTCTGTATTTAACATCGTTATTCTTTTACTACTTATAAAAAGAACATTGATTGACTTTGTATGTCTAAAGATATTCAAAAACCATTTTTGTTTAAAAACTCAAGATGGCCAATAATTGTGTCAAATTTAAAGGACGGCTGCGAGCTGTCAAATGTAAGAGAGAAACACAGTGAGTTTGATCATGCGGAGCAGCAAGGTGATTAGGGGAGAGATAAAAGTGGAGCATCCCCCCTCCCTCCTACTATTGCCGTTTGATATCGAGGCAGTGTTGCTAGGGGCAACCATTCAGGACGAAAAAAGGATAAAAGTAGAGACCAGATGGTAAGTGGGATGGCAGGTGAGAGCAGAGCAGCAGCGTCACAGAGAGATTGACCTTATACTTCAGCGTGTCTTGACTTGACGGAGCAGAGCTCATCTAAGCAGAGCTGCAAATGATGACAATGATCCAGGGCAGTCAATCTGAGGAAACGTCAGCCTGCCAGCATCAGCAGCGGAGAGGGATGCTGCCCAATCATCAGCCGAAATGCTCATGAGCTCAGCAGCCAATGAAACGCCAGGAGACATCCTCCTCAGATGCAGAGAGCGCACAATCCTGGCTCGGATGTCTTATTAATGAATGGAGCCGTTACCAGGTCGCATCGCCGCACATCTCCGCGCTCTCTGTCCAGCTGCGCGCTCATCTGACTCAGAAGGACGGGAAAACGACATCAGCAGCGACGTCAGCAGCGGCAGCGGCAGCAGCTGGGAGGGTTGAACGCTGGCTATGAAGGGACGACAAAGAAAAACAGAAACCCGATGTGAGGGCACCGCTGAGGACGCGCCAGGCGCTATTAAAAACGTAGACTCAGACTCTGACCTCCACCCACCGGATTCACCCCCACCGTCGCCCTCTCGCTCCCCTGCTCCTCCAGCAGCCATGCCGCCTTCTGGATCTGCCTCCGCTCTCCTGGCCCTGGCATCTCCGGCCACCAGGCGCTCAATTTCCATGGGAGACTTTCGCAGGGTCACAGGGGCTCTACTAGCTGGTTCTGAGCCCCCATCCACCTCTGCCACGGCCCCCTCCTCCAAGCTCGTCACCCCCAGCTCCAGCATGGAGTTTGAGGCAGCTCGGCGGCGCCTCCTGGAGGTGGAGGAGCGTCAGCGTGTCATCAGAGAGATGGAGCGGAGGCTGGAGGAGCTTCGGGAAATGTTTGTGCGCTCGGAGCAGCAGGTGGTGGTCCACGGGGAGCTGGTGTCACGGATATCCAGTGCAGCCCAGCAAGGGGAGCTGTACGTGGCAGAGAACAGCCAACGCCTAAAAAAAGGCCCGAGGTTCAAGAAACATCGACCCACCATCATCTTTTCCTCCATGCTTGGACTTCGCACGTGCCTCCCCTGGCCTGTAAAGCTCAAATGAGTCAATAGAGGCACATAACTCAATCCATCACTTTACAAATGTGCTTTACATTACTATGAGGACAGACCTCCGCTCTTTCACTCATTGACATGGCTACTCTCATGTTTAAACCTTTCTGCTCTTGTATCCTGAGGCTGGTCCTCATGGGCTTTAGAGTGCCTACAAACATCACAGATGCTTGCAAACAGCTTTCTGTTCAGTGTACTTCTAAAGACGTTCTCTGGCTAGGAAACCAGTCGAGCTTGCACAAGTGAAACGTGTACAAATGATCATTATGTCCTCTTTGTTTTCTTGCAAATGTTTTGCTGCTTTGCACTTGCTTAGGCGGGATTCAGATCAAATCCACGGTGCTTGGATGAGTCAGGTGACGTGGGAGGAGAGGTTTTGTGCGGTTCAGGGAGCTTCGCTGTACTCCAGGTAACGTACGCAGCAGTGCAGATTATGTAATATTAATATCTTCAAGAAAAGAAAAGAAAAAGAGTAAGGGAATAGGAAAAAAAATGTGGATACATGAAAATCTCAACCTTTTCAGGCTTAATAAGAGTGGAGTTAGGGGGGTTCGTCTAATAGACTGCTGCAGTGCTATTTAAAACCAAGGTGCAGGAACAGGACATGTAATTTTGGATCTTTATAACCTAAAACGTGCCTTGGCTTCTTTGACACCAGTCCTCAACGACCACAGCATCTGTTTTTGGCAGCATAAACGAGGAAAAAGCCAGGCAGCAGGGAATCAATTCATGCTGGGTCAGTTCCACCTGTGGCCTCTTTTTATCCGGTTACCTAGCAACCACTAGCCCTCCATCCCAAATCTGCTTCTACAAACATACTCTGCTACACCGCTGTAACTACAACACTCTGAGGGGTTTAGCCAAATATATAATGAATTGAGGCTCGTCATTAACGCTTTCCATTTTAGATGTCGATTAAGGGTTAGTTACACTAAGTTGTGCATGCAACAGCAAGAAAATCTAGGCCATCTCTGTTTGATGATTGTGTCACGGTGTTGAATGTGATAATTAGCTGCTTTGAGTGCACAAGAGCCTCACAGGCATCATGTCACGTTTTATGTGTATATAGCGACGTGTAAGTATATACATGCAGCGTTTTGGCGGCGTGCTTTCTGTGCACATGTCCTCATTTTTGTCAATTTGACAGATTAACTGCTATCTATGTTGTCATACATCACAAGGTCTTTGCCCCGTCTGCACGGTGCGACCTCATTTTTTCGCATACACACATCCCTTCTCTTTTTTTTTTTTTTTTTTTTTTCTGTGGACCTAATTTCCTCATCTGCTCCCTTACATTTCTCCGTGTGAGAGGCAACGGCTGCGCCTTGCATTCGTGTCCACTACTCACTTGGTTCAACTACGCTGGGTAGTGCAGAATGCCCAGTTAATACACTGGGGATGTCTATTTTGAGCATTTGAAAGTTGAGGCAGGGATGCGATCTGAGTGCATATGTGGGGAAATGAATAGAGATTTGAGTGCACGCAGGTGTCTTAGTGTGCTACCCTTTAAAAGAGTGAATTGGTATTTCTGTGAGTGCGCAATCCCTGATGGTGCTTTGTTCGCTCTCCACACATCAATAAGAACAAAAGAGGAATGCTGTTTACTAGGGAGGCACCTGATTTGATTGTAAAATCATCTAGTTTCGGTTTTCATAAAGTCCCTGTATCCTTTAAAGTATTCCATCTGGGATTTTTATTTATTTATTTATTTTTTGGCAGCTTGCATGGATGTACATGATGTATTACAAGCATCTGTTAGACAAACGCCAAGTCACTCTGAGATGAGGCTGCCTGTGTCAGAGACCCTGCAATCTAAGGAGAAGAAACAGGAGATGCATGACTTAAAGCATGAGTTTGGTACAAATCAGGGAGAAGTAGGTCATGATTTAGGTTGAGTGTTTTCAAAGTTTGAATTTAAGGGCTTAAACGATCAGTTTCTCAAAGCTGCTTAGGAACACAGTTGAAGGGGGACTCTACCAACTAACACAAGCTGCTACAAATAAGTGCATGGTTGAGAGAAAATTGTATCGACGAAATGGAGAAGCTTAACATAGTGCTGGAGTGGCTCTTATATAAAAAGAGCTGCTGATAGCCATGCGGACTTCTTCCTTGAATGTTGACCAGTTATATAAGCATTCCACGTCGCCAAGGTAACCACCGTTTGCCATCTTTGTGCACATCTATACCAAACACATCTCTGATAAGATAGCTGCTATTAGACTGCTTTTGTGGAATGAAAGGTCCTCAAAGACCGTTAACATGTTCTCATCAAGTATGCTTGTAAATACGGACGGCCTAATATGCCGCATGTAAAACTGCATCGGCATTTACAGTAACGATGATATCCGTGATTAAGGTGATGATAACATGTGAGCTTCTGACTGTCACAGACCTCGCCAAGAAGCGTATTTTTTCTTAGCAGGAAAAAAAAAAAAAACAAGAATATAATCTTGAGTCTTGAGTCACACACAGCTATTGAAGTGCACCTTTTTGTGTTTTCTATGAATGAAAAACAACAAAAAAAGACATTCCCCAAAGATCTCTGGGCCCACTTGCAGAATGAATGTAATGTTGATTGCTACACAACTGTTTCTATAGTTTACCTGAGCACTGATTAAACACAACTATGTTGTTTGAACCTTTGGTCGGCAATAAATGTTAATATATTCGTTTATTTCTGGGATGACATTCTAGGTTGACTAACTTTTAATAATAACAAATATTTTAGAAGCTGGAAATTCTTACTATAACTGCAGTTCTCACAGGCTGGCCAACCACAGGTTCAAAAACACTTTTCTGATGTTTATGTAACATTTGAATGTTTTAATACACTGTTTGCTTTTAATCTACAATGTAATCTATGTTTCCCCTTTAATACCTTTATTCACCGTGATATTTTTTGATGCAGAGCTCTGCTCGAGTATGAATGCTAAGTGAAATGATGCACAATGATTCAAAGTAACTGCAGGTTTGATGCTGATATGCTTTTATTTTTAAATGTTAGACAACTAATTAATATTTAAACAATTCAGCGTCAAACCTTAATGTACCTGATGTTGTTGCCCTGCATTTGAGAAAAACGCTTTAGTGAAACGGTGAATGTTCTGCTGTTTTTCAAACTCAATCTTGTCTCCAGTTTCTTTGTTTTCTCGACACTCCATTACGAAGCTAAAATGTAAATATTGTAAAAGCGCATTTTAAGGTGTTTAATTTCATTTATTTTGTAAGATAGTCTATTATATGAATAAATGTACTGAATTAAATGTTGCAAAGACATTTTTTTTTCTCATCCCAGGTTAGACAACATAATTTCTCTGGGAACTGGAAAAATAAAAGTTGAATGAGTTGAATGAGCAGCGTACGGATGACTGGGGTCAGTCTGCAGCGGCTCACAGCAACGTAGGGCCTGGTCAGCACAAAACTGCTCCTAAAAAGGAATTCAATTCTGCAAGGCAGGAAGAAACAAACTGGAAAAAGCCTGATCAGGCACAGAGACCTACCAAGCTTTACTTTGCATCCAGTCATTTGTCTGTCTATTAGATGCTCTTCTCGGCTGATTATTTGTTTAAACTGACATTATATAAAGTAGTGCTTAAAAGGGAGGAACAACAGTTTCCACAAGCTCTTTACCACAAGCTCGGATGAATTAAATTCCATTAAGCTGATGTTTTTCGCTGTTCCTCACTCTGTAGTAAGAAATGCCATGCATCTGCGTGCAATTTGTGCATACAGATTTCAGTATCTTGTATAATTTTACCCCCCCATTTATAGATTATCAAACCACAGAAACATCACACTTGTATAAAAAATATAAATAAGCTTAAGCCATAGTTCTCTCCTACTTGGGAATCATATAAACCCAGCGATTACTCAGGCTTACTCTGTATCTCATGGATTACGAAACGAATATATTAACTTATATTTCTGCATAGTAACTGTGCTTGAATAAATAAAGTTAAATTGTATTAGAAATAACACGGTGAAGAGTCATGCAGACCTGATTTATGGTTGTTCAGTTGCCACGACAGAAAAGGCTGTAGTATAATGTTTTACTATGTCTGTTTGGGATTTGGCTGATTATGTAAGTGGCAGGTTGGAATTTCATCATCTTGGATCTGGGACGGAAGGTCAGGGCGAAGTAGCATCCAGATGGAGACTTAAGCGGCTGGAAGCTGCAGGGAAACGTGCCAAGAGAGTAGCTGGGGAGAATTATAAAGTTAAACACTGGTCAACCATGGCGTTATGAACAACTGCACAATATTGAGTAGGTCCTCCCCTCATGCTGCTAGAAAAAAAGCTCTGAGCAGTCAGTGGGAAGACAAAGTATATATGTCTGGAACCGGGACATGGGTCTCTGTGGATTGAGCTGGAATCCCACAGAGGCCATCAGATTGGTGTTTAGGGGAGTTTGGAGCCCAGGTGAACACTAAAGTTTCTTTCCTGCTCCTTTCTAGGCTGTTTTTGTGGGGCCTGCAGTTGTCCCGCTGGAATTCTGCTACTGTAGGATAAAGCAGTTACCATATGGAGCAGGGTAACTACAGCCTGCAGACTTGTTTACGTTTCAAAGGTAGTGAAGGCATCGCACTGAAACTGCCTCAGCAGATTTACTCACTTCACTTAAAAATAGATAAATAGATAGAGGTAAATGCACATTTTAATTGAGTTTCAAATATGACTGTTTTTTCTTTGTCAGAGACTGTCATATGTCTCTTTAAAATGTTCTTTTTTTTTAGATGATAAAGAAGGACTTTAACATAGAGGCCTGTTGAAATGCTGTAGTTTTTTTAAATCTGTGATAATATCCTAATTTATGTAAGATATTTAAGGCTAAGAAGGTTTTTCACATTAACATACACTATATTGCCAAAAATATTTGCTCACCCATCCAAATAATCGGAATCAGGTGTTCCAGTCACTTCCACGGCCACAGGTGTTTAAAATTAAGCACCTCTGCATGCAGACTGTTTTTACAACTATTTGTGAAAGAGTGGGTCGCTCTCAGGAGCTCAGTGAATTCCAGCGTGGAACTGTGATAGGATGCCACCTGTGCAACAAATCCAGTGGTGAAATTTCCTGGCTCCTAAATATTCCAGTCAACTGTCATCTGTATTACAAGAACATGGAAGTGTTTGGGAACGACAGCAACCCAGCCATGAAGTGGTAGGACACGTAAACTGACGGGGTCAGTGGATGCTGAGGCGCATAGTGCGAAGAGATCACCAACTTTCTGCAGTCAATCACTACAGACCTCCAAACTTCATGTGGCCTTCATATCTGCTTAAGAACAGTGCACAGAGAGCTTCATGGATGGGTTTCAATGGCCGAGCAGCTGCATCCAAGCCAAACATCCCCAAGTACAATGCAAAGTGTTGGATCCACATGTGCAAAGCACGTTGCCACTGGACTCTAGAGTCTGAACGCGTTCTCTGGAGTGACGAATCAGGCTTCTTCATCTGGCAATCTGATAGATGAGTCTGGGTTTGGAAGTTGCCAGGACAACGGTACTTGTCTGACTGCATTGAGCCAAGTGTAAAGTTTGGTGGAGGGGGGATGATGGTGTGGGGTTGTTTTTCAGGATGTGGACTTGGCCCCTTAGTTACACTGAAAGGAATTCTGAATGCTTCAGCATACCAAGACATTTTGGACAATTCCATGCTCCCAACTTTGTGGGAACAGTTTGGAGCTGGCCTCTTCCTCTTCCAACATGATGTGCACAAAGCAGGTCCATAAAGACCTGGATGACAGAGTCTGGTGTGGATGAACTTGACTGTCCTGCACAGAGTCCTGACCTCAACACCTTTGGGATGAATTAGAGCGGAGACTGAGAGCCAGACCTTCTCGTGCAACATCAGTGTGACCTCACAAATGCACTTCTGGAAGAATGGTCAAAAATTCCCATAAACACATTCCTAAACCTTGTGGACAGCCTTCCCAGAAGAGTTGAAGCTGTTATAGCTGTAAAAGGTGGACTGATGTCATATTGAACCCTATGGATTAGGAATGGGATGTCACTTAAGTTCATATGTGAGTCACAACAAGTGAGGGAATACTTTTGGCCATATAGTGTCTTCAATTTAAAAAACCTCAGTAATTTAAGGGAATGTTAGGCTGGTTTTAGGAGTCATCATCTAGTTCTTGCATCTGTGGTCTTTTCAAAAGTGCTTTTTTTTTTTTAATCCTTTTCACTGATGCTCAGTGGCTATACTTTATGCAGTACAGATGTGCAAAATGAATTCCAGATTAGAACAAAGTTCATATTTGTACTAACTAAATAATTAAAAGAAAAATGTGCTTGACTTTTCTTTTTGTTTGAAAACATGCTGTATTCAGAGAGACATCACTTCACGTACAACGCAGCACTTTAACAAGTTTAATGTGTATGGTACAAATAGTCACAAAAATGCGCTTCTCCACTTGCTTCACGACTTCACTTAATCAACACTGTGACCCAACAGAATGAACAGAAAACGCTGACGAGCATCGGTTTGTTTACATTTATACATGTTTACATTAAACCCGCCCACCTTTGTGGTTCCGGTCAGCTGCTCCTTAGTGAAAAAAAAAATCTCCATCCTCTCTGAAAACATGCTTCTGTGCCTATTCCCTTTATATTTTCTATATTTCTACTTTTAAACAGAGGAAATGTGAAATCAATTAAAAGCTCAGTAAGGAGGCCAAAAAAATAACACTGTCATTTATAACACATGTGAAGACAAATGAGATGATGTACATGAGTGTATATAAATTTCAGACAAATATGTACAAGAAACTGTGTATAATAGCAGTGAAACTGTATCATCCATTTATTTCTGCCCCTGACTCACTGTTTAATTTTATTTTGACTTTATCCCATAGAAGCTTTTGTGTGTGTAACAGTGCTTGTGCACATCTGAAATGAAAAACACGGAGCTAAGATTGTGTTCACTGAACAAAATGCTGTTTTCTGGTCGGAGAGAGTGGGTCTCTTCTTTCCTCTAACACGCCGTTGCCAATCAACATTTTCCAGGAGGTGATCCCTAGAGGCAGGTGAAACTGCAGCATCCAGCCTCCCTGCAGCCTGCGAGTTATGCCCGGAGTCATGACGGCAGAAGACCCCGCGAGCTGCAGACACTCTGGCGATTTCTTGGAGACAGACTGGCGGGCACATTCCTGGGCAGGCTGCGGCAAACGCTGCGCCGGTTTGGATCTCACAGGTCAGATCACAGCACTGCTACATCCCTTTTCAGCAGACATTTCCAGCTCTGCCAACCACTCAGAAGATGCCTCTGACTTTAAAGTGCCTTCATGTTTTTCTTTTGCCCTGCAGGTAAGTTTTTCCCTTTTTGTATACCACTCGCAGCTGTAGTACAAACAACTTAAAACCTGCTTTGCAAATTTACGGATGAATTGTTTTTAAAAAGGGACATTACAGCACATTATGCCATGCCAACAACACTTTACCATTGCACCTTTTCAACTGTATTTTAAGGTTTATGACAACAGATGAAAGCGTTACGTTTCTTTGTTAGATTCCTCAGTGAGTAAACGTTATTTACTTCTTTAGGTTTGGTTGAATCAGATCCATGGGTTTTGTCCTTTTTGTCCGTAGGGTCCAAAGGTTCAAAAGTACACCCTCCTCAGTCTTTTAGTTTGTGTACGTAGTTGACAGGAAAGGTCCCGCTCCTGGATGGTTCCCCGTCTATGTGACCAACCTACACAGAGCAAAGACCAACACACTGGTGTTTTTCACGTCACTACTGAAGAATCCGAAAGGTTTCTATTAAGAACCGAGTACACGTATAACTGCGGAACAACTGGAGGATTTTAAACACAATTAGAGGGACATTTCATTTTATATGTGCGAGTGAAAATAGTCAAGACTGTGGTCAAGGGGTGGCTACGGTTAAAAAAAAATCTGCAGTTGCACTTACCCACCAGTGGGGGTCATTAGTGGCCGTGACCACAATGATTTCATCCTTGAAGAAAGCGAGCTGCTCAGAGCTGACAGCCCGGCAGTCCACCAGGGCCTTGACTCGGTTCTGCGGCCTGCTGCCAGAAACCTGGAGGAGACATGTAATATAATTCTCAACGTGCCACCAGCAAATTCATATTGACTGTGAAATCTCACAAGTCTGTCTTTTTTTCTTTTCCCCATGCGCAAAGACAGGACTGCAGGGTGAAGGCAACACAAAGAGGTTTCTGTGTCCCCCGTACCATTGCGTTTTTGCGCGACCGTGGCGCGCAGGTTACAGGAGGTGAGGATGACGGCGCCAGAGCCGGAGCCGAGATGAGACCTGTACTATTTCCCACTAGGCTGCAGTACAGCTCCTCTTGGCTTCCCACACAGCTCGGAGACAAAGCGCTACACTTTCCCAGACTGCCTCCTCCACTGCGACGATATGACATGGTCTTCTCTGAACTGGAGAAGGACAAAGAAATAATGTGAAGCTACGCTGTTCACGTACCTCCATCAAGCGGAGTCAATCATGAAAACATTGATTCAGTTTAGCAAGACAGTCATTTTCATTGGAGTCATATGGAGGCTCATCACAAAGAAATATTTTCACATTTAGGCCTGGCATCAGCTTTTTCCCCTCACCTGACAGGTCCTATGTGATTCTGAGACGATGTTGGTGAAATGCTACTTTGAGACCCAGAACTAGTGCTGTTTTGGCCCTCGGAGGTTTGCTTATATGACCTTTGTAAACATCCCTGTCCATGTGGGGACCGAGGGGGTCTCCCGATCTGGCCTTGGCTCTCAGAGCTGGGGGAAAAGCTGTGTCTCGTCTGTGACTGAGGACTGGATGTGTGGGAGGCTTGGCTCGAACATATTCGTGATGTGTGATTTCCTTCCTGTGATATGACTGATATCTGGGGCTCAGAGCGGCCTATGAAGACGAGCAGAAAGAGCAACACTGTACGTCAGAGACATACAAATTAAAATAGTAGTTCATGTAAGATAATATGACATTATTCCTGTTACTTTGTCCCAGGAAGGAAAACTTCAACAAACATCAAAACTTGTTAAAGTTACCTCTTTGGATGGATTTAGCTGGAAGTGGTGGTGGTATTGATGCTCCAGAGGGGGCGCTATTGGCTGGAGGACTTCTATACAAGAAGTCTAGATTCTCATAGTTCTGGCATGGCTTGCTACCTGTACCAGCGCCATTACTTCCACTCCAGCGGGCAAAGGCAGATCCTCCGTTTGATAACGGAGAAGAGCGGCTTCTGGGTAACGGACTCACCTGGGGGAAGAACAAAATTAAACGTCATCTTCTAATTTTGAAATCTTTTGAAAATTTTGAAAAAATTTTGAAAATTTTTATTATTTTTTTTTAACATGAGGACCTAATAAAGATACATGTCAAAAAACTTTCCGCAGGATTGTGTGTGTTACCCTTTCATCTAGGTCGTCCTCACTGTCGTAGAACTCCTGAGACTGGGACTCCCACATGAAATCCACATGAATTTGAGAGTTGAACTTCCCATTCTGGGCCAGTTCCAACTAAAATGCACAACAACAAAAAAAAAGTACACAAGCATTCAGCATACCAAATCATTTCCACTGATCTGATTCTATTGTACCTTTTATAAATTGCATTGTAGTGATAAAACTGAGCTCATTTGGCATCGTTCCACTGTTGTGCTTAACTGCACTTTTGCTTCTTGAGTTTGGACGGAATAAAGCTTTTTGGGTTTTCCGTACAAATTTTAAAAAGTGTTGGCTTAAGGAGTAAGTGTAACACTACTTGTTCTATGCTTTAAAAACACTTTGGAAACAAATGAATAAATAGAAAAAAAGAAACTTTTCCGTGCACCTCTCTTCCCTGTTTCAATGCAACATCTTCTAAAATATGGTTACTCACAATCACACAGGATATTGCATAGGGTAGGTCTGACTCAGCAGGACAGATGGCCGGTAAGAAAATAAAACCAGTTTATAAGTGCTACACACTGGGGCTCGATAGAGATAGGGTTCCTTGTTCTGGAAGCGAGTCTGTTGCTGGGCTGGGCTGCATGGGGAGTTATTTCAAGGTAGTGTTTCAAGCTGTGGAAGTTGTGTCGTCTCATTTCTGGACTTGACTCTCTGGTAGGTATTTTAATGTTGCAATTTTATTCTTCAAATGGACTTGCTGCCTTAAATTGTGTGTTCTTTCAGCAATTTAATAAACGCCTTAAAAATAAAAAAAATGTCACAAAGAAAGTGAAGCCACACCAGTTCGACGCAGAGCGTGTGCTGCAGCCTCTTTGCAGCATCTAGAGCCGTTTCTCCACTGGAATTTACTGTAGGTAAAAGAAAAATAAACAAAAGGGGTTCTTATTCGCTGTGCTAGGTGACAGAGAAACACGATCAACAGAGTAGAAGGTACCTGGGTGAAGGGCTGCCTTTGCCTTGAGCAGCAACTTGAGAGATTCGGGTTTGTGGTAGAGGACGCTGTAGTGAAGAGCCGTGTTCCCCTCTGCCGTTTTCTTCTCTAGGCAGTTGCTGCTCAACCAGCAGAAGACACAGACGGATGGTGTCAAACTTTACTTAAGTGGACTGAGCAACCTTTTAGCACACAGCAGTTAAACACGACTCTCCTGACCTGTTCTGGCAGAGGAAATCCACCAGCGCCAGAGAGCTTCTTTCCTCCAGACGCACAGCAAGATGGAGCGCCGTCTCTTTAATCCCCTTTAGGATAAAGAAAAGGCAACACATGACACACATTTCACGACCCTTAATAAGATACTCCATGTGTACACAATATTTATTATTTTAGAGCTTCCGCAAATTAACCATAGGTCCTGCCAGTAACCCGATCTGGTAAGTATCTGTAAAAAAAATCAGACCTATACATATACATGTCACTGCCGAAGCTTATGTTAGAAGTTGATTGTGCAACAACTCTACTTTATTTGTATGTTAAAGAGTCAAAGTGACTTCAAGGATAACCCGTTTATGTGAAGTATATAAAAGGAAGGGCAGCAGTGACTGTGTAATTCAATAAGCCTGCCTCATTTGCTCTCTGGAGACATGAGCTCTTGACCTAAAAGCTGAAATAATAAATGAAAGCCAAGCAACACAAACAAACAATCGCACACAGAGGGTGAAGTAACCCACACACGACACACAGTTAAAGCTGACTGGTTTGTGCCTGAGAGGAGGTTACGGCGTGATTACAGAGACGACCATAATGTGTTAAAGAAGGACAGCAGACAAGGGAAAAAACAAGATGAGACGATGAGGGAAGGAAAAACTGCATTAGGGCCTCTGATTTACCACCCACATGAACGATGCGTACATCTATCAAAAGTATGACTTATCTTTTAGGCATCACCCGTTCCACAGTTACAGGTGAACGTAACAAGCTATGAACATTTGAAACATCTCAGAAGAGTGTACAGCTTTAAACAAACTCTGTGGGTGGACTTTTGTCATTCACACTAAATGCAAGACATCTGTGGGAGTGGCGGCGTTTAATTTTGTCACAGGAAAGCACTGGGTTTATTACAAGCCTTCAAACAAGAGCAGGACCACTCCTTGGAAGATATGTGGGTGTGAAAATCCACTCATGGCTGCAAGTTATCGTCACCTGTCTTTCAGGGATTGTGAGTGGCTTGGTCAGGTCTGCTCCCTCGGCGTAGAGCTGCAGAAGCGAAGTGAGGTCGCGGCTTCTCACTGCATCGTAAAGCCGGCCTGGAGTTGCCTCGTCTTTGCGTAGGACGTACCGACGTTCAGCGTACTTTGCCACTATGTACTCCTTCCTGGCATTCCTGTAAAGAGAACACGAATCAAACAGTCCTTCATAATACGCCTTTCAAACAATTATAATGATGGTTAAAAGAAAATGACTAACTCACATGTCACTTTGCGGTAAGGGTTTGACGGAGTCATTTGGAAGGCCTGCCTCCATGACGTCATTGAATCTGGTGTTGCCAATGTTGACGGCCAACTAGAGTGAAAACGCAATGCAGATGTGACAAAAAGGTATGTCAAGAAAAGGCAGTTACGTAATGTCTGTGATTGTGAAATCCTGACGACTATCCCGGTCCCCATGTGCGTGTTTTTGTACCAGTAATTCGGAGGTGCTCAGCAAGTCGAGGGTGAGTGACTGAATCCTTGAGTAATGGACTCCCAAATCTCGATGGATGCCGGAGCACTCTATACATGTCAGGATGCCGAGGTTGGTGGACAACCATGTGGGGTCTGAGATCCATACAACAGCAGAGAAAGAGCAAAGTGAATGAACTTCAATAAGCAAATATTAAAGAACAGTTATTAAATAAATGTGATTTATAAAGATAGTTTTGTATGTTCACAGTTTAACAGTCATGACAATAATGACCAACCTGGAGCTCCGCAGTCTGCACACGCCTCATTTCCTGGCATGTGACGGAGTTCTGCAATTATGGCTTGGGAGAGCTCCTGAAGCCCACTGTCCTGGAGCTGAAGTTGATCTCCTCCCAGCGCCGTGTTCAGGGCCTCCTCTTTACTATTCTGCAGCACTGACACCCAACTAAAAGTACGGACACAAATACACTTATCTGTAAAGTATATCTATACAGTTATCTGAAATGCCACATTTTATCATGTCTCATGTGAGCGGCGGAGCCACGGGAAAGCCGAAGATGCTTTTTATCAGAACCTCTAAACCACGTGCTGCGCATATGTTGTCAGTTGTTTAGTGATAAGTCATCATCACTTTCACTTTCCCAGCTTTACAGAGACCAAGACTCATAATAAGTCACATATCTTTCTTTCTGAAGCTTCAGTGCTTCCCCCCCAACACATCATTTTATTTCTAAACTCACAGAACATGTCACATCAAAGGATCTGCTTGGAGGCCCACACACGAGGAAGAGAAGGGGACAGATGCGCCTCCATCTAAAAGCCACATCACAACACACACAGCTCCCTCGCAAGAAAAAAAAAAAAAAGTCCCACCCTGGACCAGCTGCGCCACAGGATCCGAAAAGGACAGACTGGTCTTCTTCTGCCATCCTTTATTTCCGCTCTCTTTTTGAATATTGTAGCTTTGCTCCTTGATCGCAAATTATAGTTTTCCCTTTTTACCGCTTTGGCAACAAAATTTTAACTCATCCCTTTCAAAGCACGTCTTTCTTGCTAAGCTCAGCATGTTGATGCCTAAGTCAACATCACAGAGCTTTGTGGACTGAAGCTTTAACAAAAGCGGCACGACATGTAACAACTTGTCTTTTAAAGGGAGAAAATATGAGATGAAAAGGCAGTAATACAGGTTCAGGTGCTTACATCACACATTCCTGCTCATCTTCTGCCTGAAAATGATACGTCCGGTTATCTGCAAAAGGAGGAGGGGGAAAAAAAAGGTAAGGTTGTTTGCAGATCTTGACAGAATAAATCACCTAGTAGAAGCAGGAGTTAAAAAAAAGAGTCTAAATGATAACAGGATACCAGAAACAATGTTTGCATACTTAAACCTGTCCTAGAAAGGGATTCACACAACCACGCGTCTTCTAGTTAAACACCTTGGATTATTATTGTATATCTTTACATTGCATAAAAAGTCTGAGATACAAATTTTCTATTGTTATGCAGCCCAAAGAGCTTCAGCACAGCTTTTGTGCAGATGAATGTTTAAGCGATTTAACACTAAAAGGATGAGGGGAAGATTCAAGCATTAAAAAAAAAAAAAAAGGAGTGAACATACGGGTGACCAGGTCAAAGGTCCTCCTGTCCTCTGGGTCCGGTCGAACCTGGCAGGTCAGTAGGTTCAACTTTGCTGGCGGACGATTGATCTGAAAGTGAGCACGACTTTGTCAACATGTGTTGCCTGGTCAAAGTTTAGCCCTTGTGGTATGCATCAAGTGTTTGTCCTCACCGTACTGTGGGAAATAGTCAGGCATCCAAATTTAACGCCACACTTCCTCTTCTGCCAAACCTTTCGAATCCTGCAAAATAAGAAAAGGGTGATGCAATCTTACCAGCCTGGTTGATTTGTACGCAGTTCACTGTGAAATTAAAGATAAAATAATGTGAACACGTAGCGCTGGTTTGTTTTGACATTTTATTATTATATGACGAATCGGGGAAAATGGCAGAGGACATGCTGTCGTTTTGTGTCGGTCTTGAGTCGGTGGCACAAGGAGAGTTTCAGTAACATCCCCTTTCTTATCACACAGGAATCTAGCAGCGTTTGTGTGTGTGTTTGTATACATGCATGATGCAGAAGTTGGATCTGCTCAGTTCGCCAGTCGGCCAATAAATTCCACAGGAGGGGCCCCTGATTGAATCTTCATCTTGCTATAATGAGGACCATCTGGGCCAGACAAAGCCTGACATTGCCCTTCCCTCTACATGTTGCACTTCTTACTCTTCAGTGTCTTTGACCACTTCTGCCTCTTGCAAGCTTTGTTCGTCAATTTGAAATGTTAAAATATGCGCAGGAAATTAATCTATTATTATAAATGTTTATCGGCGTGACAGTTATCGATGAGTCATGGCACATTTTACTGCTCACAGCAGCACAGAAAACACCTTTTGTCCTCTTCACGTTCAACATAAGTACAGTTTAATAAGAAAATGCTTCTTAAAACTGCTCAGAAACGTGTTGCTTTCACGCACCCGTCGCTCTTCTTTAGCAGGAAGCCAGATTTCTCCGTCCCATACTTCTTGTTTCCCTGTGGCTGGTGGATGCTGTACCCATTCCCAGAGTTTTTCCTGTTAAGATACTCCTGAGATAGAAACAAAAATTCCGGACTTCACTTTTAAAGCATCAGATAAATTCAGCAGATTAGAAAAGTTTTAGTTGATGAGCAACAAAACGGGTAATTTTACAGCACACATTTTGATTTGCATATTTATGTTTTGAACGAGCCGACTCGATAAGTTGTGGTAATACGTGTAAAGACTAAAGAATAACACAAACCTCTTTTCCCTCCACTTGTAGAAGTAATCTGAGAGAATCCCTCAACTGAGTGAGCTGTTTTACCTCCTCGTCCTGTTCCAGGCGTATCTACAAGAAAAATCATAAAAAATTATTTCAATTTTAAAGTTGGACAAACAGCACGACATTTTTGTTTTCCTTCATAAGATCACATACGTTTCCTCTAATTGTTCTGGATGTGGAATAAATCAGATAAATCAGAGCTTTGTTTATGGCCTAAAATAATGCAGAACAGAGCTTTGCATCTGGGTGTGCTTTCTTCAGCGGTTATTCTTTTTGCATTAAGAAGCAGATCTGTTATTCATGCGTGGAACATTTACAAACATTTAAGCATTTTTCTTGGGAAAAACAACACATATTTGATTTGAATTTCCTTTTTGAGGCAGAGTTTTGGCATGTCTAAGCAGGTCTGCGCTCTGCCCTTGAATAACCAGAAAACCCTCCAACATTTCCAGTATTACAGTATTTTCCTAATTCCTTTTCCGGCTCTACCAAGGAAAAGGAATAAGGCACATTTTGTGTGGACTGGAAACCAGACTGGACACCAGCGATCAGAGAAGTAGGTGTGCACTCAGGAAAGTATGAAAATGAGGGAATCTTTCAGTTTCATCTCTCGGTGAGGCGGTTCTGGGAATAAGTTTCCAATAACAGCCCCTTTCTGTAGATTTAACTGGGCGGGAGATCGCGGAGGGGGCAAACGCTGAGGTTTGGGTTGTTTTGACAAAGTAAGAGCTGAATACTGCTACAGAGGGAACATACTAAAATGCAACTTTTCTTGGACACAACTTTAATAACTTCTGTGACTCAGTGGGGCACGAGAAATGAAGAAAAAAGTATGTAGAAGAAGAATAAGTGTATGAGGGGGTTGAGAAGATTGCAGGTAAGATAAATATAAATATGTATGGTATGTGCATGTGTGGGCATTTTGTGATGCCCACACATGCACATCATTTGGAGATAATCAGAACAATGCTGCTCTGTCCTCTTAATGACGATGACTCGTATACCTCTGCAGTCAGAGCAAAAGTGGGTTAAAAAGCAGACGGATGGAAGGCACCAGAGACACTGAATGCAAAAAAAAAGTGGATAAACAGAAAAATACATTGCTGTTTACCGTGTGAATAGAGGAAGCAAGTTTCTCAATGAAAGGAGTGAGATTCTCTGCAGCTTTCAGCCCATCCTGAAAGAAACTGAAATCAGAAAAAGAACAACTGCTGATTCATGATGGAACTTTGGGTCAAACGTCCCAGCCCTCAGCAGCAAAAACATCACATGATGAAGCTGTAAAAGCAGCTTCTTTCCCACATGCAGCCTTTGCTGTGAATAAAATGGGTAAATAGTTAACATTAGCACTGAGTGACTGAAAAAGGAAGCACAACCCAGAGTCTGGAAGATTTTACAAAATTCCCCACTGGAACCCAAGGCAGAAATCAAATCCACATGCTTTATATTCCAGAAAGGGATTTTTCTTCTTCTTTCTTCTTTTTTTTTTTTTTAATACCTCTTTCACTCGAGGCACAGAGTGGCTTTGTGACATAAAAGGTATTGTTGGATGACACTGACCTTAGCTGGGCCTGGAAATATTTAATGAGGCTCTGGAGAAGATCGGGGCCTTGCCGCACCTTCAGTTCCTGGATCTTCAGAAGGTACTAAAAGCATAAAAACAGACCGTTCAAGACAGTCCAAATTAGTTGATTGAGGCAAAAAACATGAGGCTTTATGTAAAAATGATAATGAAGCTTTAAGAAACTTCAACATTTATCCCAGACTAAATATTATTTATTCTGTTTATACGGTGAACGCTTATGCGTGCAGCTGCATACTGTCTAGCACTGTTATCCTGTTTTAAAGGCCATATGTCTTTTTCATGTCTTATAAACTTCTTTTCAGTCAGTAAAATGTCAAGACTCACATTGGAAAAAGAAACAGACACTCCTGACACGTATATGGGTGCAAGGAATGACTAGATTCTCTTTTGCACCATTAAACTCATCAGTCTCTTGGTAGCTAAAGCAGAAGAATTTTTTTTTTTTTGTTCAGTGTATATTCATGTGAATGTCTGTAAGTTTTACAGAGCATCTGTGTATATGTGGGGAAGGGAGGAGAATAAAAGAAAGAGAGGATCTGGGATGGCTTAAAACAAGTGGAAATTCCATATTCCCTCCCTCTCCTTTTGGTCTCAACAGCTGGTCTCAGTCAGGATTAGGCTTCTTTCTTTTTTTTTTTACTCAGGGTTTTCTCCAGCTGCATGTGCACCACCATGCTCAACTGAGACCTACACCACCTTTATGCAAACAGATTACAGTGCCTGTCTCAGCAATTTGCATAAAAATGGCAGGTTTTCTCCTTTTAAATACAGAACTAACATGAAGGGGAAATACCCAGGCCATCCAGTCCACCTTAGATGGAAGATTGAATCCACCACACAGACCACCCATGTGAACTAAACAAAACCCAACTTCAGGTATGCAAGAAGTGTCTGGGATTTGGTATTTTGACTGGCACTAATTCCCTCACCTCACACATCTGCAGCTGGAAGATCCTTCTTTCTCTTTCCACGTCCTCTCCTCCGTCTGATACCTCCGTCCTGATCAGCCCCAGCTGCCTGGTCTTCTCCTTCTTCTCTTTCTCCAGCTTCCCTCTGATGGTGGGAAGTGGAGATGAAAGAGCAAAATGAGAGAGTTAATAAAAAAACATTTTTAACCATCAGAGGGTTAATCTACTTACAACATTATGGAACACTTGAAACCATGGCCAGAAGATCAAATAATAGCTGTAAAGTGCAAGTGCCTCAACCGTATTTCATAGGAATGTAACTGAGAAGAGCCATGAGAATAAAGCATTACCCTATTAACATATGCTGCTACCGCTGCTTCTTCTGATAAAAAAAAGAAAAAGGCTCTCTTAAAGCAATCATATCTGACTTATGCTTCAGCTTTCCTTTCTCTCAAGAAAACAATGAGGCTTAAAGATGTCCCAGACTGCAACTATCCGGCATTAAAGTGACCCAAAGTTAACGGTTAATTACAATTTTATGTCGTAATCCTTCCAGCTCTTCTCCATGTGTTTCTTGATCTCCTGTAAAGCAAGAGAAGAGAAGAGAAGAAAGTTACAATATTAAAGCAATAAACCGGGTCTTTAAAGCAGGGCAGCGACTCAAGCTTACTAAAAGCCTGTGCAAGTTATTACTCACCAGTCTGTTGGCATGAAAAACTAAAAGGCCAAATATTGAGCAAGGCAGATAAGTTCAGTAGTTTTACATAGCCGAGTTGTACTGAATCTTACATAATCTGTGGGCATAAACTAACATTATCCAATATCTTGAGAAGCTTAACAGTGGCTGCAGCAGAGACAGACAGCATTAACTTCTTAAGATGGAAATCCTCCCTAAAAACGTGATTTTATACTGTTCCATTTTAATAATTTAGCAAATACTACTGTTTGTCTGAAGTACTGCGTCGTGCCATGAATCACTTTGCTCATTTCTTGTTAGGCTTCAGCATTCAGGCTGGGCTGTTACTTAAAAACCAATTTATATTTTTCTATATCAGCTGACGGTGTTGAACAAACCGACTCTGTATTACAGGATTACAGAATGTCTCTTGTTCATGAAATAATTTTAACAGTTCACATGGATGGTAAGCACATATCCGGCACAGTCTGTTGGTTTTTTGTTTTTGTTTTTTTTTGGGATACAGAGTAGAATTACCCAGCCTCTGCATCCTTATCCCAACTTTCCTGCTGCATTAGCTGTACGTCAGAAGTAGCCGGTGCAAAATTATAAAGCGATTTTCAGAGAGAGGCCAAATCCATCCTTTTATACTGACTTCTACGAACGGGGAAGTAAAGACTTGGTTTGTAAGGGGGCTTTTGCGCTCTAAAACAAAACAAAATACGCCTCCTTTGCTTCTTTACCATCTTTATGATGAGATTAGATTAGAAAGTCTTTATTTTCATGGTAAAGACACCTATTCAATTCAACAAAAATAACATATCCTAACACCAATCCTTGATTGTTGTAGAACGGGAAGATCCTTCTAATCTCCTGTAACAGTCTATTTCAGCAAACCTAAACAAGAATCTGGCTTGTCATTGTGTAGAGGAGAGGTTTGCATTGTTGCTGCCCCTGTGTACCATCATCTCCAGGAGCTGCAGAAGTCCCTGGAACTGAGTCAGCCTTATCTGTCACTTTTCTCCACGTCTTCGAGTCACTGTCTCTCACGTAACAACAACAGACACCCACAGACAAAACATTATCTATAATATTTTCAGTAGATACAATATATGATAAAATCCAGACTCACTAATCTGCTGTCCCGGACTTCTGATTTCAGCACGTTTTCCAGTGGAAATGCCATGATGTTGTTGAGGTTTTGCACCTGGATCATCAAAGGGTAGAGCATTTGAAAGGAGAACGTTAGAGCAGTCTAACTAACGTCACAGCTGGAACTTATCTAACTTATCTAACTGAAGCATGAGTAATCCCACACACATACAAACACAGATCTGCACACTTACTGTATGTCCCAGTGGACTTGCATTTCTGGGAATGAAACTGAACACCCCCACCCCCCCTACAAAAAAAAAAAAAAACCATGGGGATGCTCGATTTTAAATGGTGAGTTATCAAATAAAAATAACCTGCACCGTTGCACAGTCTCAAACTAGGTGGACATATTATGCAATCACTTTAATGAGTTGTTAGTCTGAGTACAGGTTGAGTGCAGATTCAGTTCAGATGTGGATGGTGATGACATGAACTCAGTAGTGTTTTTGGGAAGAATGAATCACAAACAACCCGAAAGACACCAACAGGTTGCACTTCAGACCAATGCGCAATTACTGCTAATTAACCTCCCTACTGGAAGTAAATCGTGGTTACTCTGGCACGCAGCGTTGCTGCATACAAAATTCTTCGTTTCCATCTGTCTCTGGTTGACCACAGTCCACATTTACAGTATATTTGTAAATGTCAAGGAGTCTTTCCATGGTTTCTAGTGTATTAAAACCAAGCTCTTCGCTGTACTCTACATAAATAATGTGCAACCACTTCCGTGAGCTGACTGCAGAGCCAACACTGCCGTATTGACACAGAGGCCTGGAGACTAGTGGGATTGTTTTGGTTGGCATCCAGGCACTGAGGTAACCAGTAGATAATACATGGACTTCTGAAACAGGGAAGTGCTAGCTCTAAGTGCTAACACATGACAGGAGATCAATACATGTTTGATTACGTGCACCCTGCACTGGACAAGGCTCATATTGTAGTAGACCTCCTTAAATCACTACTCCCTCTGTCTTCTGGGACTAGTTTTCACATCTGTATGGCCTAGTCTCTGCTGTGAGGCCCTGCTTGATGCATGGAAGGGAGTGTGTGAGACGTATGGCGATTGCGTACGTGTGTTGCCTTGCACATAGAGGTCTGGGATGAATTATCTACACCATAGAGACTATAAGTGGAAAGGTTCCAGACTGTCTAAGTCCAAAAGCATGAGCGTACGGCTGCTGAAAATCCCTTACATTGATACATCGTATGTGCTCAGAATATACTGTGATTTGAGTTTGCATTGGGAATTTTAGGAATATCTCGTGTCTCTTATGTACATGGACTGATTTCTGTAACAAAAGACATAATTTTCTCTCCTTTCTCTTCCCCCTTTTTTTAAAATCTCTCACCAGATTTTTGAAGAGGGCTGTGACCTCCCTTGTAAACACAGCCAAGTTGAGGAAGCCTGTGGAGATTTCATTGTTGTCCTGGGTCAAGTGGCTATTCCCCAGATTCTCCAGCACCTCAGTATATTGCTCTTTGTTTTCCACATGCGCTGAAAAATAAAACACATACAGATAGAGTGTGATTATTAATGCAGAGCTTAAAATTAGTCTAATTTTAGTTAGAAGTGCAGAAAATGTGAAGACAGTAGGCAGATTTATCCTAAGTTTTTCCTTGGAGATTTATACAAAACAAACATGTGGGATAAATTACCCCTGTTTCCTTCGGCTTTTAGGTCCGTTCACCAAGGGCCATGACCTTAGTGGGTTTCCAATATATACGTATGTGAAAACAGCCTGATGGAGAAGAATATAAGCACTACTTTGGCTTGCACTGCAATAAAAGTTTTATTCTTCATCTATTTAAATGAGGAGAAAGAAACCTGCAATTCAAAAATGGAAATCTGGATTTGTAGTCAATGAATAACAATCTTCTCAAACAAAAAGGAGCCATTAGTCGACTAATGACCCAAAACCAGACATAAACAGAAAAGGCATCTGCTCCAGTTTCCACCTCAAGACAAATATAAACCGTAAGCTGACAGCTTGATAACATTGTGCTAACAGAAAATTGTGATTTAGATAGGAATGCACACATTGGAGAATGCAGAATAAAAACCTCCTGGGATGATAGGAAAACTGAACAACTGCAGCTACAACAACAACAACAACAACAACATGCATCTAGCACTCTAACAAGAAGCAGCTGAGTCACTGACAAGCCAGAGGATGATTTTACAGCTGACCTTTAACTGCCAGATGCCACCAGAGAAACTCTACTCTGACTGCGCTGCCAGAACACACGCAGACTCGCAGGCCGCAGCATCTTGGCAGAAAACTTGTACTTGGCGTTTATGGGAACGGAAAACAAAAGGATAGAATATCTTTTCCTGTGTTTTTGCATGTGCGACACGGTCTAGGGCCATAAGATGACCACGGGGGGAGGTGTGGGCGTACGACTCCATCTATTTAAGTCTTGAGTCAGACTGTCATCTGAATAAGTGATCGAGCAACGTAATGAGTGAGTGGGGAATGGACCTCCCATTGCCACATTACTGGAACTAACCCATATGATTCTACTTACACGCAGAGGACGAGGTAAAGTAGGGGAGCAAACTGGAAGTAATGATGAAGCACTTTTCTGGAGATGCTGTAGCACTGCTGGCTGAGTTGTCTAATTCTTTGCAGCTGCCTCAATGACTCATTTTTAATCAAAACTATGGCTTAAAGCCTCAAAATTTCAAGTAGGCTTACAAGAAAGATCAGAAAAACAACTTGAAAATACACTGTGCAGTCCCCTTCCTCTCTTCCTCCAAGTTATGGTGACACATATCTGCGTGACGCACGCAAAGCCAGAGAACAATCTGACCCGGTGGACTTCTAGGTCACTTAACCGTTGTCGAAACCACACATGCCATTTGGCTTAACACAGAAACTTCTAAATCACGCTTCCATATTTTATATAAGCACAATCACCATCATCTCTTAAACCCTGGCCCCATAACCAGGGGCCTCTCTCGTAAACAACGCTGCCCACTCATGCCTAATGATGTCATCTGGACCAGGCTTGTTCAAGGAATTAAGTGGAGGTTCCCTCATGCACTGAGCAGCTTATCTTGCTATAACAAAAGCTGACCTTTATCTGGAAGCAACCTCCTGAGTAAGCAGACTTCACTTGTAGGTGCTGTTGGGTAAACTAATGTGTGTTAATCTTAAACATTTGCGAACACAGCTGCGTGGAAGTTCATTGTTCTTGTAGTTTGAAAGCAGATGTCGGAGTTTCCTTCCACATCACCAGAAATGTATTAAGTGAAAGAGACAGTAGAAAATCACACAGAAACACTTACAGAGTCCAGAGGCGTGTATAGCTTTGATCATCTTCTTCATCCTCTGCAGAGTTATGTTGTCCGTCTCCAGACACTGCCGTAACATCCAGACACAAAGATATGGAAGTGAAAATGACGAATTAAATGAACGTCTGCTTGTACAGGTTGGTGGCAAATTTAACATGAAGCAATACTGTTTTTTGTTTTTTTTTCAGAAATCCAACTGCGAAATCGTCTGGCGCTTAATTTTCCCACAGTGTATGACTAAGACAGGTTTAATCCGGAGTGCAGTCTGCGCATTTTTCAGGTTACGACAGCAATTCATCAAACAAGTCTAATGCCTCCATTGTATGCAAACAATATTAAAAAACTAAATTATGTTTACTCTCCTCAAACCGGCTGTCACGTGGGCACTCCATCCAGGTGGCACCAGAAACAGTTTCTTGATGAGGCGGTAAATTAGACTTAACACAGACTATGCCGTGTTGCGTGCTGTTGTTTCCCCACGCGAGTCTTTCCCAGTCAAGTCCCCTCCCTGGCTGCTAGATCGTTAATTAAAAGGCGGAGTAAATATTGTGTCACGGGTACGCTACAGTCAAGAGGATGAGAAAGTGATTCCCTGGAGACCGGAGCTTCTCACGGGCTGTGCTTCTCCAGTTACTTCTGCCTGACATGTTGCCCGTCAATGAAACGGATGAAAAGGTTACGTTTGCTCAATTTATGGACTAAATTTGGGCGCTAGAATACACAGACAAACAAGAACCCCTTTTGCCAAAACCAGAGAGGTTCTCAAAGAACAATCCCTGCTCCACCGACTGTGGAGCTCCACTTATAAGAGTGCTTATGCAGAGAAGCTGCAGTTTCTTTATCAGCGCCCATTGGTTTCTGCATGTGGGCTTGTATATACCTGCTGTGAGGGTGTGTCTATGTCTGTCTGCAACTGATGCTGGTGGCACAGTTTAATATTTCACGACTAACTGACATGTGAGCTGTATGCACTGCTCAAACCTGGCACACCTCTAAAATGGAAAACCGACACTATCATGTGTCAACACAGGATAAAGTTTGAAATATGTTCATAAAGCCTAAAGCATACGGATGTAGAAGGAAATCTCTATTGCGGTGCATCTTCCTGTACCCTTGCCTCTAATCGGGAGAAATAAGTAACAAGCAGCTGAGTGTGAGTGGGGGGTTAAACGGCGTCTCTGTCTCCTTGTCTGCCGCCCTGAACCACACACGTGCCCACACATAACCCCAGCCATTAATCAAGCTACTGCTTGCTGAGCAGACTAAACATCACAACCATATCTATCTATAAAGAGTTTGTTGCACTTACACTACATCTGTTTGTGTGCACATATGTAGGATTCCGGCATGACGCTCCCCAAACAGTTATTTCAGCTATGAATTTTCCACTGTGTCCAGTCCATAAAAAAAAAAAAAGGACATTAGCCCAAGATAGCTGCCTAAAGCTGCCGCCTTTATGAAACCTGGATTGTTGGATGATCCAGTCTCATTCTATGTTTAGTTGTCGCAGCTTCATGCCAGAAAACTCCTAAAGAACGTCTTTCATCCATCTCACAGCCCTGCTACATATCCATCTCTGCAGGCAAAGCATGACGGGACCCCATTGTTTAAAATCTATAAAACATCAGCATAGATAGTTTTTCCAAGAGGTTTCTCCTCTTGTTATTTCAGAAGTAGTGTATCTCATTCAAACAAAATTGCAATTTGTAAGAGCGAATCCATGGCAAAATGATGTGACACACACACACACACATACACACACACACACACACACACACACACCCCAACCAAAACCATAACGCCATCTCTGGCAACAGGAGAAAACAGATCCAGAGAAGACAGACAAAAAAGGATTGGTTTGTGTGTGCAGTTAGATTATTTGCTTTATGGCAGAGTTCATGGCAGCCTCCCTCTGTTTCCTCCCTTTGCCTGAGGAGCTCTGGCAGGGTATTTCAAACAGAAATGGACACACAGACCTCAAATATGCCTTGAACCTTCTGGCTGTTTTTTGTGTTTAAACTGATACTTTGGTATCAGTTTAAACACAAAAAACAGCCAGAAACTGACTTTCTCATACAACCTTGCAAACATAAACGCGCATGTGCGCACATGCTTTACCATCACAAACCTAATACTACTAATTTGTTGAAAGGGTCACACTTTCTTCTGGCCAGTGATAGGTGGCATGCGTGTTCTGTTTTGACCCCACCTTTACTTTGACTCTCAAGAGACTAAACACAACACCAAGTAAACTCTTCACAGGCTACATTACCTCATGCAACCTTTGCTCTTCGGCTGAATAAGATCCGTCTACAATGAATGCAAACATCCAGCCTTAATTTCCTGAATGCTGTGCAGGTATAAGATTGAGTTTGTGCAGAAAACACACATGTCCAGGCAATAATTAAGCAATTAAGCCATGTACAAATGTTTATATATATATATATATATATATATATATATATATATATATATATATATATATATATATATAGACTTATTACAGTCTTCATGTCATATTCTCAAATGTGACCCTGGAAATCATCTTCATTGTTACTGAACATGTTAATTATAAAGCTGTAAATGTGTTAATGCAGCACCAACAACTCACTCGAAACTTGCAGCATTTTTGTTGAGACCTAAATCCTTAATTACCCATATTGAAGGGTTTGGGAGAAGCTTATAAGAGAAGAATATACTGAAAAAAAAAAGGTGGAGTAGTCATTAATTACTGTCGAGTCACCATATCTCAGGGATCACGCAATTTGGCGTTACACCTGCTACTTAGAAATGGTAAATATTTCACGTTTATTTCAAACTGTTGTAATCTGCGGTGTATCACTACAAAAATAATCTGGGGAGGGGCGCCTTAAAACGCTTCATATAACAGTAAACCCCTGGAGTAAGTTTTAAAACGCCTTGCAGGGGCGCATCCTTCAGAGGCAAACACAGCTCCCTTACGTGGACAGGTAAACAGACATAAAGGCTGCGTGTCTCCGTGAAACCCCGACCAACCCCCCTCCGCCGCCGCCGCTCTCACCTCCTCCACGGTCAAGACTGTGTTCCGACAGTCGCTCATCTTGGACTGAAAACTAGAAGTCCCGGGAGAAGACAAGTCCTCGTTTGTCAGCACCACAAAGTCCGAAATGCTTATTCGCTCCGGCATGTTTCCACCGAAAGAAGTCCGACTTTCACTGGGCAGAAAAGTGAGACAAAGTTTCATGCGCGCATGTGATTCCCATTTGAAGACGGAACAGCTTCTGTCTTTATTCCTTGTGTCGAAACGGGCACAAAATGTGGGTAGTTTAAACGACGTCTTCAACACAGTTAACTAAAGCCAGACTTTTGGCTGGAACCGGTCTGGATTCAGCTCTGCGAGTGCGTGCGCGTGGAGGTGCACTCGCGCGCTATTGTCAGTCCAGTGAGGGCGGGATCGAAGTCTGCTGTCACGTGGGAATGTTTGTGCTTTTCTGGCACTCAAAGGAGAGGGGAGAAGAAAAGTGTATGCGTCTCTTTCATTAATACCTCTCATCTCTATGCAAAAGCCGTGGTCTGCCGCGCAGTCGCCATGGAAATGTAATGGAAATGCAAAATGCCCCCTTCACGGACTACACTGAAGGAGAGGAATTTTAATGAATGAGGTGAGGGGCTACAGAGGGCTGCAGCCACCTATACTTATGAACTTTTATAAGAAGAATGAGATGGTTGAAAAGTGTGTTTTTATACTGGGCACACGTAAAAAAAAAAAAGACCTAAAGTATGCACATACTGCATTTCCAAACTCCAGAACTAATTTATTTTAGTGGTCTACATTTTATACACCTATGTTGGACCTGTTTTAGCTCATTGGGCCTTTTAACCTTGATCTTGTTGGCTGAGGCTGCAGAGAGTTCTTTTTTATTGAGGGGGGGTTTCTATAGCACTCTTCTCCCCACCAATAATACTCCTGCAGTGACATTTCATGAAATTATCTGGCAAAGTAAAACACAGTTATCAGAAAGGTGGGTGGTGGTGGTGGCTGTGGGGACTGTCTAGTGCATACGGCATAAGTCCTGCATGCCTGACATTGTCAAGCCTGTCAGCTCAAAGAAAAGAGGTGTATCACTGAACCTCGCCTTGGGGTGAGCGTTGATATAATACACTATGAAGTGCAGATGGGTGATTTTTAGGAAGCCACAGTGGCTGCCTTTACCACAAAGCCACATTTTCCTACAATAAGTTAATGATAGAAAGGAAAACACTGAATTAGGCACATTTCTGAAGGCAGCTTGAGGTTATCATGCTCATGTTCATCCTTGGAAAAAATAGGATCACATTGTGGTTAAATGGTTTTATTTGTTCTCTGTCTCTACAAATAATGGCACGCAGTAAGCAGTGCAGAATGGATGCTGTGTCTGAACTGTGTCCACTCACAGCAGAGCTGTGTTTATGTTAATAAGGATAGGATAAAGTGCATTTTATGATGCATTTCAAAGGGACACGACAGTGCACATGCACCACATTTTGCAGTATTGTGGCATTTTACACACTCATCTACATAGTTTTTAAACTAAAAGCTTACAGAAAAGGTTTTCAAATATTTATTACTGGATGCTCAAAGTGAAAATTCCCTGGGAGACCAAACAAACACAAATCTCATGTGTTTCTACAAAAGTTCAAGCACTTACACATTTTAAAAAAGTGGACGAAGGTTTCCAGAGTTGTATTTGTTCCAGGTTTTATTTGTTCTCTGTTTCTACATATAACAGCACTCAGTAAGCAGTGCCAAAAACATTAAAAGTCCCTCTTTAACCCATTAATCATTAATTTATTAAAACTTCTTAATCTAATAAAGAAGTTGAAAGTTTCTGTTGCATGCTTAAGCATGCAAGGATGTTTTTTTTGTTTTCTTTTTACATTTGAATTATGTTTGGATATTCATTTTATATGCATGTTTTTTTGCATGTATTTCTGGGCTGATGTAATGCAGAGGCTTGCTATGTCCCAACAATACCCTCCTTCAGTTTCTTTGCGGCCCCTTGTAGAGAAGAAGAGTCTTTGTGCATCTGCCAGCCTTTGAGCTTGGGTGCTATTGTGAAATTGAGCAAACCGGTTTGTTCAGGCAGTGAATGAGCATATAGTTAAGAAGAAATGTCGAGTAAAAGGAGCAGGAGGAGAAGAAAAGAGAACTGAAAGGCAGTACGTGGATAATTAATTTCTTAATGCTTTCTGCAACTGGCAGAATAAGTTGGATGAGCTATGCACGGAGGAAGACTAAGACAGGTTTCATTGCCTTTGTTGTCTACGCACACAAACTGTAGTGACTCATTCAATGTTTTCAATGTTTCCTCCCCATGGCTCCACCCTTTTCCTTTCTTAACACTACACACATCTAAACTGTAATTTCCCATATCACCAAACTCTCTCCTGCCACTCCAATTGTAATTTCTTTGGAGCAGAGCTAAGCCTGCTCAGAGCCTGTGAGGACTCAGGGTTTTGGCTTTGAGGAAGTGAGGTTCACTAAATACAGCTTCGCTCTTTCTCTGACGCACACACACCATAGTTTACACCATCGTCTTCCAGTAAAAGGTTAGAGCTGCCAGGATTTCCTTGCAGCTTCTTAGCAGCTCAGTGGAGTAGCACATGCCCCCCTCCCCCTTCCCCAATAAAAAGAAAAAAACAAAAAAGTAAATTTTTTTGCTTGTTGACTCAGCTCCACTAGTCCTGCTATCAATTTACTACCCATGTCAAAGCAGGAGGCCCAGTCTTACAGTGAAATCCCCTTTCTTCTGGTCAACATACATGACTGAAAATAGAAGGATTGGAGACAAAATGAAGGCTTTCACTTACACACACACACACACACACACACACATATATATATATATATGTGTGTGTGTCTGTGTGTATGTGAAACAAAGTTTCTTCATGTGTAATGTAAAAGCAGCTCTGACTGAGTAACATCTTCTGTTTTGGAAGAAAATACATCATCCCTGACTCACTGAGTTGAGCAGTGTCATTTGGGTCTAGTCAAGTCCGCTGTCGCATGGTTTCTTAGCTGACAACATACCGTACCCGCCTTTCAACTTCACCCTCAGACAGAAACCGGCTCTTAAGCGCAGTTGGGTTGGTATGGAAACAACACTCTGTCTACACTAGGAACAGGTTTTCAAACGTGTTTTGTGATTCATATACGTCTTTTATTTCTTCAAATCTGCAATGGTACAGTGACTTCTGAACTGCTCGATATTAACAAACGGTGACATTTTGTATCTGTTAAACTGATAGTCCAAAAAAAATCTAAAAGAAAAAAAACCCCACAAATCTGTTCATGCAAATGCACCATTTTTATTAATGAATAAACACACTTTGTGCACATCAGTTCAGGCCCTGTCACAGTCCACAATCACTACACTACTGCCTCACCTCAAAATAAGCCAGGAGACACATAAGCTCACCATGGAGTGTTTTGGGCATTGATCTGTGCAGCTGTTTAGACACCGACCACCGTGTTTATGTGTGGAACACAAAGAAGCGTTTCTCTCTTTGGGAAGTTTTATAATCTGGCCAATTTGGAAGAAGTTTGTGTCAAAGTTTGCTGTTACAAATCAACTGGCCTGCTCTGCTCTATCAATAACATAAAAACCATACAGTCAAGTCAAGGCCGCGTGTGTGTGTGCAACTTCTGCTTTTTCCAGTTTATGAGCTTGTTAAAAGCAGAAGCTGTTGCATAAAACATTTGTTTAAAGACATTTCACAGACACTTAATCTTGGCTCAGAAGCACAGACACCAAAAAGAGGTGATATAGGTGAGTGTAGGCCGACTGTTTTAATTATTCTTACCTGCACAACCTCTACCTCTTGAAGGCTTATATATCTTAGTTTGTATGTAAAATTTAGTGCAAAACCTCTGAAAAACCTTGTTGAGCTTGAAAACATTTAGAATACCTATTTGGAGGAATATGAAATACGCTCAATGCTTAAAAATAGTGATAATCACTAAATTGGCAACATATTCTCTCGCCCTTTTTTTTCCCTTGAAAGCATCAATGCACTTCCTCCATGACCTACTGAACTTTGGCCTCCAATTGTCTGCTTCCTTTTGTGAGCTGGTTTCTAAAGCAACTGGCTCAGAAAGAATGATGGGAGTTTTATGTCAGCCTGTCCGAATGCGTTTATAAATCATTCCGTTTCATTGTCAGGACTCCTGTCAACCTATTATCCCTCTTCAGGGAATGTCACTTTTTATTAGATCAATATCAGCGGCTATGCACTTTCAGTTATCAGACAAAAGGGGAAAAAAACATTTGTTTTAAGCCTGTGGGCTACTTTTCTTTTGTTTTAATAAAGTTATAGAGTCTCTAGCAACACTGAGGTCACTTAAAGGAGCATGTTTGAGCTAAAAGAGGCGAGACTACATCTATTTTGATACAAAGGATTTTGTACTCCAAGGGTAAAAATTGACTTCGGTATTTAATAACTTCAAACAGACCACACAATATTACAAAATATTAAGTGCTGCAAGTTATGCAAAACAGTCCAAAAATTCTGAAAAAATAGGTATAAATACAATTTCTGTACAAATACCAAAAATAATGCTCATTGAAAAAAAAAAAAAACAACAAAACCCTACAAAATCTGAATTGACATTCCCTATTCTACATGAGAAAAACACACACACACAAACACACTTTACCAAACTGTCAAATACACACACACACACACACACACACACGCATTTTCAAGTTTTGTTAGGACAGGACAGTTAGCTTATCTCTGCAGTTTAGAGGGAAAGCCAAAAAACAAAACAAAACAAAAAACTTTTTATCGTGAAACCTTCAATTTTCAAATCTGTAGAATATTTTCAAAAAACGTTCAACAGATAAAAACAGCTGCTCTGACTATGGTTGCAGTCTTTTTTAAAAAAGTTACACCACAACATGTGAGAAAGCAACCATAGGCTTAAAACCTGAACAGAAATTGTTTATCATTGTTTATCCTTCTCCTAAACAACAGATTTCTTTCATTTCAAATCCACAGGAGAAAGAAACTGCTCCTCCAATTAACCCCGTAAAACCCCACTCCCCTAACAGCTGCAACAAAGATGCTGCATTTAAATTATATTCTATTATTTCCTAAGAAATACAATAGTAGTTTTGCACTACTACACAACTCAAAAGCATCCAAGAAAATACACTACCAAACACAAATCAACAGGGAAGCAACTGGATTTTAAACAAAGCTGCCAAGTGAAACGATTGTTCACGAAATAGCAATCAGTCACCATAAACTCCGCGTTTGGGCCTCAACCGGCTCATTTGTGGCACAGAACGCTGGACTGTACAGGAACAACGTCTGGCACAAAGCTTAAGGCAGGAAAGAATAAATCTGATTACACAGAAGCAACACGAGCACCTTCAAAATGACCTCGACAGTATTTCAGAGACATTTCATACATGTGTTATTGTGCACTCAAGCTGTAACAAAGACTGCAGTTAAAACGCCTTCAACTGGTCAGCAGAGAAACATGGATTTTACAAGCGCAAATCGTACTTTTTTATTTTTCTATGGCTTTTATCTTACTCTTATCCAGTGATTGATGCGCTGCAGAGCTGCGGCGGTTAAAGCTGACGCTATACAACGCTGCCCCCTACAGGCCGTAGAGGGACACGATCAATTTAGACTTTGGAGAAAAAAAATGCCCTGAGTTGGTCACAGTAAACGCTGCCGTAATCCATATGTATTAGCTTTTTTTTGTGTTTTTTTTACCGATGTTATATGGACATTCCTTTTTAAAAATGTTTAATCTTTGCAACACAGACTGAAAAAGTGACACAAAAAAAGGCAAACCCTGCTGTTTAAACAGTAATTCCTAGTTCTCTGAGACAACACACCCCCAACTCTAAGCAACCTGGCTTCCTAAAGATCACATTATCTTTACAACATGTACAAATTATTTTTACAATACTAATATATAAACAAAGAAGGCAAGCCTCCCACAGACATGGTAAAAACATGTGATGGCTTAATAGTGTATCTATTGCCCCAAGAAGGCATTAATTTAAATATTTCCCATTTTTCTCGCTACATTTTCTCCCCCCCTCCCTCTATTCCTCAGCTTTTTAACAAATCTCCAAGGTCATAGGAGTCAAAGAAATCTGACACTCCCTCGCCATCCTCCAGACTCCAGAGGTAATCGTCATGGTCCAGGGGTGGAGAGAAACTGACGAAGGGGGTGTTGACATCAGAGGAGAAAGAGGTGCCGGGGAGCTGGTCCTCAGTGATCTGCAGCAGGCTGGGGGGCAAACCCAGGAGACCTTCGACGTCGAGCAGAGAGGAACTGGAGGTGGAGGATGTGGTGGTGGTGGGAGCTGATGCAGATATGTTGGCTGCATTTGAAGATGTAACAAAAGAGGGGAGAGATGTAACTTTAAATTTGAAACCATATGCACCTGTCTGGATGTCTAACACGTATTTATATGCACATATTTGTTTAATCTGCACACAAACAGAAATGTAGAAACAGTTACGATGCCACTCTTACAGCCCAACCCATGATTTACGTCTGATCCAATAAGACTTCTCATAAAACATCAAAAAGTAATTTGCACATTCTGCTTTAGTGGTGCTGTTGGGCATATTTGTGACCTTTGCACAGACGCAAGCAGACCGGTTAACCTTTGCCTCCAGTTTTCATATAAAACTAGACTAATTACCTTTTTGCTTCAGCTCTTCAGAAGATTGCTTGCGGTAATGATCTGTTTATTGCTACCCCTGTTTGTCTGGAAGACTGTAAAATGCTATTTCGCGGCAGCGTTTATTGTACAACCATTGATTTAATTGGCCGAATGCTCACAAAATTACAACCTAATGAGGGATGCTCGTTGGTAGATCATTGTGTAGGCACAATTAAAATAAGGCCATATCCAGATCTGGTGCAGGGTGCATCCTGAAAGCTACAATCACAAGTGGGCAACAGAACAACAAGCCCACTCTCAGGTCCGACCACTTAGAAATGAGGACATTTTAACACAGTTGTGTCCTGGGCCAATGCTGAAGGAACATCCACTGATCTGATATACTTTAAATATTCAATGGGATGTTTTTTGTTGAAAATCTTTTCACTTGTATTGAGTTCTGCAGGGACCAAAGCATCATGTTTCTGCTCCCCCAGGCTGGTTTCTGATGTAAAACCATGGTGGACTGGAGCCATGTGAATGTCAAGTTGGACATGCCCCCCTGGATGTATTACAGGCTATAAAGCTGTAATTGTGATAAAGTTCTCAGGCCTTCCTTTAAAGACCAGTAAGAATGAAACCGCTTCTAAGTTTCAGTTTGTGTCTTTAACCACCAGAGTTCTCCGACTTTACATATCATTATTTTTCCTCATTCTCCTTTTTTTCCTTTTGCTTCTTTAATATTATCTGAACTGAACTATTCAACTGAACTTTGTTTTTTTTTTTTTTTTGTTAAATATTTGTAAGTAAATTTGCAACAATTACAAATCTGAAAGATGGATGAGTTAGTGGTTCAAAATAGGGTAAGAAACGTTCCATGGGGAATTCAAGGAACATACTGGAAATATCAGGAATGTAAGGGAATTAACAGGAATATACTATACTTTTGCTAAATTACTAAATGTTAAATGCTAAATGTTATTCTATAACAAGGCAATTTAGTTAGAAAAAACGATTTACGGCCTTTTTGTTAAAAATAATCATATAATATCAGATATGATGCAAATTCAGTTAAATAAATATTTGCTCTCTACTGTAGTTAATTATTAAAATCCTGCACATTTCTTTACGAGCCTCACTATTTGTGCCCAAGGACTAAACTCACTTACGTAGATTGATCTATAAACTATAATATTCTATCTATCTGATCTATAATATTACAGGTATGTTAAACTGTTAAATGTAAGATGGTGCTATCTCATTATTGTGATACTCATTCAACTTCTAGTTTTCTGTTTAAGTTTGACTTTACACCACGACAGAGGAAAGCTTATCTATTCAACTAGTTTGTGTTTTTGTTGTTTTTAGTGGCCTTTTGCAGCGGGACTATTTAGATTAGTCCAAAGGAGCTGCGGGCATGAGTGGGGTTTACTTGGATCCGTGTGAACACAGCAACCGGACTATACTGCGCACCAAAAACGTGAGACAAAACCGAGACCTCCTGGAAGAGGTGGTCTCAGTGCAGCTAGTGGCGAATTCTGATGCGGCCGTGAAAGTGCAGCGATCTCGATCCAGCCCAACCACGGGGTTGTGCTGGACGTGTTCGAGCTAAAAAGGCCTCCGTAGGAACACAACGTACACAAATGACTTCCGGCTACAGTCGCGCTTCATTTACAAACTGTAAAGTCTGCCTAGAGTGGTGCAGGGGAAACAATTAGGAAAGGCCACAGTTGTTGTGTTTCCACGCTTTGCAGCTTGTTACGTCGGGCCAGTTGTCATGGGAACGTTGTACTGACTAATGACATGTGGCTTGCGGTGCAGCGTTTGGCCAAGAGTGACAATGGCGCTTCTGAACACGAACACGGTGTTAAAAAAAAAAACAAAACAAAACAATGTAATCAGATGCACACTATGGCCACATCATGGGCGTCTACGGAGCAATGTGCACCTTTTGATTCCAAACTGGATTTTTGTTTTTTCTAAATTCCCTACTGTACCCCACACTTTTCAATCCTAGCCTGCAAGATGATACAGTTTAAAAAAGCACCACTAGACCTACTGATATCCAGCGTGTTGCTCAGCAGACAGCTGGCTGCGTGATGAAGGCTATGCGTTTGTTCCCTCATAACTGATCACAAGTGAGCATTCGGCACATTTTAGAGCAAAATGCAAACACGGACGTGCCCGTTTGTGATCGGATCACTCAGGAGGCATGGGAAAACCAGGTCCTGGCTGCTCCGAAGTACATTTCCTGTGTATAAAAGGAAGTCAAGAGCCTATAGCACAAAACATGGTCCAGCAGAATCACGAGCTTACATTCAACGGGCTCCTTTTTGACGCTGTAGCTCTGTTGTGCCAGTAAGGTTGCAGACGCTGGGTCTACATTTTCAGGGCATTCCTTCTTCGGGGGGACAATGCTCTTAACGGGGCTGGCATCTTCAAGTCCTTCCTCTGGACATAGGTACACTTCTATGGGCCCGTTTCTACTCTTCAGATAAATCTGTAACGAGCCCTGCTGCAAGACAAGAGACCAAAGGTCCGTCAAATTCTTTGTCTGACAGCAGTAGGAAAGAGAGTAGGAAAGAAGACATTTGAAGTTTAAACAGTCTCACCCCTGCAGTGTCTGGCACCTCCAGCTTTGTCTCTGCAGGAGCCTTAACAGCAATCACCGTCTGGTCTCTTAGAGTGGCGATGGAGCGGATATCCTGGTACGTCACATAGCCCAATGTACAGTTTGGGGTCAAGGAGAAATGAACTTTGTGTGTGTGTGTTTAACGAAACACAGAAGACAAGCAGAATATCATGTGGACACCCGCAAAGCTGGGTGAAAAGGATATTTCTGGTTGTCCTTGTACTCTGTGAGCTGTTTGAGCTGAGTGGTGCTGGACTGAATCAGGTCGTCCAGAGACCTCTCTGTGAGCTCCAGCTCTCCCAGCTCTCTCCTCAGGGCACAGGCCTTCTCTCCTCCACTGGCACCCCCTTCAAATACATCTCCCACCCTGCAAAAACACAATTACAATAATGCTTCCGACTGCTTCAACTCATCCACACTTCAAATATAAACTCCAGACTGTACTGAAGAACAACATGGAACATCTCCGTAAAAGGGTGAGTTAATAAGAAAGAAGGTGACTTAAAAGAGCGTGAGCATCCACGTTTTGTAAAACCATCCAATAACGAAGTTTTCATGTGGACCCACATCGGCACACTCCCATCACATCTTGCCTGGTACTGTATATTCCACCGTCATAATCCTCATCGTTTTTAGATGCATCTCATCATGTTAAATTCTTTGAATACGTATTTTTTCCCCCTCTTTTTTTTTCTTTTTGAAAAGTAGCTTGACACTATCACAGAGGAAGCACTTTTCTCACTCATAACTGCTATTATGCAATATATTTCACAACATCAAATCTTTTACAGAAACTGTAAAAAAAACAAGTTCAAAAACAGTTCCAAAGCCATTGGAACTGTTTTTGAAGCTAAATTGTGCAAGTTCACATTGTCTTTGGAGTCATTTTTAGTGGGATTGCCGCTCCAGGTCTGGTCCATGCTGCACAGACTTAGTCTGCTCCTCTAGATTACTGCTACAGCTGAATTTTTAACCTATTTATTAATGTACTTTTGCAGGTGGTTATCTATCCTGCTCCTCTGGTTTATCTGGTGATGCTCCATAATCCAGCGATGAAAGTTTCTCAGCTCAGACAAGCCTGTCACGGCGTGCATGCGATACTTAACATTTGTGCAAGATTGGATTGTAAATCAAATAAGTCACATTACTTAAGCCTTTATAGTGTTACAGTTGTGTTATAATATTTCAGATCAGTATGGCTTATGCACAGTAGTGCATAAAAAACACAGCAACGGTGAATAAAAAATGTGACTTCTTCTTCTGAGCCGGAGTAGAACCAGATGACTGACAACAGCAACAAGACAAAATATTATTACTAGGTGATTATACAATTTGACATTTAAAATATTTACAGACATACAGACCGTATTCCTCTACTTTACTCCCTATAAAGCTTTTGCTTATTAAAATTTAACTTTCGAGCCACTTAAACCTTCGCGTTTACTTTTTCCCAAAATCACAGCATTTCCAAACATTTCCTGTGGAGTTCTGTGTTTGGACTTACAGCCACTGGATGTTGTTCTTGGACTTCTTTCGAATGAGCTGCACTCCCTCCAGGACGTTTGTGATGTCATAGATGCGTCTCTTCTGGACTTCCAGGACTTCAGTGGCCCAGTTCAGATCGAGAACTCCGTCGGGAGACTCGGCAATCAGTCCCACAAATTTCTTTGTCAACAGGCCCAGTGAGGTGTCATACCGCGTCCTCTCACCAGGAGACTTCGGAGCTGAGAGCAGCGACACAAACAATTAGCTACCGTTAATGTTTCATGTGCACAATTCTCACTTTTATCCATTAGTTTTCATAATAACTCATTTTATCATCTGACATTGACACAAACACTTCTTAAATTAGTTACAACATCAGACTGATATTTTGCCCTCTCAGTATCAGATCTACAGATGTAGATTAAGGTATTTTAAATCTCAAAGCAGTGACAGTCCTGCCAGCAGTGTGCAGCATTGCACAACAGAGTTCTGAAACTTCGTCCTAAAGATTCACTTGCTGGTTTCCTCTCTGGGACGGGGACCTGCTGGACATCCTTTAGACACCTTGCAACCTCCTGTAATCATATTCCACTGAGAAATCCTCCAAAAGCCCCTATCCTATCACCTGAACACACCTGACCCGAACGTCTCCTCGCTTGCCTCTGGCTCACTATTACCACAGTCCTGGCAAGTTGGAGTAACTGTAGCTCTAACCGTGAGCGTTTTCTACTCACCTCTACTACCAGTGAAACTCACAACAATAAACCTTCCCCCCACGCTCGATCCGCGAAGCCTACTCACTCAGTGGGCTCGGTATCCTTGCTGCGATGCTGCCTTTGCCTTTAGGTGTGCGGAATTCCGGCAGGTAAAGAGGGTCTTCTAGATCCAGCTTCCTTTTGGCCTGGAGAACGAACGTTTTGTGTAAATTAGAACAGAAGCATGTCTAATAGTTCTAATATCCGCTGTGAAGAGTAACTACACAGCGGCTCATCCTACCTATTCAACCCATCGTATCGTAAAGGACAAGCCAAGGCCGTGAAACAAATGCTGGCAAAACGGGGGTGAATAGGGGTTTGTTGAAACCTCCCGTGTCGTAAATGTGCCAACAATCCTCAAGTGCAGGAACAAAGCACCCCCCTCACACTTTCCCAAGCACTCAAAGAGGGTCTTGATTGTGTGTGGGCGAACAGGAGTGGTGGCTGATTGGTTCCCGGCCCGCTGCCTGCCAAGCGCCAGGAAGTCCCTGAAATCACTCAATGACCTCTCCTCCCCCCCTCAATCCGTCCATCTCTTTGCCTCTTTCGTTCCACAGCTTAGCACTCGAGTCCTCCAAACAAGCCCAGGATTACCTGGCTGTGGCTGTAATGCAAAACTCAAAGCAGGCACTTTGAATCATACTCACACGCATGACCTTTGGACTCCAAGACAAATAAACAATCCGCCGCTACTTTTTTTTTTTTTTTTTTTTTCCCAATGGCCAAATGTCAAAAGTGAAAGTCACAAGTCTGGAGTAAATGCCTAAATGCCTAGTTTACTTAAATCCAGGTTGAAGACACACCTGTTTTCGGCTGCATTTGAATAAAGCTCGAGATCTGCACTGTTGCTTTTAAGCTTGAGTTGCACAACCCGATCATATTTTAACTACTTATTCTGTCTATTGTTCTTTTTTCTTTCTTTCTTTCTTTGTTTAAACTTTAAATCAGGCTTTTTATTTTCTACTTTGCACTTTGATTCACCTTGCTGTTGATTTGTGCTACACAAAAAAACTCGCCTTGCCTAATTGTTGTGCAAATTGGAAGCCCCCTTGAATTCCTACCAGAGAACCAATGACACAAACAAATCCTCACAGTCGAGGGAAAATCCTGTCGATCCTCCCTCACACGATGCAGCCACACACGAAAACAGAGTTGTGAAAGGTAACAAGGTGTGAGATTTCAGCTCAGTCCTTGATTTTACTGGGCAATCTGTTCCGTCTGGCTGGGACCCCACCTCTCCGTGTAGTCTCACACCCTCCTTCTTTAGTCCACAAACACTCAGCGACAAAGACCTCTTTGTCACACAGGCACACATGAGACTAGTGAGCTGATTTAGCTAACAGGTTTAGGCAACTGACTTCTTCAGAGATTAGAAAAGTTTTGAATTCAATTGACCATGTGTGGATGTGCTTATGTGAGAGGAGGCACTGAAGAACGCTGCCATTGTCCACAAGTGCTGCATGACACGTCCACCTGTTGACTGGCGACATCTGCAGCAGCGCCGCCAGTGTACGCGCCGTTGGTGGATGGATGTTATTCTCTATAGATACGGCAAGACACAGAGGCACTGACAACCGGATGTTAGTGGCTATTTTTTTGAACAAAATGCTTTCCAGAAGCAGTCAACAAGGTTTCTTGAAAGGCTAAATGTGCAGCGATCCTGAGGATGCATCAATCTCTTACTTGGTGGCCAGAATTGGTTTATTTTTAAGGTTCACCAGCTTTGTTTTCTAGGCAGTAAATGCATCATGACACTGCAAGTTCAAAATATCCAAAGGCAGCGATCTGAAGAAGCTGACAAACGGCAAAGGAGAAAGTGAATCAATTATGTGGGAAAATCGGGAAAATTCCTGGAAGGGGATGATCACTTATTTAATTTAGTCAGCAACAGCAGTTTCAGAAAAACCAGCATAGCTCAACATACACAATATAGAGATGGATACGCTTCTCCAAGTTTGCTTTATCAGAACGTTTGAAGTTTGTGTCATGCCGCACGCTCAAGCCGCTCAAAGCCAGAACCACCACAGGAATCGTTTTAACTTCTATCGTCACCTTGGTGTTCACGTTCAGTCTGACTGCTCCGTTTTTACTGTCTGGTGCACCTGTTTTCATGTGCTAAACAACAAATAGAATACTTAAAGTTTACAATTTGATAAATCTTTTTGTGGGATTTTAAACAAATACCTTTATCCAGCAAACTTAGAATACAATTTTATTTAAATATCCAGTGAGGGAGAGGGACTATCTTTCAACATGCTGCTGCTTTGGAGAGAAAAGCCAAAAGCAAATTATGCCGAAAAAGATGAATCAGACAAGAATATTGCAGTTGGTGCATCTCTAGACCCAACAGTAGCTGTCACACACCAGCAGACAGAGCAAGAGCTCAGATGATGCTCGCTGGAGTGTCTCCAAGCGCTGACAGCTGTGCGTTGAACAGAAGGCAGTTGATTTTCCAATCCCAGGTGTCAATGCATTAAAAAAGCATTAAATAAAGGAACAACATGTACAAAAACAACCTAAATGTACAAAAAAAAGAAAAAAAAGAATACTGCACCAGTTTGACCTTTTCAAAACGATACATTTATAATTTGCGTCAGAGCCACAAGCAGGTGAGATGTTGTAAGAAAAGCAACAACGGTTTCACCGTGCAGCTGTATGGGTTAGGGTGGGGTTTTGGTTTCTCCATTTCTTTGCATGAGGGATTTTTCTGGTGAGTCAACCATATTACACAAACATCACTTCATCGACAGGAAAGACACCCAGTCCGTCTTTCTTTCAAATCACTCAGAATAAACTGCAACAGTTAAAAAGATTGAACTGCATCCTTCGCTGGCTATTTATCTCCCGGACTCGAATGTCAATTCGCTCACGTTGCATGTGACCTCACCCGGTTGGCTCACCTGTTTACACCCCAAAGTACTGCACGTGGCTCCCTCTGTTTGCCGTGCATTCTTTCACTAATTCCCTCCACCTCTGCTGCGATGTGAAATCTCCACATTGGCACTTCACACACAGTCATGTGAAAGATTTATGCCGCTGGGCCTCTCCTCAAACCAACAAACCCTGCAAGCCAGGCCGCAGTACAATCAGATTCCATATACGTCGAGGGCAAGTTACAGTGTGTCTACAAATACCTACGTTTCTGTACAAAAAAACATTTGGGCACTAAAAGGCGAAAATAAGCTGCACTGTACTGCTGATTATCAACACGTCTCTCAAGCGACGGGTGGGCTGCTAATGGGGAAAGGGGGAAGCTTTATTGAAATACTAAACTGCATGAATACAGGTGGCGGTACGACCGGTGCCACACCTGAGCATCAGTGTGTGTGGGCGGGAGGTTAACCACAGGATTCAAGACATCATCAGAAGTTACCTCTTGGAAGAAGTGCACTTTTCCACCAAATCTAAAGGCTAAGGACAGTAACCATTGATGGTGTTGGAGCAGTTGTAGTAGATTATCTACAGTCCATCAATGATCATGTGTATAAACAGGGATGTGTGAGACACTGTTTCTGGTTAGTACCCAAACTGCCAACTGGTTTTAATAACCATCGTTGGTGGCATCTTAAACAGACACATACATTCATCCATTGTACCGCAGAGTACCGGCTTTGACGTGAAAGCAGTCATTACAAATAAGGGGAAACAGGGATTTCCTGGACTTTGCATAGAGGCGCGACTGCTGTAACACATTTACACGACTGTCAAGCTCGAAGGGAAACAGTGTGTCACAACATTATCAAAAACCTACCCACCCTGGTTCAAATTCACATACTCATCACTGATACGCTGTGTTTTTACAATGCTTAATGTGTTAATCTGCAGCTGACAGCAACATCATCTTCACTGCGTTCTTAAAAAGCTGGCGCTTCAGACTTAAACTTAAGGTTCTGGTTTACAATGAAAAAAAAACAACCTAATGAGTTGTAGTTTTAGTGTTAAGTCAAAGGAAGTGAGCAGCGTGTGAAAAAGGAAACCCTTTCCTGTAAGCATAAAAGCAATTACTGAACAAGCACCGAAGCCGCTGTGAAACTAGCCAATGACACCCCACGATATTCAAGATGAAACCATTCTTTTTCAAATATTTCTTTGTTTTTCTAACTCTTTGATGAGGCTGGAGCACTTATCTTATGCACTGGAATCAAAAAGAATTAGGAGCCACGTTTTTGCTTTCTGTTTGGACAATACCTTGAATCGCTTAAATACAGAAAGGAATGGGATCGCAACACATCCAAGCACACGAGCATGGCACAGGGAACGCACAGACCACAACACTATCAGTCCGGGAACAGGTAACGTATAACTGAGACAATCTGGGCCCTGTATTTAGAGTTTCTGTCACATAACTTGGTTTTTCTGGTGTATTAGAGGGGAATAACAGCTTTGTGTCGGAATAAAAGTTCCAATTTTACTTTGTACCGTGTCCGAGTCTAAGAATACGTACAGACTTGATCGGTACGTCCACCGTAGCATCTGATAAGCCAGGTGGCGGCCTCGTTGTAACTGCCCAAGTAATCCTCTTGTAGGGCCTATTAGTGCACATGCTCCGAGGGCAGGGGGTTAAACGTGAGATTTGGAGACCCTGCACACACTCCCATAACCCTTTTAGTCCTAATGGATAACAATAACGGAAACCTTAAATGACTGTCATTACAAATCCAGCGAGGGATATTTTCACTGAAATGCTCAGGAAGCACACTGTTGACACAAACAGTAAAGTTTTCCGGGAAAACACCAGTTGTTTAGTGATGACCTCTGAACTGCACCTCCTTCCTACAGTTGAAGGAACAGGTTACACAGGTCCTCTGCTGGTTAATGACAGGTGCAGATGGAGCAGCTGTCTGCGGGTGTAATCACCAAATACAACTGTTAAGAAACGATGTGTTTGCGCTTGGTGTTTCCAACCAGCCCGGTCATGCCCCTGCATTATCTGGTTGTGTATGAGCATTCCTCGCTGCACTGTAGGGGCACACATCCTACTTCTTCACGGGAGAAGGGGCCCCAAGTGCGATCTCTTGCCCCCCCCCCACCTTGCACCCTCATCTAAACCATCAATGCACACATGGGTTCTGGTGTTCTCCAGCTACAGCTGGACTGCGGGAAAAGATGTCACAGATCTTTACAGGGGGGGAAAGAACACATCATTCATGCAAGAGCTGCAGTAGCAACAGCAGCAGTCACAGTGGCCCCACTGTGGCTTATCACGTCAAAACATATTTGTATGGGCCCTGCTAGAACATGCATACCAATGGAAATGAAGAATTATTCCACCCACATCACGCACACAACGAAACCCTTATGATCGCTGTGTAAAAACAGTGTTTTGCATGAGTGTTTGCGTCTTTACCGGCAATCTCCCGGAGGATGATCTGATGGGTTTAGCTTCGGGTCCGTGGGGGGTCGAGTACAGGCTGTTGGCTCTTTGTTCGGCAGCTGCGGTATTGCAGATCTGGGTGAAATACCCGGCCGGTACCGTGTGCATGGGCGGACTGGACAGCCCGGTGCTGAAGAAGTCGCTCTTCGCTCCTCCGCTGGACAAAAGCTTCATCTTCTGTTGAGAGCAGGAGAGCCCCACTGCTGGCCGAGCCGACGCCGGAGAGACGCCTTTTGGCATCCGCATCATTTTCCTGAGTAAACTGAATTTAACCGGATTGGTCAAGCGAGGAGAGAAGTGCGCTGCTGGTCTCTTATTATGAAGCTGCTGCCGAGTTTCTTTGAAAATAATGATCACGTCTACACAACCACAAAGAACAAAAGGCAACACACACAGCTTAAAAAAGACCTATTAAATCCCAAAAACACACGAGTTATACGTGCATTGTGGGTGCTTTGTCTGATAAAGTTCGTTAATACATTCAACACACTACTTTGTTATCTTTTTTTTTTTCTTTTCAAAAACTGTGGAGGAAACCTGCCTTACCAGTTACAAGGAAATGCCGTCTAAATAAATATGCAAACTAATTTAAACATCCAGCACGTTAAAGTCCTATACTGCGAGCTTCCAGGTGTGTCTGGGATCGGGTCCCAGTGCGGACGTGTGTGTTGTGGACTCCGTCCTCCTCACGACTACTCTCTCTCCATACAAGAGACAAGAAGCTCTGGGGAAGAACAGTCTTTTTAGCGCCAAACTTCATCCCGCGAAATTTAGATCTCCCGCGGTTGGAAATCGCCTCTGATTGGTTGTCGGCACGTTCGGCTTGTCATATTTGCATAAAACAGTTGTACAGGGCGGGGACTTGTCTTCTTAAAGGGACATTATCACAATTTTGTTGAAGACAATGAGCAGCCCAAACCATGTAATAACTATTTACGTTATAGAGCTGTAACGCTGTTGTTACCCCATTTCTTTTCTGTTGATCACATCCCATGATAAACAATTTAAACTATGCCTAGGATTATAAACTACCCAAACTCCAGTTATTTGCCTGTCATTTAATTATTAACTCATGATGTTGTGTAGACATAAATGAACAACACATTGATTAAAACTTACTTATATTTAAATATGTATCCTAATATTTATTTAAATGTGTCATAATAATAATGTTTCTTCTGCACGTTCAAAAATAAGACATTAAGGGAAGTCCAAGGTACATTTAGAGATTTAGTCGGAGAAAAATGTGTTTGTATATGGCAAGATATGTAAGAAAACCATAATGTATATGTTTAGAAAATTTCATTGGAACACCTCCACTCAGTAGGAAGAACTTATACTTTAAATTGTAATAATTTTTTTTGTTTTGTTCTGAAAGTGTATTGAAGTCTGCAACGGGGTGTTTTGTGGAGTGTCTTCAAATGAAAATTGGATTCACCACACTTGCTTATTGGCTCATGAGAGATATTGAAAGAAAACACCCCCTCCCCCATCTAGGCGACCAAACCCAAGCCATATGAGCTGACCCCTATTGGACAAGACACGAGACAAAGTAGACGCCAGCCGCAGCTGGCCTGTCGTGCCTCAATCTGAATTATATTTCAAATGTAATCAGTCAAAAGGTTTTCATAAATAATTGTGATTTTTTATTTTATTAAGTTATAATTATAGATATGACATTAAATGACTAGTTGTAGGAGGGTGAGGGGAATAGCTGACACAGTTGTCTGCTTATTACTCTGGATTAGTTGAGAAGATGATTCTTGTTTGTCAGTTATTAAACTACTGTGCTCCTAACATATTATTACCACAGTAAAGAGAAGTTGGCAACAAGAAATATTAAGTGTGATTAGATCCTGAATCCTCTCCACCCTCCATTTTTCTTCCTCTTTCATATGTCTGCTGAAGAGATAACTTCTTGTTTCTCATAACTCAGAATAAAGGGGTTACAGATGCATGTTTTCTTCAGATTGTAAAACCAGGATGTTACGCTGCTCTCAGTTAGTCACAGTGTGCAATTTGTTGTTAAAAGCAATCTTGGCTTCTTCCTTCCTTGTGTTTAAAAAAAAAAAAAAAAAAGTTTTCCATGTTGTCGTTCCTAGAGATTGTGGGCTGATTGACGATACTGCTATATACAGAAAACACGGTGTTATGTTTGGGTTTTACAAATGAGCTTGACTTGGCGTGTAATTACAATACTCCAGGGGCAAAACTTTACAGACCATATGTTTCATAGTTTTATGCTTTCTAAATGGAAGCAAAACTCATAGGACAGCGTTCTCACAGTCAAGTCACAACTCCTTCCTGTTGTCACACTGAAAGTGATAAATATGAGCACAAGGAAATGCGAGGACAAAGGCACAGCCAAACCCTTTTAGGAATCTGTGGACGATTGTTATTATTAAGATTATTTGGCAATGTGTGTGTCTACACACTGTGGTAACATGAAAACATCAAGAGTGCTGTCACATCAAGATGTTTGTGGTATCCAACTCCAATTTCAAGTCAGTTACACATAACTCATGTGATTGCATCGTAAAAGAAGTATATTTACTGCATTAAAAACTGACATTTTGGCCAGAATATCTTCTCTTGAACAGTTCAGTGGGTTCCTTTGCATCCCCCCACCTGCAGGAATTCATTCCAACCTTTAAGGCAATTACCTTATCTCGTGTTTAATGATTTTGCATTCCTGAGATGTCAGCACAACGTATTTGCTGTATTCACATCCAACACCCCCATCTTGTGGTGCACAAAGAAATGCAATCATTTGTACTTGGATCTGAGGAATTTGTTTTGGCTTAAAACGTTTGAAGCTTTAAGTCCAAGTGTGATACTGTTGAAATCTCCACACCCACTTTCAGTTACACACATCTTTACCACTTACTGCAAGGTTACTGTCAATTTTCTTTCTTCATAGTCTCAATTTTTCAGTCACATAAATACAGACATTTTTCACGGAAAGTTTAAAGCGCCAATCACATGACTGCACAAACTGCAGTTAATTCAGGATGTCTGGGAAAACCTGCAGAGGATTGCATGGCTGCATCACCCACACATGCTTAAAAACAGCAAAAACAGTGCTGGTCAGAAATTCAGATTAATCAAAATCTGTTCAAAACTAAAAATGCAAACGCTTTTGACAATTCTGTACCATTCAAGTATTTCAATAATATATCAAAGGTTAGTGAACAAAAATGCTACCCTTTACTCCATTTAGCCACTACTCACTTACTAAATGCAACTGACAACTTGTATTTTTCACCAATGCTTCATTTGGTATGTGTTTTAGCTCCGAGTTTGCAGGGAACCTAGTTTTCTGCAAACCAACTGTAATTTCTTGACACCAAGTGCTACATTTCAGTCTTAAATGTCAACTCGAGAACTCTGACTCTGAGTATGAGAGGTTGTCTTGCTTTTTTATACAAAGAGAGCTGGGATAGACTCCAGGAGATCCCTGGGAATCTAAACCAATAAGCAGATACAGATGATGGATGGTTTATTTTTCCACATCAGTTCCAATGGTTAGAACACTTATAATACAAAGACTGCAACCAATCCATCTGTTATTTTTTTCTTACGAGTTTCTTTTCAAAACGGTCTCATTGACCTTTACTCATAAAGGCTTTTTTGGTTTGACTCCTCAAGGTCAGTCTGAAGCTCTTGAGCTCTCTTTGCAATTTCTCCTGTTCCATCTTCTTAATATTGTTGTTGCTTGGGATTGCTTCGTCAACCACTTTCTCTCCCGGAGTTTGTCAAACAGCTCAATATCTGGTTGGTTAGCCATCAGCAGTTTATCAGTCTGGATCTGGAAGACCAACAGGATCTTTGCTCTTTCATTCTCCACCACCAAAGGAGATATCTCTCACCTTGACTACTAATCAGTACAGATGTTTCTGTACACTGTTCTATAGACCAAGTTGTGGCATTCCTGCCAGCATCTTGCATACTGCTAGTGTGTGTTGGATTTGTGTCTGGGCCATCTTTGCACAGTCTGCAGCTGGGGTCTTGTCTGGTGTGGTAGACCCTGGCCTCTATCGCTCTTGCACTCAAGGCCTGTTTGATGATTAATGCCTCTGCGCTGTCCTTCAGACCACTGGCAGGAATTCTCAATGTCAGCCACTTCTTCAATCTGTTGATGGTACATGCCGTGCATTGGCTTCTCTTTCAATGATGGTTCTTCCGCCCAGTCTTCTTCCTCCTCACTGGATTTCAGGTGCCTGATTTATATGTATATATTTACACTGTACATGCAATATAAAGTTGCACTGAATGACTGCGGTCGTAACTTCTTCTGACCACTAGATGGTGCTGCAATTTTATGATTACCCCAAACGCTCTGCTAGAATTGGGTCTTCTTTTTTCTTCTGCACTCAGAAGAATGAACTTTGTATTTGTTGGCTCCCTTTTAGTTTTGGAAGACATAAAAAAGAGCAGTAAAACCAAAAACACATCTTCAGGGTAGCTAATATCCAGAATTACTTAGCAAACAACACCTCCATTCTTTTTTTTTTTTTTTTTTTGATGAGGCTCTCTTTTGAAGAATACCGTCATATCTGTCATATATTTTCCGTGTTCTTGGATCATTCATTCTAAACTTCATGTTAATACCTCGAAACTTACACTATTTTGAAAACAGAAAAAGTCCTCACAGGTAGTTTTTCAGTTTTTCTTTTCTGTGCCACTCTGAGATGATGTTATCCAGGCTGCAAGGTCAGGGTCATGTAGGTTCAATGCTGATCTGTGTCATAATTCATAATACCATAATGTATGAATGATCAGGCAGATTGAGTTATGTTTTTTTGTTTGTTTGTTTTTGTTAACCATCTCGGAAGTTCAACTGCTTTCGCACTGGAAAATTAGAAGAAGTTACAGGAAACTCCCCTGGTGTGATTTCCAGCCACACAACCTCAAGATACATCTGAATACATCCTGTTGTATCAGCATTTCCTTGTCATCCAAGGCCTAACGTCAGCATCACCTCAGTCCTCGCAAGAACACTCATTCATTATTTCATACTAAGAAAAAAAAACTCTGTCACATAACCTTTTATTTCTTTACATAACATACATACAAAGCAAACTTTATTATAAGGAGTTTATGAAACTCATAGCATGTTGTCTGTAGAAATTCCACAATCCCCACAAACATTTATAATTAACTCTAGTATAGAGTTTGGATTATACCAAAAAAAAAAACTCCCATAAAAAAGAAAAAAAAAGGCATACATCCAAAACGACTCACACCATACACACACACACAGCAGAAAGATGCACATGTCTTTAAGTTTTAACACATTCCAGATCACTAGAAAAACATTATTTTAGGGGTGATAATTATGTGATACAAGTCTTGGTGAAGGATGGAGATCAGTCTGTGAAAACTGTCAGTGGAATGTTCCAACAAAAATAAAATAAAAAGGACAACGTAGGAATGTTTTCACTTCTATCTATGAGGAATCCCAGCTTTGCGAGGAAGACATACACAGTTGGTTGCTTTCAGTTCAGTGCATTCCTGGCCTCTGCTTTGGTGTGTTGATTTGTCTGTCCAGGAGCCAAAAGAATGAGTCTGTTTTCTTGTCCATGCACTACTGTTGATCCCCACTCATCTAGGACACAGACGGTATTTTCCTCTTTCTTTAAAAATTGCACCTCCTCCTCTGTCTTCTCCTTCTTTCCCAAATACCTATCCCACCCTTTCTGCCCCTCTTGTCCTCTTGCCCGGAGTGAAGTGGAGACATGTGTTTCCCTGCACCTGCATGGAGAGAAAGGAAGAAAAGTGAAGTCAGATCTCTCCCTCTCGCCCTCCCTCCCTCCCTCCCTTCAGCAGGGAGCAGACAGACTGGCGCCTACCATGGAACTTTCATTAACCCCAGGCAGATAGCAATGAATCCGCTTCACAATCACTGGCCTGTCTAATTGGCAGAATGGAGAATGTGGAGCAAATGGAGGGGGCTTCTTTTTTTTAACAAAATTATTTTTATTTCTATTTCTTTCACTTTAAAAGTCAAAACCACACATCCAACAGCCAATTTTACAACAACAACGTCTGTCGGATATGGCGTTTATTTGAGCAGATTTGCTCATATGTATCTTTATTAATACATTAACCATGGATTTTTATTTATTTATTTTTTTAACACCAGGGAGATCAAAACTGATGGATAAATACGTACCGCAATGTGTCATCCTCATCCTAATGGCACAACCGTCCATCTTCTGTGGAGAAATTCCGAGTAATGTCCGAAGTCTGAACAAAGAACAGAAAAACTATTAGCAGCTGGAAATAACCGCTCTTTTACTGATATCAGCGTACATAGGAAGTGTAATATCAGAGATCATTATCAGCTTCTGCACCACAAATGTCTAAAATAGAATACCGGTGTTTGTGTAGATCAAGCAAACTTTGCCAGGCTGACATGGACTTCAGTTCAAATCAAATATGATCAATACAGAAAGTCTATGTGGCGTACTCAGTCACATCAGAATGGTCTGGGTACACGTTTGTGTCTGTGGATGTACAGGGACCAGCATATGCACACATCTCCAACCTCACCTTTATTGACAAAACCATCTCCGGCGTGACTGTGTCCTCCGTCTCCAGAGCGATCTGCAGGTCAAAGATGTAGTCGATGACGTGCTGCAGGATCTCCACCTGACTGACGGACTTGTTCTGTGGGATGCTTGGAACCAGCTCCTTGAGCTTGGAGTAGCAGTCGTTCATGTCGCACAGGGCGCCAACCGGCTCCTCCAAACACGAGTGTTTATTCCGGCTGATGGCGAGACTCTGCTCCGAAATGCAGCAAACGGCCTTGTAGCAGCTCCTCGCCGAGCGAACGGGACTGATGGCTTTCATGATAAGAAGTCACGAGTGAAACGACGGCAAAAGACGCGATCTGTAGGTTAAATGTAACACACTGTCCTGAGCAGCAACAGCGCTGTGACAGCTCGGTACAGTTTTACACGTTTTATACACTGCGCGCCTTGTACACGCCCCCTTTTTCGCATCGTATTCTGGTTGGATGGTATAAAATACAGGTCCGCTCTCATTGGCTGATGTCACCTTATTGAAGGGCTGGAAAGAATGATGAAATTAGAATGAGATGCCCGAAGGGGAATGTCAATCAAATATCAAGCTATCTTTTTCAGGTGATGGTATTTAAGTTTCCAACGTAGGGCACTATATAAGTATAAAAGTAAAAGTTATAGAAGATTACGGTTAGTTTCAAACTGTTGTTCATTGGGAACAACTGCAAAGAGAGTGATAGATAATACTTGCTTCTATCCAACTTTGACTAATTTCTTGGGAAATTTTTTACAAAGATAAGTTTCTTTAAGATATGTCACTGCAGTACATTATATGTAAAGTTTGTTAAATAAGTTAGGACAAAGGTTTTAAACATATTTTTGCTTACAGAGAACATAAAAACATCTGCAAAAACCTCACAGTTTTAAGGCAGGTTACTGTTATAATTATTTTAAATTGTATATGCTTTTACAACAATGATTCTGTTGGTTGGGTATTAACTGTATTTATTGTCTGTAGATATAATACCTAAACTAAGTGAGCTGAACCTGATAATGGTCTTGCTGGTAAAATCTAAGCTCTTCTGTGTGAAACTGTCACAAAAATTACATTTTAACAATCCAACTGTTGCTCCCTTTTAGTTTACATGAAAGCACGTCCCGTTCTGCTCCTATTTGGGTCTTATTTTCCCCTTTTCTCACAATCCTGTTTTGTGGAGGAATGCAGGCCCTAGCCAGCTGTGTGTCCTATCCCGGCCCAGCTGTGTTGATCTAACGCGCCAGTCCCAGACTTGCTGGCGCCAGCCTCCCGACGTCATCCATTCACCCCAACTCGCACTCCCTTCTCTGGCAGACGGCCCTCCCTCCCCCGTGAACCGTCAGAGGGGAGAGAAGCAGAGGCGCTCAGACATCTGATTGGCTCACAAGTCATGTCAGTCACATGAAAAGGCTCTGCCCCCCCCCAACATACACAATTTGGAAAAACTTTCCAAATTGTCCACAACTTTAGCGATGATGACTCCACTCGAATCTTTTCATGAAAAATGGCAGCACAATCGTTTTTGGACACTCCTGTTATTAAGACAAATAAATCTAGGGTAACTTGTCAGTGTAGACTGAATACAGTAGCACAGTTGTGTGGTTGCACAAGAGGTTGCCAGATTACAGACAGTTTTAGATGTCGCAACCACCTTGACAGTCTCTCTCACTCAGCAACGAGGGCGTGAACTATTCCTCTTTATTGTGAAATGCTTGTTTTAATATGGCGAAACTGGCAGCCAATTTAAACGCATTGCCTCACAGGTAAAAGTAAAAGATAGATTATAACACAATGTAAGCTCTGTGCAAATACAAACGCGCTGTATTCATATCTTCAGCTTGTTCACATGTGTGCGTAAAAGTGCACGGCTGGATATATCCTCCTAATTATGCAAAAGTTAAACAGATGTTGGAGCCGCAACTGTGGCAGCTCTCCCTCCTCCTCACAACCACTGACCCCGTGTGACAAGTCACTCAGCGACCTCACTTTAAAACAAACCATATTATTGACTTGGGAGACGGGACTTCGATCCAGTGCTGTTTTAAAGATATATTATGTGAGTGGCGCCAAGTATCCAAACAAGACTTTGACCTTAAATAGCTTTCTTAAATTTGTCAAGAGGAGGGCAATTATTGCTTCATGTTTTTTTCTTTTTTTCCCAGATCTGGTGGGAAAATAATCACACTTTCTGACTTTGCTGATGAAACTATAATGGGGAGGAGGAACAGAGTGGACAACGATTTGGGATTACAAGTTACCAACTTGCATTTGATGATTCACAATAACACTGCTCACAAACTGTCTGTGTACTGTTTTATGAACTATTTCCATAAGAAATGTGTCCAACAGAGTATTTTGCCGTGGTTGCTTCCCCACTACCAGCGTCTGTCTACAGATTCCAGAGCTCCCAGTGTGAAATACACACACGCGCTAGTGTGTCTGGGCAGGGATCAGGTGCTTGTCGGAAAGGCCCCGGACACAATCGGGTCTCTCTTTCAATGGATGGGAGAATTCCGAGGCCGGCGTCAGTGAGTCTGCCTCTCTCCCCGCCCTCCCTCTCCCTCTCCCTGCTCCTCCGTGCAGCTGGACGCAGACAATCAAGCCATCAACAATCGTCACGCATAAGTAGCAACACCCCTCTCTATCCCCCCCCCCCCAACACACACACACACACACACACACACACACACACACACACACACACACACACACACACACACACACACACACACACACACACACACCCACACACACACACACACACACACACACACACACACACACACACACACACACACTCAATTAAATTTCAACCCTCTACATTTTATCTGCAAGCACTTAACTTTTAAACTGGAAAATGCTATTCCAGGATAATAATAATAATCTTGAACACCAGCTCGTGAATCATGGCTATTTCCCTGATAATGTCACCTCCTCCACTCATCGATGTGCTTCAAACATTTTGCCTCAATGTAAACAAAGTATATCTTTATTTCCGGTAACAAATGGACAGAATGTGCCGATCTTGTGAGCTGAGATAGAGCCAGACTGTCATGGGGAGAGCCTGTGATGAAAACAGAAGAGTATTTGCAAGCCCATTATGGGGGGGGGGGGGGGGGGTAATTAAGTAGCAAGAAACACAGTGGAACTTAATTCGTTGAATGCTGGGTAGATGTGTGTTATGCAAGGTCCCTCCTCCTCCTCTGCTCAGTGTTTTCACTCATACTCTTCATCAAAGACGCTTCAGTCTTCTCTGTCAGCTTTGAACAGCCTACAGACCCCCAGCTTTTGTTCCGTGTGACCCGAGGAGTAACACAACATTTTATGCGCATTGTTGTTTTGTAGTAGGTTCTTGTTATTTTTGTTAGGAATTCTTGTTCAAGCATGCATGTGATTTATTTTGCTGGGTTTTTAGATGAGATAACTATCAACAAATTAGCTGACACGTGTTAAATTATCACTTGCACACTGTGTGCCCTCTGTGGCTGTGAGGCAATGCAAACTTTATACATCAGGATCACAATTTTGGATTTATTCTGTGTAGATTTTCAACAAGTTATTAACCAATTACCCAGAGTGACTCCAAGACTAAGTGGACATACAGGAATCGCAACAAAAACGTAATCTGATAAAGACAGACATTCTCTGAAGAGTCTCTTCATGACTTGATATACTTCTGTCTCTCTTGTGTGAATCTGAATATTAACAGATTCTGTAAAAAGACCATTTGCACCAGTGCACAGAATACATATCATCATGATATCCCATGACAAAAAAATTGCACATTAAACTTACCTTGGCAGAAATACAGCAGTAACATTTTACAGTTTAGAAACCGGCAGAAATCAGTTACAAGGTGACTGTATTACACTACTTGGTGCTGCCCATTCTGGGAACTGTGCTGTTGATGCTATCACGTGTTCAGGTGGCCCTGTGCATGTCCTTGAGTGAGAGGATTTTACTGTTCTCTCCATGCAGGACAAAAACGAGGCTGTGGAGCTGTACAGCAGGTGGGACGCAACCCACAGAAGGACATAAAACCCATGGTCGCCACATAGGGGCAAAACAAGCTGAGTGTAGCGTTCAGTGTGATTAGACCAAGAGAGAGGCTGCCAGGTGCTGGTCACACTTTTGTTTTGTCGTTTTTGTCAAGTGACTGGAACAGATGGTTTATGCTGTACCCATCCAATGAGGATAAACATCTGGCTTTGTGTAAGCAAGGCCAGACTTGGTGACTGCGGTTGGGGCCAGTTGGTGGCAGCAAGTGTGATCTGTTTAGTCACAACACCTTCCATCATTCCTCTTAAGCAGCTCTGAACTGGTTTTTATATTCAAGTGTAATTTAGTGATTTAGAAAAAAATAAAACGCTGCCTTGTTTAGCCTCATGCCCAACTGATTGTCAAGAACACAGACCTGGGGAAAAAATATTTACAGCGACAATTTGGTGACCAGCAACAGAACTTAAGGCCCAAATAGACCTCACAGATCTCAAAACTACAAAATAAGTGTCTGCAGAGCAGATGATGACCAAGTACTAATTATTACAAATACTCTTTTGTACCTGCAGCTTCACTTGCTGTTTTGCACGGGGGCCTTTGTGGTGAATTTGACTCACTTAAAGAAGAATTTTTGACCTTGCATTTAAGGACAAGGCCTGTCTGGATCTATGCTTTGCAAGATCCCACACAGAATGGCTTGTAAATAAAGAGTCTTTGAAAGTGGGATCCAAATCCGGTCCGGTATACTTCAAACCTCAGCTTCCAAAGTGCAGCTGGTTTTGTTCATTTAAAGACATCCAAGTTGGAGGAGAAGCCAACAAATTGCGGTTTGAAGTGGCGACTCAAATGAAGCTTAACCGATCTCAACATATTTGATCAGACAGAATAGTGTGTAATGTCCCGGTGAAAGAAGTCAAGTGAATGTTTGTAGACAAGTTGAGTGATCAAGCCCAAATGTGCCCCCCCCCCCCCCCCCCCCCCCCACACACACACACACACACAGACCTAAATATAAAAAACAAAGTCATGCATGAGCTTCTGTGAAAAACAGACATGGACTGTGTCGATAAAGATTGAGCGATAAAAGCAGAAAATTGGTTTGGATGATCAGGAAGCCGAGCCCAATGAGGAGAACAGAAACAGAGAAAAGTGAGGAAGAAAATGACTGAGGGTAAGACTTGAGGGGACGTGACAGAAAGGAGAAAGAGACACTCATACTGGGGGGGGGGGGGTGAAAGAAAGATGCAAAGAGGTCTCACACTGTGGTTGCTGCTGCAGGGGTTCAGCTGGTCCAGCTTCACAGAGACGCAGGGGCCGTTAGGTCCTTGGTGAGTATATTTGCACCTGTGTGTGTGTGTGTCATGTGTTTCTAGGTCAAGAGGGTCCCAGAAATCTAGTGATTTTCTCCGTCTGTCACTGACGTATTCTTTTCTCTGCCCCTGGCATCTCCTAACACACACACACGCTTGCCACCCCTTCTTATCTCTCTTGTGTCCTTTCCTTGTGCTACTAATGAACTGAAACAGTGCAGATTGAGGCATGATACACAGCTAATACACCCCCCCATACAAACACACACACTTACCCTTTCCTAATTTGGGTCACTGATGTCCCTCTTGGTCACCCCTGGCAGAGCACTTCAGACAGAGGGGGCAGAGTGGGAGAAAAGGGGTCTGGGCTCTCTGTGACCTGATTAAAATCACTTCTATACACTTCTGAGCTCTACAGCTGAACACAAAATGTACCTATATCCATGTATATGGCAGTCAGAGTGTGCACCCATGTCTCCACCCCCCACAATCCCAAACGCCAACATAGCATGCTCCTTCAGAGGGACTTTAATCAGGATACTGTGATGGGAAAACCCTCCGGTCAGCTCTGATTATTGTTACAGTCAGACGAGAAGGAATAAATGGACTTTGCAAGTGAAACTATCACAAAACAACATCCCCTATTTCAAGATTAAAATATTCCAGTCCATCTCAAACTCACAGTGTGGGATTTTTAAACTTATCATTGGTTTTGTCTGTGAGCCATTTGGAGAGTGTGCCCTCCCACTCTGTGACCCTTTGCACCTCCACGACTGTTCTTCTAACCACACAGAAACCAAAAATGCTTTCAAATCTTTACTGTCCGTTATTCCTGAGAATAAAGGCTGAAGCAACACAAGGATGGGTGACTTCCAAAGAGAGCAACACTACCAGGAAATTCCTATATCTGTTTAGCCGTGCCTCGGCCGTGTGTATTGTGTTATGGACATTTCCTGCTAACATTCCCTGGTTACTGTGTAATTACTGAAAATATCCTTGCTCCACTAAGTTGAGAGCCTCACCAAAGTGGACGATGTAAGCCACTCAAGATTTCTAAAAATGTGGCTTCCTCCAATCTCCCAGGATGGCCAAAAGAGGAAAATGGCATTTGGAAGGAAGTTCTCACAAACTGGAATCTCTTAAGTTTAAAAAAAAGAACAAACATACAGAAAACATGCAGGCTGATATTTACATTTTGTATTAAAGAAAACAAACAAAAAAAAAAACAAACAGCAATGGCAACTTAATTTGAGCAGGACATTTCATCACACAGATACATTTATATGAACTAAACATTAGAAACAACGCATACTAAATAAAAATGTAAATAATCTAATTCTGGGATGGGCAAGATGACCTTCATGATCTGAGAGGCCTGATCAACTTACAGACACTGAGCGAGTCAGAGACGCAGTGGAAGGCCAGACCATGAAGTAATATTTGCTATATCAAGATTTTGAAAGTGATTCTTTATTGAACTGGAACAAGTAAAGTGACTTCAACGCATGAGTAATATGATCAAATTACTGTTTGTGTGTAAGAGCCAGAGCTGTCCCATTGATTGTTTGGATAATCCTGCATTTAGAGTGTTACAGGATGAACCTGTTTGGAAAATCCTCTAAATGTTGAAAAGGTTTAGACAGACTGCATAAAAAGAACTGGACGAACGCTCTGTGATGTCATCGATGCGTTCAGAGGAATGTTTTTGACCCTTTAATGCCTTTAACATATACATACAATTTTGTATTTAACAATTTAAAAAAAAATTCTTATCACTATTATTACATTAGGTAAGTTTGTGTACTTTTTTTTTTAGTTTATATTTCTTATACATTTTTGGTTAATCGTGGGGTTGACTCATATTCGGAGCCCACCCCTACTGGTCATCCAACGAACTGCAACTTTCTCTGCTTCTGCACACGCGTCAACTCTGGAAACTGGATGTCGCCCTTTCTGGTGATTTTGAAAACTAGGATCAGAATCAAGACCAACACAGAGGTTTCTGACTTGTGTGAATAGATTTCTGTCTTGCTGGTGACTTTTTCAACAACCTGAACATCTGCAAAAGGGTTAGCTGATTTTTATTTTTCAGGTTTTCTTATATTTGTCTTGGATATCTTTATTCACTCAAGTGAGACTGAAAATAATAAAATTCAGTTTGTGTCGCTCACTGCAAATATGTGTTATTCTTTCAGAAACATGATCAGTTCTCATTGATACAGCTCACTACTCTCTCAAAGACTGTGAGCAATAAAGGCTGAGAATTTTTTCAAATCTGTTGATGTAGATTCTTCAGTTATCTTTTTATTGTTTCTAAACATTCTAAATATATTTAATCTGTAAACACAACAAAGCAAATATATCTTGGAAGTTAGGGGATACAAACAAAAGAAAGTTACTCTTTTGCTCATTTGTGGAGAAAAATCCAAAAACAGGTTTTGCACCAGACATTCACCTGCAAGTTCACATTCCTTATATATAACCTTAATCCTGTAGTCTTATCTCTCTACTGCATGTGGTCATCACATTGGTATGTCAGATCATTTCAAAGCAAGTATAAAGATGCACATTTTATATGCCGTCTCCTAACATATTTCTTATTTAAACTGTCCGTCTTGGATCCGGTGTCATAGTCTTTTGGGCGCCCTGTATAGCAACACACTGACAACATTGAAGCTTTTTGCCTTTTTTGAAGTCGCAGTGCTATTTTCAGTTTTAACAACCACACAATACCAAGAATGTTCCTAGTTCAGTTTGGTTAAAACCTATACCATTCAAAATTCAAAGAGGGGCAGGAAACTTTGTCATGTGCCATCATCATCTGACTTTTCTCACTGGTTCCATATGTTTCCTATCATCCTATCAAAACAAAGGTAGAAACACCACAGAGAATCAAAACACAACTCAGACCTGTGTGTTTTAAAACTACTGCAGTATGGGTGAATGAACCTTTTAAATGCAGAGGGTTCAGGCTCACAGTGAAGGCATTTCACTGTGGGTCCATCACATGACCTCAACACAGTGCACTCTGATAAGGACGAGCACTTCAAACACCGCGGATAAGCTTCTCTGTGAAGAGCACAGAGCAGCTCCTTGGGTCAAAACAAGATAGGCCTTACAAAGCACAGTTTATAATGGGCGAGTGGGCACCCACGTCTCCACTTTGTATTCAAAAAAGGCAAAGGGTGTAATGTCTTCCGTTCAGTGCGACCTGCAGAGGACAGAAGTGTGGAGATTTTGGATAGATGGCACATCTCCTTTATCTAATCAGTGTTAAAACAATCAACAGCGGCTTTTTGTAACTGAATAGACTTCAGCCTAATGTGACAGACAAGGTAAGGACAGCGTTAAAGGTCACTCAGTGTGTGTGTGCATTCACATGACAACAGCCCTATAATGACTGTTTAACAACTGGAGCACTGCTCACCTGTGTCAACGTGTTGAGTGACTGAGTTAATTATTGGCCTCCAGACGTCTGCAAGGCCTCAGAGAGACAGAGAGATTACAGGAGACAAACTGAAGATTAGATAAACAGAGAAGCTACCTTTCTTTTCAGCTCCACAACAAACCAATCGTAGGATTGCAGTGCCATTCTGCTGTTTAAATAATCAGCGATAAGCAAAAGCATCGGCGTTGTCATCCACACTTCATCAAGATAATGCTCATAAATTGCTTTTCTGTTCACGCCAGATGTGTGCCCCACTTGTTAGGAAGGCAGATGATTCCACCCTCCCCGACCAAAAACAACACTCCAGTGTTAGGCTAACCTCCTGGTGACTTAACCGCAGCATCTGGCAAACGTTAGGCTTCACCTGAACCCCCCGTTTATGCTGTAACCTGAGCAGCGCTCTTACAGATGTGTCTCCAGAAGGGAAACCTCGGCGTGTGCATTTTGTGAGATGCGTGATCATGCGTGTGCTCTCCAGGTTCAGCCGTGCTCGTGCAGCCGTGAAAGACAATTGCCTGGTTCAGGCCAGGATGCAAAGAAGCCGGAGCAGGCACAGCAGGGTGCAAAATGCAGCAGCGACAGTGTGCTGTGCACGTGGCTGAGACGTGGGTCTGTGTGTCCTTTTGTTGGAGGTGACTGATAGACAAAAAAAAAAAAAAAAAAAAAAAAGAGAGAGCAAAAACAGACAAAACCTATTAGACAATAATCCCACACTCCCTGCACAGCTGGCATATTTTCTGAGAAGCTATTTCCTGTAAAAATTCTGACATGGGAATAATGATGGCTTTGATTGGGCCCCAGCTAACGGGAGGCACTTCCTGTCCCTTTGTATTGGTTTCATTGTGAAGCGATGGGATGGGAGGGGGAGGAGTGGGCGAGGCAGGGTTTGAGGGAAACAGCTGCTGGAGATGACACAGTCAAGAACATCCCTGTGACCTCCCACCCCTGCACTCACACACACAGAAATTCACACACTGCCACCTCTCTCACTGACAGTTCTGCAAATTTGGCTTTGATTTTCCAACAGCTGACCCAGTTAAATATAACCAGCAGTGTAAGTTGAGTAAGTTAAGGCTCATTAGAAAGTCGGGGCGTAACCGTAAAACATTAAGTTGCAAATCACAGGAGAAACCATTCCCAGAGCTTTCCGGCTATCATGGCGTGTTAAAGTTCAAAAACATGACGGATTAGTCTCCAGAAGCTGTCTTCTGTCTCTTCACTAAACGATAATGACTGTATCAGTACATTAATGGGCTTTTTGCTCACGCTTACAACCAGGGTTTACTGCTACTGCACCCGGTTTACAAGACAGCTGGGCGAGGGTGAATTTTTAGATATTTTTTTAATTCACTAGAATAGGTATGTTTTATACCAATGAGGCGTCTCAGGTTTTTTGTCATACTGTTGATATTAATGTTTCCTGTGACTGCTTGGAGCAGCTGCTGTATTGTCTCATATGTCACCAATTTGGCCTTTCAGTAGTGTATAAAACAATATTAAGACAATGTGACCTAGATTTGAATGACAGAGTAAGTTTTCAGCAGTTTTGATTATTTTTTTCTTTTCAAAATACAGCTTTATTGTTGGTAAGAGGGTTTTTTTTTTTTAGTGCTTAGAAAAGCAGCCACTGAATGTTATTTAAAGGTTAGGGTTTGCAATCAAGCTTGCGTTGTTTTCACATTTCTAAGGGAAGTCTCACTTGTTATCTATAAAGGAAAGACTGCGGTTCTCCAGTTAATTGCAGCGACTGCAGCTGTACTTTGCATTTATTCTTATTTTGGAAGGCCTAACAAAAGCACGGACTGTGTAGTCTTTGAGAATAATTATACTTTTGAGAAACTATGTCCTCCAGTCATGTGAGGAACACACACGTCTTAACACACACTTGTGCTTCATGCATACACACGCGCATTTTCTATCTGAGAGGTTTCCCATTAGTGTTTTTGCAGAGATCACAAGTTGCTCTGTTTCCTGCCACACTGAGTGTTTCGCCACAGAAGCTACCCAGCTTTCATGTGCTCTTTGCTCTGCAGTGAAGATGATCACTGGAAAATCATCAGCAAAACACACAGACACCTGCCACAGACACAGTTGCATGAGCACAAACACAGTAACTGTTGTAAACCTGCTTTGCTTTTATTTTGTATTTGGAATGGATACATTTTTAATCGCCTATTAAGTGTGAAACAAGCCATGATCCTAAAATAAATAAGTAGATTCTCGGTTTGCTTTGCCCATTTATCATTTCTTTTATAGTCATGTCCTTTCCCTGCTTTTTTTTTTTCACTTTCTCCATCAGTGGCAGACTGCAGAGAGTTGATGCGAGCCCCAGATGTTGAAGCAGACTAACTGGAGACGGCGAGGGCACTGGGTGATTCCATGTATCCCCCTTTCCTTGCGCCGATATTTGTCACTTCATGTGTTTGGTTGGTAGTTTTGGCTTCTTCAAACAGCTTCATAAACACCTCGTCCTTCGACAGTCTTTACATCTATGTTGATACGTTTCAACTTAAATCCTCTTTCTAAAACTACCAGAGGGATCTGAGACATCACATATCTAAATCCCTCGAGTCTCGTTTTAGTTCATTTCAGAAAACACTCTGCACTCTGACAACTTATAGATTTATTCTATACATTCATAGAATAAATGAAAGAAAGACATTTAAGCTTTCAGACAGCTTTCATAAATGGATCAGGCTGTGAGGGATGCTGTCCGTTGGGAAACTACTTGGTCTTCAGAGAGTTTGCATTGATTAATCATCAAAAAAGAAAAAGAAAATTCCAAGAGAATTGTTGGTACAAAGTCAAATGAAAACCTTTGTTTCTATCTTCAGGATGCTTTAGCAGCATATGGAGTGCATTTTGTGAAATCTGCAAAAATGGGAGTCTTTTGAAGAAAACTGCTGTTCTTTTCAATTAACATGGATATAACATCTGAGGTATTTTAGGGAGGCAACGCGTGAACTGATTAACTTAAAATTGAACTTTGCGGGTGCAAATAGTAAAAGTATGTTAGAAGAAAAAGCTGTGAAGTTTCGTTGAAGGAAACCTCGCCAACTCCTCCAACTAATGAAGTCAAGAGGTTTGTTCTGCCAACACTGACACTGGGGACGAGGACAAATGGGTTCACGTCGGAAAATAGTGGAAGCAACCTCATGCTGTCTGTACAGATGATGAAGATGGAAAGAGACGGGCAGGGGTGTTTCTGACGTTCACATGTTGTCACGTGTGTTACCTGCTAATGCTGCATGTGACATTATTAACTCATCCTTAGTTGCTAGGCTACAAACACAACCTTCTTTATGCATTCATGGCAGTCTTTGGATATTTCACACCTCTGACTCTACACTGCCAACTTTCCAACAGCGTGTAGACACTTTGTTTTCTACTTGCCTACTACGGACTAGTGACCTGTTAAGGGGGGTTGCACCTACCAAAAGAGAGCTGGAACAAGCTCCAGCAGACCCCTGTGGCCGTGAATAGGAGGATGCAGGTTTGATTATAGATGGATGGATGTTTCTACCTGTATTTTCTCATTCTCATTCTCTCATTCATTGCAGTTTACTTCAATTCACTTCAGTTTGATAGAAATTGATTCAATTTAATATCAAAAATTACAGTGGCTCTCTACAAAAGGAGCAAGATGCAGGTTTTGCTTTAAATATGAGGTTGTTTGCAAATACATCACAGCGTAGATTGCTGTAAACGTATAAGAGGTGTAAAATGTCTGCATTCAGTGAAAAAAAACAAACATTGAAGTTCCCATTTTCATTTAAGGCCTTCTGGGTTAGGTCAGAGGTCCTTTTTCTCTCATGTAAACACACATCCACATGACCATATTTTGGATGTGGTGTCACCTTCGCCACCTCTCACTGCACACTACACCTTTCCTCCTCCCCCTCCTCGTCCTAACCCAGCTCCGCTGTTATCCACTTGGATCTTGCAGTCGCTTATCCCCTCTCTCGGTCTCCTGACTGGTTTTACTGCGTGTCCATGAAGTGACAAGGATCACACTGGGAATTAGGCTGCATGCCGAGGCTTATTGAACTCAGGGTCACCAGCGTGCACCACTGACCATGCACGTGAGTTAGCATATCTTAGTGTCCTGATAAGATCACTTGTGTGTGTGTGTGTGTGTTGGTGTTGCAGGTAATTTTATGTAAAATAACAAACCATTTAAGAAGGAAGCTCTCAGACAAGAAATTGAGAGTTAAGCGTTACTGCTTTAGACTGCGTGAAAAGCCGTTATTCACAGCCATTCAAAGGCAGCGTTTACGGTTTGCTGCCATAAAAATCACTGAAACATGTTGATTTGATTTACTGAAACAACAAACCACAATTGCCCGGCTGCTGCTGGTAATAGTACAAGAGGTTTGAAATTGAATGTTGCATCTCAGTAAACAAACTATGCATATACTGTATACATGAAGTGCAAACAAATGCAAACTCGTAGGTGAATTTTCCTCTATATTCCCACGAAGAAGGCTTTAAAACCCATACATAATTTCATGAATCGACTTTAAGACTGGTCCAGATTCTGTCTCCCTGCTGTTATAGATGTTATACACATATAAGAGAGCCACGGACTTTCCCGTAATTCAGTTTGATTTGCCCCTCAGAATAGAAAACTCATCAGTAAAAACTCATATATACATACAAATGTCTAACTATTTAAAGGTCACATTAAGTTTTGACTGAACTTTTAGAAATAGCTGCTAAATCCACTTTGCTGTAATTAGAGCACTAACTAGAAGACCAATTTGTAACACATTAGCCGGGTCACCTCTATGTAATTAAGATACATCATTTCACCTGCTGTGCCCTGACGCCTCCTGAACGTTGCTGAAAGACAACTATTCTTTTGATTCCAGGGAAAAAAAAAAGACTTGGGATAGTAGCTTATTATCCATTATGTACCAAAAAAAACAAACAAAAAAAAAAGGAGGTTAAAATGAGATGATTAGATTTTTGTTGAACAGCTGCCACATTGGCTGCGAGCGAGAATGAATTAAAATAACAGGATGATATAAATGGTACAAAATTAAGACAGATTAACATTTCTACACGTAAAACACAATCACCTAATTGAGTTAAACCCTCTCGACGCTGGTCAAAACCCTGTTAACCCTGACTTTTGTGGGCGATGGCAAAGCGTTTCGTCCCATTTCAAATGAAGCAGTAGTAGTGGTGGGTTTAATCAACTCCGAGGGTACTGGACTCTGAACTAAAGCTACACATTTCTATTTATAGAAACACATATTTACCTGCTGTTAAGTCTCAAGTGGAGGCTCTGAAATAGTACAAATAATAACAGGCAAAATAAGACAAGAATTGATCATTTTATCTGTCAGCGCCATTTTATCCTGCTGGCTGGGATGACTTCCTGGGTACACTCAAAAATAATAACCACGACCAATTATGTCAGAAATACGCGTTTATCCGAAATGCAGGTTCACTGCAGCTCGTGGGATACGGCGTCTTTATGCTTTCAGCATGCTTTCAACGTGGCGTGTTTGTGAGATGGCGAATGATAGAAGAGATGGGCAAAAACAAAACTACGGCATCACTGGCATTAACTGGCACATCAGTACAAGAGATGACAGCAATGACACTGCAAGACAGCCGCCATTGTTACTACTCCAGACAGTTTAGCGTTGATCTTGCGCCTGATTTCGCCTGTCGAACGAGCAGCACGCCGTCAGAGATATGCGCTTGCGTGATTAGCAAACTCTTTTATTTTTTAAAAGACTTCTGCCACGATGAGCGTACTGAAAACAGTTTGCTGGTTAGTTTCTTATAACTTTGCAGAGGTGTTGCTGTTGGTATGTGAAATGTTGCCGTAATGCGATACGGCCCACAAACACAGTGCAGGTGAGTGGGGGAGGGGTCATATTCACACTAACTTACATCAATGACACAAGAGAAGGCTTTTGAAATGTTAAAAAGTTATGTTATGTTGCTTTTTTTAATGAATAATTACAATACTACTACATGTTTGTTTTCAAAAATGAATAAGAGCATCTCATTCAAAGCCGTCATTACAACGCGCCTAATTTTGCCAGTGTGTAATCCGAGCTAATAAAAATGCTTTTCCTGATTAGTTTCTCATCAAACTGACAAAGAGGGTGATGGAAAGGGAGCGCTTGTGTCTCTACAGGATGTGCTTGGTGTCCGTGCGCTTCTCTTTCCTCTGTTGTCGTTTTCTGTGGCTTGACCTTTGACTCGACCATTTGGCCCTTCCAGCGCTGACCGCTCCTTGGTCATCCAGCTGTGAAAGGCACTGAAACTGCACCAGCGCATCTGTGCTCTGGTTGCATCCTGAAGAAGTTCTGCTCACTTTACATAAAAAAAAAAGCCTGACAAGCACATTTTGTTTGTTTCCTCATTGTGTGGGTTCCTTGGTGGTTTCCTCTCATATCATCATCTTATTTGTTCACGCTGTCAGTCTACAAGGTGAAGCCTGTTACTCTTGCTGCTCCTCCAAACCATGTCTTTCTTTTCTTTTTTCCCCTCCAGTTTCCTTGCCCCCTCTGCAGAGGACCGCGGGAACTGCATTCATGTGTAGACTGACAGTTTCAAGTGGTGCAGTTGAGGCTGGGTGAAGGAAGGAAACCAAATCTGTGTCATTAAACCAAACCCTAATAAAGCTTTTCATGATGAATTTTTAAAGATGCTGACCTACTAAATGAAAAGCTGTGCAGGTTAAACGTAGTGTTTTTTTTTTTAATTTATTAATTTCCTTCTATTTCAGATGATCATACTCGTGTAGGAGTAACACATACAAGCGCAGCCGATAATTAGCAGAGTTAGTTAAGTGTTCGGATAACTTTTAAAGTTTTATCGGAGACAGGAAACAGGGCACACTGAGCATAATTACACTGGTGATGCAGAAACTTTCTCATTCAAATTTCACTAGAATAGACTGGATCCTAACAAAATTACATCAAATTTTAGAGGCATTTCATTAAAATTTGAGCCAAGATTTTACAGTGCAAGTCTCTGTGATCTAAGACGATCTAAGACACTGTCGCGGCCACTAATTCTCCTTATGTCTCTTATTTTTTAGAACTTGTTGGGTCCCCAGTACAGCACACAGGGTCCCCTTTTCGTCTCCTCCCATCCCATCTTTTCTCTCCTTCTATCTCTCTCTTTCTCTGTCTCCCCCCTGCTAGGATCCCCACAGCTGCGCGGACCAGGTGCGTTCCGCCCCGACACACACACACACACACACACACACACACACACACACACACACACACACACACACACACACACACACACACACACACACACACACACACACACCCTTTACACCCGCCAACGGACGCAGCAGGAAATGCCTAATACCAGTTTTAGAATGATGCCACTATGCTGGTTTGACAGGGAGGCTGCAGGATCTGTCGCGAGAGACGGAGACAGAGAAAGTGAGAAAGATGGAGACTAGAATTTCTTGCAGAAAAACATCAATGACAAAATCTTAATTTTATTTGATATTTTTTCCACAACAGCATCCACACACGGCCAGTTTTCCTGCCCATGTAGATCCGTTTCGAAAAGCACAAGTGTTTCTTGGATGGTTGAAATGTATCCAGCGACCTGACTCTCCTGGGATCCTCACGTGAAGAAAAAAAAAAAAGGGACCTCTGTGCATGCGGGTGTCTGTGTGAGGCAGCGTACACATGTGTGATTTTGAGTGTGGGTGGATGCACATGTTTTTATAAAAAAGTACCAGTTATTTTGGTCTGTGGCTCACCGCAGCTCACACTCTCCTCTATCTTGTATTCATCTCACAAGGTCCCAAGTGAAGAAGGGGGAAAATTGTGTGACAGACTGAGAAGTCAATAAGTAAGACAAAGGCAGATCAGAATATGCAGAAAAGATGGGGAAAAAAAAGGTTGAGGAAATCATAGAAACATACATTTAGGACTTTTTCCCAGTTCCAGTGTCGTCCATAACTGGATAACTTTATACACACACACACACACACACACACACACACACACACACACACACACACACACACACACACACACACACACACACACACACACACACACACATACAACTTGTTACATTCATTCAATCTTCTATTTACAGTGTGATGTAATTAAATGAACGTCTAATCAGTTTCTCTGTGAGAGCTCAGTCCGATGTGTGCTGGAGTGAGATCTCAGCACAGGTTCTGTTTCCTCTCTCTACAATGCGTCAGGGATTATCGACTGTAATCCGAGTCCACACTTACCTTTGCATGGTATCTTGGATAAGGCACAGCCCATGGAAGATGGGGTGGAGCAACCCTGCAAAACCAGCTGTGTTTCTGTCGCAGTAATATTTTGACAAAAGCCTGTTCCAGACATCCCATGAAGACCTCAGTAAAATCTGTCGACATGCTTCTTGAATTTTGATTCAACAAAATGTTATAAGAAAGCTTTAACTATATGTGGACTTGAAGAGCTTGGAGTTCTCATTTCTTAAACTGGGCCATTGTGACATGTTGTGAAAAAGTTTAATTATGAAAGAAACTGGATGTTTTCTGCTGCTATGTTTTTACACATTTGCTGCACGCTTGAGACAATTATTTAAACTGTTATAGAGACATAACATGAGGATTTTAACAACAAACTCTGCCATCTGATCTGCCCAAATTCTGATTTTCTTCAAATAAAGGCAATTCAGCTTAAAGTGGCATGATTATAATCTGACAATCCATCACCCAGTTTGGGTTCTGAACAGTCTCATCGTGATGGAAAAGTGACTCGTGCTCAGCATCTGGACCAGCAGCATGTGGGGGGACATGCAAAAGACGTCCCTGCAGTCACCAAACAATCGAGGTCCAATTTAGTGTTTCAGTTTGCGGGTATATACATATACTTAGATACACATTTAGACCTTCACTGACACTGTTGTCTTTATGGAAATGTAATGTGTGTTTAAGTGTGTGTTATCTGATTATTTCTGGCTGTCTTGACCTATATGACTGTTTTCCTAAATACAATTTAATATTAATGCCATGATGTCATTTTTAAGTTTGTGTTCACACATTTTCTCACATTTTTCAACAACCTAAAAGCCATCATCTGCCAACAATATTGTGTTTACCAGCAGCACTAAATGAAGAAACTTGTAAGGGTGTGTTATGATGTAGAAACACTCAACTTTTCTAATGGGCTTCACATAAAAAATGGCTTTAGAACAGTTGAATATTTTAATGACAAATGTACATGAATCAATATTGATTCCTTATATCTGATTCAATAAATTATCAACACAAATGTACATGTAGATGACCATTTAGATGATGGTTGAATCAATATCGATTCCTGACATTGATTCAATCTAAATTAAACAAAAATGTGAATTTAGATCAAAATGTAGATGATGGTTGAGTCAACATTGATATAGTATCAGTTATGGTTGAAAACCATTGAAACCCAAATCGTTGATTCAACATGTAAGTCACCGACATCTTTCATATAATTTAAATGTCAGGCTTCAAAGTGGATTCAATATTTCTTCCTAACCATATTTCAACATTGATTCACTCATATTTTGCTATCTGGGGTCTTATGACTCAGAAATAACGTCACTGATAAAACAGTCAATTTCGCTTTAATTCAATTTGCATTAAATATTATTGAATTATATGGGCAAATTGAGATGTCATTGAGAATCTGCAACATGTTTTACTATTTTAAGTCTTAAGATTTTGTCACATTGTTGACACAGACACAGAATCGGAGCAATATTTAGCATTTCAAATCCAGACCCATATCAATGAAACATCTGGTTTGCAGAGTACGATGCTTATTTGAAATCATGCAAACATTTTTACAGGGCTGTCTGGATGCGTTTGCCAGAGGTCAACGTGAACAATGGTGCAACAAATGCATCTGTTAAAACTGCGTTGCGGTTCATGAACCAAGCTCTCAACATTTCTTTGTACTGGAAACTTAGAAAGCCCGCCATGCACACACACACACATTCAACGCATAAACAATCGAACACCCTGCTGACACTTCACCGTGGCCACATTCTCACCTCAAACCTTTCCATTCACTGAATGACAGGCCAGCGTTTCCACCAGCGGATGTTTTTTGAGGGCAGGGTTTGTTTGAAAAGAAACAGAGGGCCCCAACCTGGCAGGGGAACGCTGCATCTTCATTAAGATACCTGAAGATCTGCCTTTAGTTAAAATTACACAATCAACTGATTATGGTAGAAAAAAAAAAAAACCCAAAACCTTTTGCCTTTCATTACATGGAAGTAAAACACTAAATGTACACCAAAAAAGTGAGCTCTCTCTGTCAGACGCACACTTATACACACACATGCACACACACTCCAACAGGAAGAGTGTGGGTGTTTGGGAGCAGCTGCATGGAGAGGCATCAGACCCAGCTTCCTCCTGGTGCAGCAAGCACCATCACTCCTCCCTTTTTCTTTTTAATTCCCTCCATCTACTCATTCCCATCACATTTAATTAGTCTCTTCCTTTCTAATTTTCTGTTTTCCTTTCACACAGTCAGAAAAAAGACAATATCAGTGAGCCGAAAGCAAGATTCAATCTGCACCGTTGATAGGAACTAGTTGGTGTGGCAAGTGCACAGAAAACACAATGTGTTTATGCTGCAATTCAAACACTGCTCTTACGTGCGCGTGTGCCTGTCCTGTTTCTGTCCCCTTCGCTTATAATGGCAAAACATCGACTCATCGCCACCTAAAAGCCTGAGAGTTGTGCAACATTTTGCTGCACTGAGCTCTAATCGAGGTCTCGGTGGCAGCGGCAGAGTTTTACTTCACTTGCACAGCTGTGCGAGGTGATGCTGAGATGACTCAAGAAGCAGATGGACAGCCCAGATAGGGCTGGAAAACGAACACGAGTAGAAGCCGTGTTACAGCTCTGCTATCGATGCCTGAGATCATCTTTGAAAGTGACAAATGTGATAACGTGCCATGGCAAGCATGTAAATATGAACAGTTCTGCACCACTGGAACCGAGCCTGGTGAAATCTTCCTGCACAGGTGCGGGAGCCCTAACAGCTTGGTGTTTCACTTTCCTTTCCGTTCTCTAATCCGACTACCGAATGTTACCACATGCTACCAATTCCAGCCAGTATTCCTGTCATTTTCTTTCTTTTAACCCCGTCTCCACGTCAGCCCACACTCTCCCCTCCGGTACATGGTAACAGCACTGAAGACACTGAGCAGTTATTTCTGTGTTTCCTGTGTGTCATGCGGTGGAAGGTTGTGCTAGCTAGCATGGCTGACAACACACAGGCTCCCAGGTGCAGGATGTCACAGAATGGGCTGTCAGCCAGAAAGCCTGTGGACCAGTTAGCAGTCAACCGGGCCCTGCAGCAACGTGCTGCTCTTCACCCCCACCTCTTAAGGCAATTTCATTCCCAGAGGAAAAGAGAAACAATCTTGTGTTATTTCTTCTTTGTGTACTTTCTGTTTAACTTATAAATGGCTGTAAGACAGTAGCATCTCCGGTTGTGTGCAGATCTGCTGTGCTTGCTGACGTGCATGTGCCTCCCCCTCGGAGTTAAAGGGTCAGGCTGCGATGACAGAGCAGATCTTGCGTAAAAAACCGGCATGCAGGGGCACCAGGGTTTGCCCTCTTCCCCCAGCTCGCCCCCAGGCCGCAGATGCACCGGCCGAGACAAGGCTGCGCTTCTCTGGGCAGCACAGAGAGACTGCTGTGCTCTGGTTCCTGGAGCCCTGACGCTCTGATTGAGACCCTGCGCCCCTGCAGGAACCAGAGGGAGGGGAAGAGAGAGCACGGGAGGGGATGCAAACACATCTGGCATCTGCAAAAACCCTGCACACAACCTCTCATATCACCATGAGATAAATGTACAAGCCCCATAGAAAAGCCAAGCTCTGTTTTCACTCTGCTGCCAACGCACATGCAGAAAACACACACAAATACACCTAATGTGTGTATACTCGCGTCACAATCTTGAAAGGTAATTATGTAGCCTACGGAGAAAGACAAGAAGGCACAGCCATTCTCCAGCTGGTAGGATAGCACCACTCTGTGCTATTGTTCTATTTATAAAGCTCACTAAACAATGCCACTCGGTTTCTAAAGCAACAAATTATGTGCTGCATAGCATCTGAATAGGCAATGTAAGGAACAAAACTGAGAACGACTCTTACTTTCACTGATGGAAATATACACAGTACTATATATAAATACGTTAAAATGTGATGAAGTTGCTAAATGAAAAGATGTGAAAGGAGGTTACAATAGAGAGCATATCAGTGCAAGAAATATGCGTGGGTGCACGACTCTGCAAGGTGTCTTGTTTCTTTTGCGTGGGCGGTCTTTTGCATTAGGCGGCAGTACAGGACGGAGTTTGAGGTAGTGTTTCAGAAGTGTGTTTATGCGAGTGTGTGTGTGCACGTGTGGGTAAGAGTGCACGGTACCTCTGATAAACAACCAACACCTTTATCTCCTGCTGTTCCACCAGTGTCACCCGTTTTCAGGAGCCCATTCATTTCTGTTCGTGTATCATGGGAGGATGTCTCCTAAATGAGTTTATGTGCTTCGGGTTTTTAGATAAGGACGAGCATAAAATGTAAAGATAGTGCCCCGGTGTGCATGCAAACGGCCTCTTCTCGTCAGCCAACCGAGTATGAGCCTGTGAGAGGCATAGCAGCGTGCTGGAGCGGTACGCCAGCTGTGGGGCCATTAAAGGCCCATCTGCAGACAATAGGCTCTGTCTGAAGGGCAAACACAGCCTGGTTCCTGTCCTGCTTTGCTTCACTGTGTTTGTGTACGGATGCATTTATGAGAGTACCATGGATTTCCATGCCCCATTTTCATCTATTACAAAGGAATACACAGAAACCATACACTTACTTGTGCGGCTAATCTAAATGTCACTCATCTTTACACGAATGCATTAAACGCTGACATTTTCCACAACATATCTCTTCGCACTTATTATCAGCTCATAACCTTAAGAGTGAGATAACGCCTTCTCTGTTGTGTGGCAGAAATAATCATTGGTTTACTGAGGTCTCTCTTGTTCAAGTCGGCCATCGGCGCAGGTGGCGGCAAAACTAATCTAACTGTGCGATTAAAGCCTTTCTTGCCAACATCTCATCAAAGACGGGGGAAATTAAGATCAGTGTATTAAAAGGTTATCTACTCTGACACACTTGAAAAACAAAGCAGAATGCAAAGTACAAGCAGGCACTGGAAAACAGCTTGCCGGCCCAACCGCATACCACTCAGAGCAGTTCGATCAAGCAAGCCACAGCTTCACATGCCTCGACACACACACACACACACACGGCTGCTGCATGCAGACACATGCAAAAATATCTGCCCCAATACTAAAATAGGCCTGGAGAGGTTGCACCTGCACCTGTGCCCTGGTCCACACCTACACACAGGTGTCAGGATGTGACACATACACACAGACAGAGAAAGAAAGATAGAAGAGAAGGAGGGGGAAAACAAGAGCGGGTTGAATCACACTACTGCGGTCGACCAAAAGCTTTTTCTAGATACCTCTGTATCTGGAGTATAACCATGAATGTGATTTTCATTTTTAAATAGACTGTAACAACATTGTGTTTCATTTTAAAAAGTACCACACAGAATACTTGTGCAATTCTCCTCTGAATGCCAGTAATTATACGACAGATAATAAGGCTTTACTTTCTAATTGTGGGTTTGTGAAACGTGGGCTGAAGGTTCAAGCAAAGTGTGCATCATATAATAGTCATGAGTGCCTTGAGTTTGTCATACTTCTGTTCAGAATGAGTGGGCTTTGAATGTGCTCTGAATCTGACTCATACTCATTTTCCCCCTCGAGTTGCGGTCCCATCTGAAATGTCCCTTTAGAAATGGGGCAGAAAAGGACACACACTCACATTTACATTGAAATAAAAGCTGGCACATGTTTACACAAACACGCCAAAGTAATAGAGTCCGGTTTTATTGTTTCAAAAGTGATTATTAAAACAGTAACAACGACGGAATAACTCGCCACTTTTGTACTGATCACATCAAAATCTCAAACAAGTCTCAAATAAAGATTTTAATATGATTTTATTGGCATGTATTTTGATTTTCACTTTGCTTAAACATTAAGATATATTAAAAAATATTCACTTGAGGTTTAAAATGAATGTAAAGACATGTAGATGTGCTTATTTCTAACAATTTACCAACTTCACTCAACCAACTTTGTCATGTTTATTTTGCTAAATGTTATTTTGAAGAAAAAATAAAAGCAGCTGGAGGTGCTGAATAATGTGGATTCTTCAGAGAAATGTCGCCACCACGTGGAAGATGACAGTAGCTGCAGTTCAAAATAAATGGCTGCACTGCAACTTAATCTTGTATCCATGTTTTAATATATATAAAGCACAAAACAACTTTGAAAAGTCAGAAAACAACGACGTCTTCTCTTTCTCATCTCACATCCCTCACAGTTCATCTTTGTTGGCTCCAATGGGACAAGAGATCCCAGTACCTTTGAGGCCACAGTAGCCTTTGGGTACCTTCTTCAGGTACTGCTGGTGGTAGTCCTCAGCGTAGTAAAACTGCTGCCCCTCCAGAATCTCTGTTGTGATGGGACCATAACCTTTCTTATCCAGCTCCTAGGGACGACATACAAACAGGAAATTTTATTGAGCTGAGGAACAGTCAAGGTATGAGCAAATGTTCCTTATCTGGGACGGAGCAGCAGAGCCAACGAAGGTCCGGAGGCCTAAACGCGATCAAGACCACGAGATAATTGACCTCCTCCACTAGAAGAAGCAACTTCTTTCCAAGACAGAGTTTGTAATCCACCCATTTCTGACTGAGCACCGTGGCCTCAGACTCGGAGGTGCTGATTCTCATCTCAGCTGCTTCACACTCGGCTGCAAACTGCTGGAGCTCAGACCTCTCAGTCATCCAGATCACGGTACGTTTAAGTGTTTAAATAGAAGCCAAGCGAGCCAAGTAAAAAGCTCTACTGTCTACTATTTAAGCACTTAGTTTAAGAATATGACAGCTGAACCACTGAGCGGAAGAAAACATCCGACGGTGTAGTCTTAATGAAGCGATACATGATCAACATTAGTAAATTATTAAAAGCACAGGGACCTTGTGTCATATTCTGCTGATTTCATTTTCAGCTACAGTCATGATCCATATGCAGAAGTATTTCTTCCAGCAGAGTGAATCTTACTGATACATTTGAGAGTTTCTTCTCCTCAGTTAGACGGCAGAGTGATTGAGTGACACAAGAAAGGATCATCATCATCTTTTTATAGCGCAACAGGCCTGCGTGGCTCTGTGGGACGAAGCTTCAAAGACTATTTGCTCTCTTTGAAAACTCTTTATGACACTCTTCTTCTTTCCTTTTTCCACACACACCTCGAGAAGTCTTCAAACGCTCTGAAGTAACAAACTATTTCACACAGATGCACATATGCGCACTGAACACCTCTGACAGTTGTATCAAATGTTTTCCCGATGTGCTGAGTGGGTTTTTCTTATCTAACAACACAACTGCTCGGTCCAAAACAGGGCAAAACAAAAGCCCTGAAGTCCGGCGGAACTGCGGGCAACAAGTAGTTTCCATAAGGCTCTCAGTAACGCTGAACAAAAAAAAAAAAAAAGGTGATTCAAGGAGGATGTCTATAAATATGCTCTATAAAATATCAATATTTAGTATCTTTCGCCTCATAAAATTATGAAACAGACAAACTGTCTAAATTAAAGAGTTTAGGAGCAGACACACCATATCAATGATACTGATACTGACTTCTATGTTATTTTTTTCGTTTCTTTTGAGATTGTGAGAGGAAACTTCTTCTTCAGTAGGTTCACTTTACAGAAACATCCACCCATCTACATCTACATCCCCGTGTCAGAAAAACGTGAGCCGATATGTAAAATGCAAATAGTTACATTTACTTTTACTCTTTTGCTGGCAGTATATGAACCCAATATATGTCATGTTCTTAACTTAGTTTAATGACTTAATATACTTTTTCTTTTTGCATGTCGGGCCTGCAACAGATTGCCAAAGAAGTTGGGTCGGCATGGACACGCAAGTGACCTGCGTCAACACCGATACAACCACACCCCATCGTGTGGCCTGGGTTTCGATTTCTTGTTGATAACAGTTTAGATTATCCCGGGTGTCTCTGCGGTCCAGGCTGCACACGGTGCCCATTTCTCTCTTCAAAATAAAAATAAAAACCAAAACATTTTAGAGTCCAATTTGTCTGACGCGTGCTTTCCCATCTCAGATGCCTCCAAGCCCAGAAATGTTGACGTTGCCTCGGGGCAAGGTTAACTCTGGGATCTTGAGGATCAGACATCACGGTTGCTCGATAAATAAATCAAACAAGAAAGTAAAAAAGCTTTAAAAAAAAAAAAAAACAACAACATAAAATTAAGTAGATCTGCTAACATCTCAGATATCTGAAGTGTGATGAGGACTATAAATTGTATTTCTTCTCAGGAGTATCAAAAATGTTGAAAATCATTTCGCTTATTTTTCAGCAGCGTGTTGGGAAACATCCTCAAAGAAAGCGACGTTTCCCCTGAGAAGTAGAGAAGTGGAAGGGTGAAGTACCCGACCATGGAGATGCTTCTGCAGAAGCAACACAGCATTTAAGAAGTGAAGATGCATGTAGCTGATGCAGCGCCATCGCTCTGAGGACAGGACAGCAGGGTGAGGAGGAAATGTGTCCACATGGTGGCAGTGTGGCACCGGCGCTGCACGAGTATGTGTGTGTGTGTGTGTGTGTGTGAGAGAGAGAGAGCTGATGCTGATGCAGTGGAGTCTGTAAATCAAAGCTTTGGGCCCCACAGAGAGGCTGAGGCAGCAGCTGACCTCTAACTCCTCAGCGGCTGCCTCTTTAATGTGCGCACTCGCGCCTCCCTTTAGGAAACAACCATGTCCGAAACCTAAAGACACCAAAATGCAGGGTATGTTGAGGCCTCAGTTTGTTCGCCGCTGTGTGCAGCGGCTCTGTGGCAAAACAGCCGACTCAAGCGAAGAGCTTTGTACATCATGGCCTAATTAATCAGTCATCACCGCCAAACCGCAAAAGTAGAGAGCCCTCCGGGGCAGGGGACGCTCTGGGTGACGAGAGCACCGCGTCCAAGGAGAGGTCTGACATTCCGAGTAAAGGCACACCTCCACCCTGACATCCCTGCGCCGGTCCCTCGCTCTCCATCCAGCCCTCTACAGCAGTCACAACACGGCAGCCATTTTAGATCTATAAATCAGAATGCATGGCGTCACGCTACTGTGTATAACCTTATGTGGCTTTGGCTTTCTCCCTCTCTCTCTCTCTCTCTCGCTCTCTCTCTCTTGCTCATCCTCTGCAGCAGCTGCATGGAAATAAAAGGAAGAACATGGCAGGTAAAAATGGCCAAAATGGATGGAATAAAAGCCAAACTAGGTGTCTTTAAGCAAGGCTTTTTGACGCTTTCGATAAAGACGAACACGGAGATGGAAAGGGACAGGCGTTGCGCTTCTGTTTGAGCGTCGGTGAGAAAGCCCCGTCATAAAGGAACAGATCAACGTACACGTACAGTCATACATCATTCACAAAGCCGCTACAGGGAGCGTGTTGTCCTGATTAGGAACACAAGGCTGATCTCCACTGGAGTTCAGGGTTAAGAGAAGGTTTTTGGTCAGAGATGGACTAAGACATGGGACAAATTATGTTGAATTTAAAGGTTAAAAAAAAAAAAAAGAAAAAAAGAAGCATAAATCCTCTTGTTGTGATTGTGTGTGTCCGGGCTAAGCTCACTCAGCCCAGTCGGCCCTGCCTCTCTTCACGCCTGTCGGAAAGACTCCCATGTCAAAGACATGGCTGAATGGGTGCGCCTCTCTCCTCCTCCTCCTCCTTCTATCTGACACTTTCCATCACCTCTGCTGCTGATTTTCCTGGTTTCTCTCTCCCATGCGAGCACAGTGCACCGCTTCGTTTCTACCAAAGTCCTCCCTGCTTGCCAGCCAAGCGAGAGAGCCCCCTCGCGACATCGCCGTCGCCAGAGAGGCGACCCTGGGACACAAATAAGACGTGACACCCCGGGAGAGGGGAAGAGGCGGAGGAGGAAGAAGAAGAAGAGGGAGAGGAGGAAGAACATGCACTCTCTTCTCCTCCTCCTCCTCTGCCGTACCCTGCAGTCTTGTCTCTCCGCGTCGCCTTCCCTCAGCGGGCCCACGGCGGTGGAGTGGTGGGAAAGAGACATGCGCTGACATAGAGTTTGTGACACCTGATGACTCACGGCGAAGACATTTGAAGAGGGATGTGACCTCAATTTGATCATTTATGTAATTATCCCAGAGTCAATTCCTGTTTTCTTTAGTTCTCATTGTAGTTTTGGTACCAAATTATTTCCATCACTGCAATTAAGTAAACTATTGGCACAACATTTTGCAGAAGGTTATAAATGTAAATAGCCCAGTTCAAGAGACACTCAGGCCCATTTTCTTAAGGCCTCGGAGGAAAAAAAAAAAACAGCTGCATGACTCACTAATGTTAAAACTTTACTTAAGAAGCGAAAAAGTATTAGCAGCTAACTTCTGCGGTCGAAGCAGGGAAGTAAATAAACGGTTGTGGTTCGCGGGAGCAAAGAGCCGCTCAACGTGGAGGATCAGTCAGCTCGTGGTTTCAGCCTGCAGCTCAACCTCCGATTATTTTCGGCTACTGTTTAAAATTCGGATCCGATTCAGTGTGGACCGCTGAACTGTGCGTCGCCTGCTTTGACAGCAGCAGCTCACGTCCAGAGTGCGGAAAATCCCACGAATCAGAGGATCCTGTTTACCTGTCGATGTAAAAAAAAAAAGCCCAAAAAAGGGAAGATTTAAAAGATTTTGCTCACATTCTTAACCGGATGTCGTAATTTTGAACTTTATGAAAAAGAAAGATTTGTGCACCAGGCAGCAATTCTATTACAGATTCATAATTATCATCATTGATGACTTACTGAACGAGCAGCCTGTAATGTTGTGTCAGCTGTAGTTAAAATACTTTAGATTGGGTTGTGGGCTTTATTCCAAAATATTGTGTTAAGATGCTTCTCTGTTTAGGTGTAAATTTATGACGTGTCAACAAAGCAGAAAAATAAAATAACACGAACTGAAAGTGTTAAAGTAGAAGCATTTCTGAATACGTAACTCTTGTCAAATCCGACTGCAAAATATAGAGACAAAAGACGGCGACAGCTGCTCATCCCTCTCCCGCCTGGGTCTCTGTCGCTCGGGTTTGAAAACAGTGAAGCGTTGACTGCAGCTGCACACCTGAACTCCGGAGGTCAGAACAAGCCCTTCAACATCTTCAAAATGTAAATACACTTTTTAAGTACTGCAGACATCAAAGCCGCTCTGCGCTGAAGCGCTGGTAATAGAGCGCAGCTTTCCCTGAAAACACGTGAAATGGCCTGACACGACGATCGCCGCCTGGTCCGCAGCACCGCGCTTGCCCTCGATGACCTCAGCGTGGGGACGACGCGGGAAAAGGAAAATACGGGCAGAGATGGGGACAGACGTGGGGACAAAGACGAGCAAAGCAAAGGATTAAATAGACACCGAGGGCAGACTATGATGTGGCGCTAATAAACAAATCTAACAGATTATGAAAATGCCTCTTGTTTACGTGAGGGTCTCTGGAAAAGCCAAACATTCACCGCGCTTTTATCTGTGAGCATAGATGAATGCCGGGGACAGACGGCGCGGATGGATCAGACGGAAACTTTACCGATATCGCCAGGGAATTTGTTTTTGACACGGCAGCAAATACAGGAGTATAGTTAAACAACAGCACAAAAGGCTAAAATATCGTTTTCATAAATAAAAGAACAGATATCGGCTGTTTGGGTTCGTCTTTGCAGAGAGGATCAAGAGGTTTTTTTTTTTTTTTTTTTCCTGCCCTGTTCTGTTCATCCGTCTCTCTCTCCCTCAGCGCGGGTCGGGCATCCATTTTAGCTGGGCTCTAATCTTCAGTGAGCCCTCCTACATTTTGTGTGCGAGGAAGCCAACGCTCCTACATTTTGAGAGAAGAGACGCTGCGAGCACTTCAGTCTCAGAGTGAAGCGGTGCACGCTCCCACATCTTTTCTTTTTTCATTTTTCGCCGTCGCCGTTCCGAGGCAAACAACAAGTAGCCCCCCATGTGAAAACGCAGGAGATCAAGCCCGTATTCCGCTGAAAAGCCGCACTTTCACGGTGCTGAAGCTGCGGTGGAGTCGTCCACATGGCATCGGGCAGTTCTCGCAGTCGCAGAACTTATTTGTGAACAGCAAACTAGTCATTTATGTTATTATTCTTGTCCGTGCAGCCATTAAGGTTTTACAGCGACATAAGCGAGACGTTCATGTACTATTGATGAATTCAGCGCACGGCAACAACTTCCTAAAGACTTCAATGTAAAGCGGGCGAAATAAACAGGAGACGCGAGGAACATTTGGGAGGAAAGATGTGACTTTTTGAAGACTTTCCAAAATAGGAAGCATGAGCTTGTGTGACCAGAAGTCTGATTACAAAACCTGCTGAAGTTGTGCCCCGTTTTAACAACCCTCGGGCTTCTTCTTACCACTTCTAACCCCAAATGCCCCCCCCCCCCCCCCCCCCCCAATCTATCATCCCAACCTCTGTGCACCCCGCCTCTTCATCCCCTTTTCAAGCTCATTAAGTTAGGATGCTTTATCAGAGGGCACACTCACCCCTCCAAGGCCCGACACATGTGCGCGCACACACACACACACACACACACACACACACACACACGCAATATTCAAGCTGGCTTGATAAAAGCCCATTGTTCATACATTCGCGCACACACATATATGCAGAACCCCCGGTTGATCCATTTTTCTCTCCAAACCCTTTACCCATCTCTAAGCCACCCCCACCCCCCACTCTTCTCCTAATCAACTCTTCCCATCCCTTCTCTCTCACCCTCCACCCCACCCAGCTCTAGGGAGACACTTTCCAACAGAGAGAGAGAGAGAGAGAAAGAGGGAGGGAGGGATGGATGGAGAGAAAGAGAGAAGGGGAAGAAGAGAGATGGGGGAGACAGAGAAAGAGATGCTCTCCTCTCTGCTCTGCTGCCACAGCGGCTTGGCTACAAAACCCTTTGATGTTCTGCAAATTTCAAATTTCATTAAAGAGAACCCCCTTCTCTTCTCTGCTTTACCTCTCCCCCCCGCCTCTCCGCTCTCGCGCTTAAACAAGCTTTTCTGCCTCACTCTCCACCCCCCCCAATCCCCTCCATACCTCCCCCTCAGTGCTGAAGTTAAGAAACTGAAAGCCCTGCAGAAGAGACTCTTCATATGGGTTAATTATTCATTGGGCTGTGCCTGTATGTGCCAGATGTATGTCTGTGTGTGTCTTGCATGTACGTGTGAGCGGGTGTGAGTCATGGGCTGGCAATGGGGTGGAATCTGGATTTTGTGATGCCTGTCTTATCTCGGGTCGTCTCAGATCGTCTCCGCCTCCTCCCTTGTCACTCTACTGAACATGCGTTTACTTCTCTTGCTGCTCTCCCAGAGTGCGTTGGCCTTTCAGGATGAAACGCACAAACTCACGTGCAAAAGCCAGACCCACACAGCAGGCAAGCCCTCCTCTGTGGCGATGCAGCTTTCAACCAGGCGCTCCTTGGACTCATTGCAGCAAGGAAACCATTTCAGGGCAGCAGGCTGCCATTTTGGTTCAGAGTGTGTCAGCTGCTTTGAGGAGATGCGAGTCCCAGGAGCCCTCAGATGAAACTGGGGTGGCTCTGACAGATCGGTGGTGTCAGCAGCGTTGGCAGCAAGAAACAGTTTGACTTATTGTCGTTTGTAAAAGTGTTTGGTGAGAATTTGCTGTGAAGTGGGTTTAAGTTCTCAGCCTCTGCCTGACTTGAACATGACGGGAAGATAATGCTCAATGTAGCAGCCTTTTTTTTTTAAATGTTGTAATACAATCCTTGAAGACCCTCAGATTTTTTTCCCTTTTTCTTTTTTTTTAAACACATTTGCACCACTGTGATCCGTATCACATGTAAGACGTGCCATATGTTAATATTTTCTGACTCGGGCACACCAATAACAGCTCCCGGTTCACATTTGCCTTTTTTTCTGAGGATTTGTTCTATTCTTATTTCTCATCTATCTGTTGGCATTTATCCACCCAAAAAACAAATAAACAAACAAAAAAAAAAACTGATGCAAAAGGGTAAGGTATGCATCCTTATTTATTCAGTGCAAAATTTTGATTTAACTAAATATTTTGTTGCACAAACCTTACGTGCAAGAACTATGAAATAGATTTAAGATCAGGGCTCCTGTGTATATGCAAATGCATATAGTTGTCTATTTCCCCCCCCATCAGCCCTTCATTGGTGCTTCTAATCGCATGTTTTGGGTCATTATCCCGTTGGAGGACTATAACCTTCGACTGCAGCTGAGCTTCCTGGGTACAGGGCAAGATGTTTTGCTCCAGGACATCTTGACCGTCTTGAGACTTCATTGTATCCTGCACAGACTGGCGGCTCCTCCTGTGGCAGACGTAGTGAAGTAACCAAGTCCCCCTCCACGCTTCACAGTAGGTATGGTGTTCCTTTCCTTAAAAGCTTAATGTGACTGTCTGTTAACATTAAAATGTATCCAACTAAACTAAAACTGTGGAAAACCTGAAAAAGATCCCAAAAAATAAGTGGGTTTTTTTGCCATGGAGCCCTATGCTGTTCAAAAGGTAAAGAGTGGTGCAATCAGACGGTGACGTACGTTGACCTCGGCGTTCAGGTTGCTTTTGTTTGCAACTGGTGCCACAGGAACATGAAGCTGCTAGGATTTATTTTTATAGTCTTTACATTTAACAAGTGGATCTGTAATTTTCTTTCTCCTTTGTCTAAACTGTGGTGCAGACGACGATACCAAAGACACACAAACTGTAAATAAAAAATGCTCAAGCGTAAGTTATGTTGTTCTTGAGCTCAAAGTCGCCTTTTTCAGTTTCAGAATTCAACAGTACAAGAGCAAAAAAAAACCCAGACGTGTAAAAGAGGTCCTGTCTTATGCACTCCAGACATCTTCATGCACACGAGAGTCCTCCTGATCAGTGCTGGAGGGCACTTGTGTCCTCTCCGGTAATTCTGTCCTCGAAGTTGATTACTGCCCACTCAAGTCAACTGACTTTTTTAAAGTTTGGCCGTTGGAGACCGATGTGTACACTGACCAGCCCCTGACCTGGTCATTTCACTCGCGATCACGCTCACACTGAAGTCCACCTTGACTTTGATTGACAGATAATTACAGGAAACCCAACCCAAAGTTCTGGGATGTTTTGTAGAATATAAATGGCAGCAACTCATGATTTGGTCAATGAACACAATGGTCTCCATCCCCACAACTAACAAAAGGAAGACTTGAGTGAACAAAAATCTACATCAGGAGCGGAGTTCCTCAAGAGGGTTTAAAATGCCTTCTAGTAGTGGCCGGGATGAAACCCTTGAGTCAACTCTTGCACATGGAGAGTTCTTAAGCTTATCTGGTTCTGCTGCATATGGAGGCCTGATCTCGTGTGTGCATGTTTTTTTTTTTTTTTTTTTGCATCCACAGTTGAATTTGTTGAGGAAAATAATATATAATATGCTATTTATAGAAAGTTATATTAATAGATAGATCCCCTCTAAAGTTATCTCACATAGTTTCTTTGAGGACTGCTGCTACACGTGTAAAAACTGCTAGTTTCACACTTCATCCCTCTGTCCCTTGCTGGTCTTTTTTTTTTTTTTTTTTTTTTTCCGAGATGGTGTGTGCCCTGAAGTATATGCATGTGGAGTCGGGTCACGGTCAGTTGACATTCTGCCAATTGCAATCCTCTGATATAGTGTTGTTCTTCTGCTTTTCCTGCTTTCCTTCCCCACCTCATCACACTTTTGGTCTCAGCTGCTATACCTTCCTCACCTCTGACCCCAGCCCAAGGCCAAGGTTGGGAGGTTGTTGCCGGAGCAACGTAACGCCCCCTGCGGTCCGTGACTGCTGACCCCGGGAGGCCAAAGGAACCATGATGATTAGAATTTGCCCCCCCTCTGTTTCTCGCCAGATCTTCCATGAATAACATTTAGAGGAGAGAAAGAAGCAAAAGAGACGCGGGGATCAAGAATGGACGGGTGGACAGATGGACTGCAAGAACAAAAGAGGGACGCGTGTGCTGCTGAAAGGGAGAGCTTCCAAAATCAGTTAGGATGACCTATCGACCTTTTACCTCTCCTTACGCTTAAGGAGGAGATTTCACTGAGTGGATGTAGTAGCGCCATCTAAATAAAGCGGATTTTACTTAACTAGACAGCATAAGAGGTCACAAACCCATGCTTTGGTGTTAATTATCATTTAAACAACTAGAACAAAAGCTTAAACTCACTCACCAGTTAAACAGTTATGACTAAATCCCTTCAAATTTGTTTTTTTCTTGCATTACTTGTCAACACTTAACCCAAAATTACAAACATGGCTATATATTATTCTCAACTTTTACCATATTGTCCACAAATCCTCTACCACAACTGCTTTACAGCATACATTTGTTTAAATGCACACCAATGCTTAAGTGCTTAATAAACGAGCAATCTGACAGATGTGTGTATGGAGTATTGTACCTGCTGGAAGGCCACTTTACTCTTCAATGCAAGCTCCTGTTGAGTGGGGTTGGATGTGTAAATGACTGAACGATACTGGGTGCCGAGGTCATTGTGCTGCCTCATACCTGCATAAAACACATGTGCGGGAAATAAAACACACACCACATACAGTATAAGCATAAGTGCCACAATCACATGGATCCACATGAATTCAAATATCCCAGCAGATCAGAACATCCTGCAGCATGCAAGTGCAATTACTCTTCTCTGTCATTAATGCTGCAGTGTCAAAATGTTCATTAGCTTTACGTGAGTGTTTGGAGGGAGTCTTTCCTGGCGCACCTTGATTAAAAGGCCAAACAGCTGCCATGACCTAAATGCTTTTCAGACTAATCTTTTTCCATTTTGCCATAAGTGTTAGTTTCTGGTCTTTGCTGAGGAGTGTCATTCGATTACACATTTATTCCTCTGAATCCTTGTCTTTCTCCATCACTGGCCCTTTTTTTATGGACTGGAGCCAGCGGCGCATGCGTGTATCTGAGTGTTTGAGTTTGTTGGAGGCTGTAACGGAGATGCCTTTCAGCCCGCTGGCAGTGCCAGCAGCTAAGTTAACTCGAACCACAGCTTTTCCTTCCTTTGAGCCACAATAACTGAGGTGGTCGGTTTTTGGCTACCAGTCAGTAAAAACTTACCAACCCACAGGTTATAAAGTTATATCTAAATGAGACATTAAGTTGAATGAATTTCAATCCTGTGACCATTTTGCACGCCGCTGTTTGTCATTAAGTTTCCTAAAATTAATTCATTTTCAATTTACTAAAGGGCAGAAAAACACGCTGTAAACACAACAGCGACAACTAATCACCTGATAAAGTTGATATGTGAACATATTGGCAATCAGTGGCTTGTTTATACATCAAAACACAGAGAACCATTGGCATTCGTTTGGAGTTATGTTCTTGCCAGTGCAACAAATTTGAGTTTCAATGCTCTTCTTTTTTTTTTTTTTTTTTTTATTTTAGCCCTATTTTGCTATCAACCACCTCCTGAGGGAGATATGTGGCTTTTCAGTAACTAAATGCTCCATTATGCTCACCAGATAGCTGCTCGCTGTGTGTCCTTCTTATGTGCAGCTTGGCAGGTTGAGTTTGCTGGGTTTTATTTATTTATTTACTTATTTTCTCCCAGAGCTGCCTTTGCTGCCATATGCTGGTGCTCCAAATGAAGCTGATGAAAGCAGTGACGATGAATCCAAACCGTTAAGTTCTGTGCGGCACAGATGATAATTACCTGTTAGTCTTCCACCAACTGTGACACTGGATCCTTTTTTTTTTTAAAAGTAAAGACAAGTGGAGCCTTGAGTGATCAGACAGGAGAGGGAAATATACGGTATCATCTATATGTACAGACGGGTTTCTTGCTCACAAACAGTAAAAGACCAGCTGACATGATATTAAATTGTGTCATAAAAGTAATTGAAATTTAAAGGTTGATGAACTGCTGTTAACTGTGTTTATGCTCTCCTTGTTTGGCAAATTTAGCAGCAACCTGACAGTATTATTATCATTATGCACAATGAACTAAAAAAAAAGCTGCCTTTTGATTCCCATGGAAACCTTCGAAGCCCATCCCTGGAGATTACATCAACGGCCAGGTCATTAAAGCATGTGAGAGATTATTATATCTATATACTTTTCTATACTATATTGATATGTGTGGTAGAAATGCAGTATTTAAGGAAAATGTGCGTGCACATGAATCTTTATATGTGCGAGTTCTCTTTGCTGTGATTTGTAAGAGATGGGATGACAGTTTTGATTTTTCAGATGTAACGTGGGCATTGCAGAGACTTTTGCTGCCTTCAGGGCCACCTGGACGCTAATTTATCCTTTTTATTAACCTGAACCCGCAATCTTTTTCTGGTTTTGGCAACACCATCCGATCGCGTCGGAATATTGAACATTTTTAAATCTGTCCTTCTGGCGTTGCTGCAGTTTTATGCGCAGCAAAGGTCCTTGTCATCTCTGTTTGGTACTTTGGCTGTGACAAACACTGCCTTTTGCCCCATAGCTGTGCCAGCACCCCTGCGATGACATTGCACAGAGACCCGTCTATTAAGTGTCAGTCCCTGTAGACCTCATGTTAAAATGCAGTATTACAACAGTATTTATATAAGGACTTTACTTGGACATTATTATTAATGGGGCTGCTTTCACTGACAGGAGTCAGTGGATGTGTGAAGGGCTTCTTCTAAGCTGCATCCCTTTGATATTAAATTTGGCTACGAATCCCAAGATGCCCTGCAGATGACCGATGAATCAACAATCTTTTTTACATTTTACACACTTTAACATTTTAAATTATGCTTTTTATATATATGATGTTTTAATGTCTCTGTAAGGCACTTTGAATCACCTTGTTATTTATATAGCACTTGAATTGTGCTATATAAATAAACTTGCCTTGCCTTACAGTTATGAATATTAACCAATCACATGTGACTCTAAAATCTGTAAAGCTTCGTCCCTACTTACAAGGTTTGTTGTGCGTACACACTTTCAAATATTTATAATTTTGCCTTCTGTAAGTCACCATCGGTGTAATATGTCATCAGTAGTCATTTGTTGGCTTTCTATTTCCATCATGGGAGACTAACAGTTCCCACCGACGGTACAGACGAGACATCTCCCTGACATAGTGATCTGCATATCTTGTTCTCTTTAGATGAAATGTTACCTGACATCACAAAGTGTCACAACCTATCTACAACACTGCCTGTTCAAGCATAACGGCCATAAGTATTCATCCAGTCTTCATTCAAATCAGAGCAGACAAGCAGAGATCGCTGGCTCTCCAACACACACTCTCAACACACACAACAACTGATGTTGCTGCCTCGGAGAATCCGTTTCACTGAAAATTTCCTCAGCAATATTAAATGCTTCTGGAGTTCAAAGATGATTAGAAACCGTCGTGGGGGAAATACGGTTAAAATAAAGGCATCCGCATTGTCGGTTTTTAAAAGCTAATAATATGCAGATGCCTGTAGAGAGGGACAGCTCACAGGAATAACACAGAGAGGAGCAAAAAGTTTCAGGTTGAGACTTTCTCCGCAGTTGTTCATTCACTCATGCACATCACAGCAGGGGAATCCACCACGTCCTGCAATAAGGCCCAAACAAACGCTTCAAACATTCACGATTTCACAAGCGTCTTTTGCAGAACATGTCCAAGAAAACTTCAGGCCCTGAAAGCAGCTCGAGAGGATTCCTCACTTCTAAAATTTATTTCACGAAGAATTCATGTTCTGAACTTTTATGTTACATCTGAAGGCAGTCGTGGTAAAAAACAAAAGCTAAACTGAGCTAAGCCAAACAATTTATCAAGCTTCTTCAAAAAAAGCAGCAAAATCCCCAACCAGCAAACAAGTGCATTTCTGAAGATATTTCACAAATATCTGACATACATTCATCTGTATGCTTAAATAAAAAAAAAAAAAAAAACAAAAAAACACGTGTAATGTGTTTATGTCATTTCTAACCTTTCATGCGTTTTTCCACTACAACAAGGTATCTAAACATTTCTGAGTCCTCACTGTTCTCATTTCCTTATCTGTCTGCCTTATGCCGCTGCATCCATCTCTAGCCTCATCCTCTCCATCGTCTCTCCATCCCCACATAGCTGGATGTCGGCCATGTTGCCCCCAGCGCTGTTGTTCAGTGACGAAGCTAATGGTTGCGCCTCCATCAAAGGTCGCGCGTCACTCTGCCATTGGCCGTCCACCAGACCCTTCGCTCTTATTGGCCGGCTGGCAGGGGAATTGTTACTTTGCCGCTCAACCGGCCTTCCACGCTGACCCGCGGTTCTGACCGCCCCAAACCCACTCACGCGCAGCCGTACGAGCTTCTGCATGTGCGAGCTCATGTATGGAAAAGCTGTGCGTCATAATTCTGAGAAAGAAGCCCGGTCGTCACATATCATGAAGCAGCGACTGCTGTAATTCGACTGAAGCCATTTTGAAGCTCAGCAGAGCTGTTTAGCATCTTATATGAAGGAAAGAAAAGGAATTTCATCACAAAGAACTGGATGATGATAACGAATATCAAAGAAAAGGCAAGAGACAGACACTGATTGGTAGCAGCTTCTTCTAACATAATTAAGTTGACCCAGCATCAGAACAGGGGTTACGCCCTCATCAAAATACTAACACAATCTGAAATGTGGGGCAAGCTTTCAAGTACACTAACCCCAAATCCATCCCAGCAAGCACTCAGAAGTACAACAGCAAGAAATACCACCCAAAAAACTCTGGTTCTCGCCTCCCCGCCTTTGCCGCCTCTGTCTTGCTCTCTCAATTTTTAACAGCTCCCTTCGTTATTTTCTCCATCCATCAAAGGCGGCAGTAATTATTAATGAGAGCCTCCCTGTTCTCTCTGCATTATGCATGAGAGCCGTGCCTCTGAAAGCAGAGGGTAATGGGGGTGGACGGAGGAGGAGGGGAAGGGGTCACACATGTGCACACAAATGCACACACTGCCTTTAGGGGTCACTGACCTACACCCGCAAAGCAGAAAATATTAATTATTTGCCCCTCCCCAAAATGGAAAATCTTAATGTAGTCCCTTTAACACAAATTGAAGCCAAAGTCACAGAAAACGGGAGGGTGGTGTGGGGTATCTCGAGTCTCTGAGGGAGTAGCTACTCTCTCAAAGAGACTTTCATGCACAAACCTGTGGATGTAAGTGTACACTCATACACTTTATGCTGTGTTCTTTCCCGCTGGGAATTACTGCAACTCTGTAAAATCTCTTCCCATGTTTCTCTTACTCAGAAAAAAAAATAAAAATATGTCTGCACTCAGCTTGTCCCTGTTGGCTGTTGGGGATAAAAGCCTGTCATTTTTTCCCACTTCCAGCTTTACCTTCCCTCCTTGCTTTTGTAATTTGCATTAATTCAAATTTCTTCTCTTGCATTTGCCTTGCTGCCTGCTTACTTACAGTATTTCCTTTCAGATTTCATTTATTACTCTGTTCGCCACATCTGCATATACTGAATGTATGTGCACTTGTTGGACTGTGAGAGATTGCTCGGCTTGCATAAAGCATTCCCGGGTTTTTAGTTGCAAGAAAAAAAAAACATGAAACATTAAAAGCATAATCTGAATAAAATATTGCTGATGCAAAGTAAGAAGGAAAAAAGAGCAAAAGAGAAAAAAATTCAATGTCTGGAAAAGAATTAGGGCTTTGAATGGACATTTTTTGTGCTTCAACATGTTCATCCCCTCAGGTCCTGAATATGGAGCTGGTAAACTGACCCCAGCTTGTTCTCTTTGGCAGCTTTCTACACAACATCCATCCATTAAAGAGTGTGGAAGGTGAAATTGACCTCAACTCTCCACCATTTTATGAACAAACCTACAATGATATGGGACAATATGCAAAATGAATACATAAAACATTGAATAAATAAATAAATGCTGTGATTTTTTTTCCATTTGCTTTGACCTTTATTTCTTTGGACACAGTTTAAATCATTTTTAACAATTCCGATGATCCCTCAGCCAGAACTGCATCAAGACCAGCAGCTGATGTTACTACAGTTATCATGGGATTTCTTTGGAAAGCCTTGGTCCAGCACTACAATACAGAACAAAATTTTTAAAAAGTAACTTAAAACTTTACTGTGGAAAAAAGAAGCTTTAGGTTAACTTTGTCTAGAGGCTGCATCGTCTTCAGAGTTTGCAGCATTCTGGGATGGACCTATCAGAGAGAGAAAACATCTGTTGTGTTCAAGGGAATCAGTATTCCAGATCTTTATGGAAAACATGGGCATTATGTATTCTGGACTGAAGATGAAGAGGACCATGTAGGTTGTTGAACTTCTTGTTAACAGCAAGAAGTTGAACAGCCAGGTTTTTTTGTTTTTTTTATAAAGTGGGGTTATATCAGCTGCAAAAGCTCAAATAAGAGTTTTTTGATGGCACAATTAATGCAGAAAAATACACAAAGAGCAACATATTGTGCCTTCAAGATGACATCTTTTCTGTGGATGTCCATGCAGTTTTCAACAAGCCAATGAAAAACCATATATTGTTAATATAACAAAGGCATGGCTGTGGAAGAAGAAGCCTTGGATACTTATTAAAAAAAAAAAAGAGAGAATAGCTTGAATTCCTACCGTTTACAAATAAACAGAAGTCAAAGTAAAGATAAAATAGTTTTTTTCTTTAATGCAAAAAATGTTTTTTCCCCCACTTCTTTTTTTAATATTCGACATCACAATCTTTACTGATTTGTTGTAATATTTCAATTTGTCTTTTTGAGCTCCTTAACTATCTGCATTTCAGAAGTATTGTGGAATTGATGTAAAACAAAAGAAATCAAAGTGAATAAAATGAAGCAAAGAGGAAAACAACATTAGGAGAAGACAGAAGACAACTGACCACATCTGCAATTTAGAGATGTTTCACCATAATTCTTAGAATGAAACTAAAAAAAAAAACAAAAAAACAAACATCTGAAGTGCGTTCAGGATTATTGCACTTGGCGGTGTTTTCCAGTTCGACTGAGGCAGAGCGACCATGAATGAACAACCGAACGCCAACAGAACTGTTATACATGCTTTGGACTTGTTTGGAGAAAATGCCAACTCCCCACAGAAAGGGCCCGGCTGGTATCTGAACCTGAGGCCTTCCTGAACCATTACACCTGTGTGCTGCCTTCCCACCTCATCTTCACGCACGCAAAAGTAATATTAACCCAATCAGGTCTGTATCGAGCCTAAATCCCATCTTGAACCCATGCCAAGATCAAGTGACAGTCATTTAGTGCTGATGGATTTGTATTTGTTTTATTATATTAGGAAGAAAGTACACAAAAACATGCATAACGACTGACGATTACAGTGTTCCCTCGTCTGTGTGATGGTACTCAGGCTTGTGCCATGCCCCGCGGCCCCGTTACGACAGTGTGCGTGCCAGCAGAACTCTCTCCTCCTCTCCTATCTCAGCTGCTATTTTTGCCCTGTTCTTATGTAAGCTGCTCCTGACGCGCTGGAGACAGAGGCAGAGTACGGAGTTGGGATGGTGAGAGCATCCCCAGCGGACACGCACACTCACACACACACACACACACACACACACACTCACTCACTCACTTTCCTGCACATGCACACACGTGCTCATCCGCCGTGAACACATGCATACACATATACAAGGTGAAACAGATAGCGATGCACCGCTGGCTGTCAGATGTTGACACGACGCATACAGAAACAATCTTAAATCAGAAATGCATGCTCCTGCAAAAGTACTGTGACTGAGCAAGGTACATTATGTAGCAATTATCCATTTTTCCGTTAGTGCCAAAGAACCCTGCACGAACAACCTCTCATTGCTTTTTACATCTGTAAACAGACAACAGTGGACAGGGTTCAGACCTAACGCTGCAAACGTCGTCCAGAGAAAACAGCTCTGCTTTCCGTTTTATTTTCATTGTATTAGAGCAAAGCTCTCTTACATGATCACTTCATGGTTCTGGGCATGCTGTCAGAGCCCTGTGACTCTGGCCCTTAGCTGTTTATTTTTAGCCCAGTCTAAATCCAACAAGTAGAGCTTGCCCTATTGTTAAACACAAATCAGTGCAGATGAGATCATAAGTTGGATCCCTCAGATTATACCACAGTCTGCAGTATTCAGCTCAGCTTTTTCAGTAAATGATGCAAACATATTTTCATCAAAACCTTCAATTATTCACTCAACAAACACAGAGTGTTGGGATTTAATTACCATGTTATATAACAGGAATAAATTTAAGAAGTGTTCAGTTGTTTACTGCTCCAAATTCAATAAACATAACACAATTATAACTTCCTCAATCTGGAGTGGGCAGTTTCTGTTCCTGAAGTCAACTTGTTTGAAACACGCACATTTTTGAAGTGCTCGGCATTTTCCTGTAAAAATTTAAAATACAAGCAGCTGCCAGTTCAAATGTTTAAGCATGATGCTTCATCAAAGCTCGCAGTGAGTTTAAATGTTTTCTTTTATTTACTTTAGTTTTGATGGTGTAACCATTTTACTTTTTAAGTTTCCTTTTCCAGTGGATATTTATTCCCCTTTAATTTATTTTCCAATTTACCTTCAATCTGCAAGTCCCCAAGAAAGTTAGTTAGGAAATGCATCACCTACATAAAAAAAAAACAAAAAAAAAACAGACATGCAGCGCTCAACCCCCAGCACACACAATGTGCCGCAATCTCCATAAATTAAGGCCGTCAGCATGTTTGAGGGTGCAATAACCGACACCTGGTAATGAGCATGGCATCATCAGCCAACCGCGTTGGAGGAATGGGTTCAGATTAGACGTGTGGGGGTGGTTGAGGCCACAGGTCAGAGGTCAAGGTGCATGTCCTTCTTGGTTTGGGGGGGGGGGGTCTCCCGCAAAACATAGAGGGATGCTGTGACACAGGGGAATATGGGGGTACCCCAACAGGGAATTGGCGTGTGTCGCAGCCAGCTGGCGTAGAGATAGTACATAAAGGAATATTCATGTTCATTTCAGCTGTCAGAAACTAACTGCCACCAGATGGAAGACAGCTTGATTTATGTCCATTTGGTGATCTGAACAAAAATAACTTAAAAACGCTACGCAGGGACAACACGCCACAGACGACATCCAGACTGTAATATATTGTTTTCTTTTAAAGGACAAATCAAAATCACTCTGAAACTGACTACAGACATGCTCTAGAGCTTTTTTTTTTAAATTGTGAGCCTCCACCAACACTCACCTAGATGGGTGAGTATGCGTGAGTGTGCGTGCACGCACAGGCGCTGTGAAATGAGGCCAGCTGCGTCGGCCATTTTAGCTGTGCATTTGTGTTTTTGTGTCTAGGATCTGCCCGTGATGCCTGTTCACTGACGCAGCATCAGCAGCCCACACCATGAATACTGCATGGCCTCAAAAAATAGAGGGGGATGAAAGGAATGAGGGGAAGAGGAAGTAAAGTAGAAGAAAAGAGATGAGGAGGAAACAATAGGGATGGGAGAAAAGCCTCGGTTGTTAAGATGAAGGGCGGTGGGGGTAGGGGTGGGGGTGGGGGGCGGTGAGGAGCAGAAAAGAAAGTGACTAAGAGATAAAAGGGGAGTGAGTGGATGTGAGTGTGTTAGTGTGATGAGCGGATGGCCTCAGGGAGCGGTCGACTCGGCGTGCTGCTCTGCGGATGTACTGACGGACTCGGGGCCGTTTGCTCACTCACTCGGCCCTCTGCTCTCCTCACTACAAAGAGGACAAGGGTGTGTGTGTGTTTGTGTGTGTGTGTGTGTGTGAAGGGGGTGTTCAGGTGAAATCCATGATGTAGGGGACTCTGGGAAAGACAGGAAGCAATGATAGAAAAAGACAGAATTAGAGGCGACTATGTTTGAAGAGACAATATAAAAGAGCGACAGGGTGAGTGTGTGCAATAAGGAAAAATAAAGAGGTGCTCTGACAGGTCGCCGGACTGAAGAAATGACCACACAATTTAGGAGATGAGATGTAGGATTTAACGGGGCAAGGAACCAAGAAGGGAAACAAGCCTACACAAGCCTCTGTAACAAGATGTTATTCCATTTGTGCAGTGGTGTGCACCCTCTAAGCCAGTTCATGTATAAAACTCAGAGAACGCTCGAAAGCTATTTGTAGGAAATATGCACACCTGCGCATGACGTGAGGTCAACAATATGCTTTTGCCATTTTGGTACATACCGACGACACAAACACAAAAAACGTCAGAAGAAGTGGGGTGTGAAATAAAAGTATTATATTGGATGTTTGCACGTTTCTGCACGAAAGTAAAGTTTTAAATCCAATTATCTTTTCAAACATAGTGATAAAAAAGTGCTATGGAGCTCTGCTGTGCAGAAGCCACTTTGTGGTTGAGCATTTTGCATGCGCTAATGTAAAGGTATGCTACTGAGGAGGTGTCTTAACGCAAATATAAGAAACTTATGATATGGGAGCATGTTCAGTGGTGGGGGGTTTATGCAACATCCCAGGGAAGCCAGCAGATTGAGACTACTGTGACTGAATATGGAAAGAGGGCACACAGCAAAGGCTGCTGGGAGTTTCTGATTGGCTCTTAATGTTGCTATCCACGCCGGGATTGGCTGAGCTGACGCAGCCCGACATTACGTTGTCGGGACTAAACCCTTTTGAACTGAGGCAAAGCAGGGAGGCACAGATATCAAAACACATACACTCACACATACGTGCACGCACACATACATTCAGAGATGAACACTAATATAAACACATTAAAAGGAATCATTAAAAGCAATTGAATATGCACCTGTGCATAGTTGCACATACATGCCAACTGAGTATCAAATAAACTTGAGCTCTGTGTTTTGATACAAGTCAGGAGAAAACAGAATTCATAATGCTCCTGGGCTCGTCTCGATATTCCATCTCTAGTGAATCTGCACGGCTAAAAAGGAAAAGAGTGAACTTCCTTAATTTCTCCATTCTCTTTTAAGCCCAACTTTAAGGTGGACAGAATAAATTGGAGCTTAAGCATGCGTGAAGGCACAGCCACCCCTCCACGCTACATTTGTCAAATCAGAAGAATTCCTGCTACACGTGAAGCCCATATCTGAGAAGAGAGAAACTGCATTTATTCACATTTAAGTCACGCAAGCAGCCCTCAGATTAAAGAAGCATGTACAGCTGATAGTTATTTAAGTTTGTGATTATTTCAAAATATGTTGCACGGTCTTAACTGTGACCACACAAAAAAAAAAAAAAAAAAAAAGAGTGCATAGACAGTAAGCTGCATGCCATTAATAAAACATGAAACGAGGCAAGGCGGTGAGTCAAGGGAAATGCAAGACTACTCTTCTGGCCTCACTGCCTTCGCACTGTGGTGTGTCAGCTCAACTCTGCCTGTGCCTTTGCCCGTAGTAAGGCGTGTCTATGCTCTCAGCTATGGCAAAGAGAGGATGCATCGCTTCTTCTTCTCTGTCAAACCACAAAAATCTCATCTTTTCTTAACTCCCCTCAAAAACAACTAATTGAACAGTTGGTCAGTAAAGCTAAAGTATTCTTTTATATGCCCAGTGGTGGGAGATGGAAAACATAGCTGATGTTTTGTTGCATTTAGGTCACACAAAATATGACAGAGCGGTCATGAGAGTTTCTGGATGACTAGGCTGTTGTAGTCAACGCCACTGAATGTTACGCGTGCACGTGTTTTAAGGCTGAAGGCTGGGCCTACGAATCTTTGATTAATCTCTTCCTAACTTGTCACGCCCCTCCTTACATTCGAGTGAGCAAAAAGAACCACTTTGCCCATCCTTTCCCATTCACACCTGCACATGCATACACATACACACCCTCTATGTGTCCTCTTGATGCATTAATGTTCTTATATCACCACCTCCAGTGAGCACAAAAAGTGATGGAGAGATGGGTTGTAGGGTGCTCTTGCAATACTGTGCATGCACGCGAGTGAGTGAGTGAGTGATTGAGTGAGTGAGTGAGTGAATAGCAAATATGTGGTTTGCTTTATAGAGTACTGCAGGAGCATGCTTCACAAGCCAAACATTTCAATTAATTTAGTGATAATGTTACACCACTGAAGCAAAGTTTTAAAATGTCATTAATTTCCATAAATTGACAGCTTCAAGGGAACTTGGTACAATAAAAATAGAAAATCAAGTGTGATAATAATAATAATAATGCATCAGTTATGACCCATATGTGAAAAGAATGAAAAAAGGGTGGTTTCTATTGGATAAATGGCATGCACATGCTCAGTGAGACACTTTCACCATTGGTGCATGAATGTGCACCACATTGGCGCGTCCTTCCATGGATGGCTGGATCTTGGACACATTAACACTGTCTGGCGTTGACTTACACCCATGAGACCTCCCCCCACCACAACACACACATGCATGGGCATCATCCTTCTGCTCTAATACACTTTTGTGCCCTTTGGGACAAAAGTCTTGTTTGAGGGCGACTTTAGGTTTTATATGTATGTGTGCGTGTGCGTGTGCATGTGTGTGTTTGTGTTACTACCTTGTGTAGGATTGTGATTCTCCCAAAAGCGTTTGAGCAGTTCCTCAATGCTGATGTCTTTCAGGGAGAAGACCACCCTCACCACCTCAGTGTGGCCTGTCAGACCTGGGGGGGGAAGCAAATATCACAAACTTGCATTAGGAAATATGAACAAAAAAAAAAAAAAGGATCTTATGTTTCTCTCCATCTCACCTTTAATTTAAAAAACTGAAACACATTAACTTATCAAAATCAAAGCAACTGCATGTTAAAAATTGCAAAGTATGGAAAAGGAATAGCATGATCCGTGTGTAAGCATCATTGAGGGCATGTGCACAGGTAGAATGCATTCAGACAGAATACATCATGAGTTACGTTATTGTTGGTGGCATAATGGAGGGAAAGGAACAAGAGAAAGATAGGAAAAGGAGGCACAGTAACCAGTGCTTATGGTGGAGGTTGCCAAAAGCTCACTGACTCTTGTTCTCGTCTGCAGCTGCCAGGGCCCAAAGCTTCAGCACGCTGCCTGCAGGCAATCTCAAACTGTAGGCTGCTTTAAATCTCACATGTACCACAGGTGCATCTATACACGCAAATGCATTTATAGCAGAAAATGTATTCTCACATTCCTCATCACAAACATATGTCTTTTCTAAATATAAATGCAGGGCAGGTGCCTTGAGACTACATCAGTTCAAACCATACGAATGCTTGTGAACATGTATGGAGTATATTAAACGGCACACACACTCAGGCGGATGGACTGGGTGACCTGCAGATGTCAGAGGGATTTACAATATCAAGCACCTTGTCTGAGAACCAATTGTGGAGAAAGGGACAGTCAATGAAAACTGACCTGTGGGTTTATTTAGGGACAATGTTGGGTGTGCGGTTTCTGACTCAGAATATCTCTTTAGTACTGTTAGCTGTCAATCTCATTAGTACACTGTTTAAAAAAAAAAAAAAGAAAGAAGAAAATTCAACCCTTCTACCCATCCCAGGAAAATCTAGCTCCCCAAACACTTCTCCAGCCAATCCCTGACAGAGCAGGGTGTGCAGTTACTTTCTCTTTGGAAATACATTCATGATGGGATGTATTTTCTCTGGGAAGACTGGAAGGACGCCTTACTACCTTGCCATGTTTTGTTTATGTTTTGTTCATCAGGTGTGACGACATCCAAAGCTTGCTTACCCTACCTTTAAATATTGATTAATGAACACTCCAATACAACAAAATTGAAAATATACAGTTAAAAATCAAATGTCTTGCTCTTTAAAAAGCTTTTACGTAGGTCAAGGTAGCATACCTTTAAGGGGTTTTAGCTGTCTATTATGGACCTCTGACTGCAGATATTGTATTAAAATAGCAATATGTGTATATTATTCTTTACCAAAGACAAACCCCATGGCACTGCTCACATTTAGCTGTGCTCGCCGACAGCAGTGAGAAGCAGTCTGGCAGTGAAGAAGCAGAGAAGTCAACAAGAAAAGCAGAAAGCAGAAAATTCAATTGGAGCAAAGTTCCTGTCAAGACCTGTTTGAAAAAAGGCGACTGTGGGCCATGACTCCCCAAACTTGTCCCTTATGAAGTGGGTTAAAGGCTGAGAAGTTACAAGGATCAGCACCACTAAAGCTGCTAGAGATTCAATATTTGCTTATTTTGGTTTTATCATTTTCAGTTGAAAACAGCAGAAAACAGGGCGATGCAGCACTGGTCACAAATGAAAATGCTCAAAATTACCTCTAGAAAAAAGACAAGCAGCAGTCACAAGAGTAATTATTGTAATCTCTAGAGCTTTTACTTTTGTGTTAAGAGGTTTTGATGTTCATGCATGGGGTCCAAAGCTACAGCAGTGCTGAAGCACAAGGGCCACATGAATTGTCCCTGGCTTGTGACATTTCCTTATTTAAAAGGCCAGAAACAAAAAAAGCATTCAAAGGCAAACTTCTGTTTCTCCCATTTCAGTGATGTGCACGCAGCAAAGAAATAATTGCAAACTCAGCCTTCCACTCTGAGTGATCTTTGTCACAGTAAAAAAAAGAAATACACACAAAATGACCCCAAGAATATATAAAACATTCAGTAATGCAAGAATGACCCTCTCAGTACTGATCATAACTAAATTCAATCATTAAAAATCGTAATTATTTATAGTAGTGATATGAGGTTCAGGAGTAGCAAACAAAAATAATAGAAATAAAAATAAAAAGCTGTAGAAAAAAGAAATAGAAATGCTCACGACGATGTATGATATGTTCACACAGATGAAGTCTTTTGCGGTAGTTGCATAAATTCTGGAGGGGAAAGCCTGGACAGGTGTTTTGTGGAGTTCTGCACACCTGCTGAGAAATCTCTCCCTGAAGGAACGTACACCGGGCGGGATGCAAGGAACATGCCATTAATCAAACCAGGCTCAAACCCGTAATATCAAATTAATTTTCTTACAGAAACTCATGTAAACACCATCTAAATATTCTACTTAGAATTGGGTTAATAAATGGGAATGTTGCTGTCCGTGTAAGTGTAGTCTACACCGAGAAGGAAGAATTACCAAGTTCTCTTACTTCAGCTTTCCATCTGGGGTGCAATGTTCTGTCTAGAAAAAGCAAAAAAAAAAAAAAAAAAAAAAGAGCTGTCCTCAGCTGAACTGAAAAAAAAAAAAAAAGGGGAAATGTAAGAATTTAGGTAGGCAGTACTTATTTACATGGTAGTTCAAACGCATCATGTAAATAAATAATGCTTCCCTCCCATGGAGATGGGTGAAGTGGTGCCGTGTGGTTCGACAGATCCCATGAAGAAGGAACTGTATTGCATCTCATTTTGACCAAAGCTTGTCACACACATTTCTTTAAGACGTCAAGATAATGCTGTCAATTTGTGTGAAAGGTTATGTCTCCTTTAACCTCATACAACACTGTACGGCTAAACTACAAATGTTTATGGCCCCCCAGCTCCCCGATTATGCACTGTGAACCCCTCGCATCAAGGGCTGGGCATGTGATGTAAATTAGATTATATAAAATATGCTGATGGATCATAACCCAAACTTCTCTCTCAGCTATGTACGCATCTGTCTCTTCAAGAAAATGTGACTGCGCCTCAACTTCTCCCGTTTTTGCCCGTCAGACCATCCACCCATCTTGCCTGTCCGACTATTCTTCCTCTTCTCTTCTGACAGTTCAATCAACTTCCTCTGTCTGTCTGTCCATCTGTCTGCCCTGCCATGCCTGTGTTGACAGCTCCTTGGTCTCATGCCGTCGCAGTGTTTTTCTCCGTCATGGCCACTGGAGCAACGCCTGCACCCTCTCAGCCGATGGACAGGTAACCATTCTTTCTCACACTTTTTCCTCTCATATTTTATTTCCCCACAAAAGTTTATTTGACTCATTCCCTGACTTGCTGCAGCACCCAGTCCATCTTTTTTCAGTCATCTGTCTCCATCTCTGTCATCCTCCCCAGCTGACCACCTTGTTGCTGGGGAGCTGATGGAAACAGGGACTGAGAGGCTACTGGCAGAAATCATGTGAATCCCTCGGTTCAGAAAATCTGCCAGCTGATCCCAGAACATCTTTCCCCTCCTCTGCTTGCTCCCCATCCTGCGTCTGTACCTCGACTCCAATGATGTGCCCTGAGAAATGGAGAAGCCCCAAACTAACAGCTCATGACTCCTACAACACAAGAGAGGAACACGCAGCCAACATCTTCTTTTAAATTATACATCAACTCCCTACGAAAATCTATTTGATTGCTGTGATAAAGAAAATGGAAAGAGACAAGTAGGCAAACATTTTCAACGTCTTAGATCGCAAGCACACAGAATCTGTGCTTGTGTTTCTTGCATCATGTTCGCCAAATGACATTCTCTGGGAAAGAAGCCCATTTATGGAGCTTCGTACACATTAACATATTGGTTAAAATGCTGCAGTACAGCGCAATAGAGCCCAATCCTTACAAGTAGGTCATGGGGGGTGGGGGGTGCAGCCCATCTGGAGCGGTGCATTCTGAGTAGTTTACTGCAGATGAAGGAAAGAAGCAAGAGTATGAAAGATATGCATGCGTAACAAATGTTCTATGCATCTCTTTCTTTATCTTTTACATTTGATGTCTCTTGAAGCTTCACTTAGGTGCATGTGCCAACCCAGTTCCATCGGAGGAAGGTGGCATGAGTGGTTTATACATCAGGGTTTAATGACAAGAAAAACTATGTGGACCCTTCGTAATTTACTGGCTTATTGCATTTATGTGCTTTAAAATATGATCTAATCTTCTTCTAAGTCACAATAAAAGACAAACAGATTGTGCTTAAACTGAAAACACACAAGCAAGCAAAATGTATCCCTCTGTTTTATGTAAATACTTAGTTGTATTTTATTAACCTATTTTATTTATATTCCTCTATTATTGCACTGTTCTGGAGACACTGGAAATAAAATGTCATACTGTTGTACACTGCTTAGGGAACAATAAGGAATGACAATAAAGACTAAACCTAATCACCTTCTTTTTTATTTAACACACATCAAACAGAAAAGTATGTGAACTCTTGGAGTTGACAGCTGGTCAAACTGCAGCAACGACTTAGTGAGCGCTTTTATTCTGGATCACATCTACACGTCTAAACATTCAGGAGGGAATCTGGAGCCTTCCTCTTTACAGGGCTGCTTCAGCTCACTCATCTTCAGGATGTCTAGTGTGTGTTAAGGTCTGGGATCTCTCTGGGTCCCTTTAAAAAAGATGTTTTGTGGTGGATTTACTTCGGTTGGAGTCACGGTCCGGCTGCACCACCCAGCTTTTGGTAAACAGCCACCCTGATACTTATGCACTAGGATCATTTGGCAAACTTGGGAATTTCGTTTCATGTTGATAATAGCAAGAGGTCCAGGCTCTAAGGTAATGAAGCATGTATAGTGCTGAGTATGCATCACAAATATATCAACTGTTTCTCCATTTATAGACAATTTGTCTAACTGTGTACTGATGGATGCTGAAACAGTTTCAGAGGACTCTTGATTGTATGCCCACAGAAATCTCATTTTTCCACGTCATGGTTCACATCAGCTGATGCTTCTTATGAACGGCACACTTAACATGTCTAAAGTATGTTTTATCCATCACAGCTACTCTAAACTGCACTTCCAAACTGATTTCACTAATTGGAGTCCAGGTGTGCAAACTACTGACTCAAATGAGCTTTTGTTTATGTCTATAGTTTAATTTACTTGTCACATATAAAACTGTATAAAAATTGAGATGCTTAAATACATGACAATATGCAAAGAGCAGTACCTGAACAGACCTCATGGTATGTGGGGTTGGGTGTGAAGCCGCCGGCGTAGCCCACCTGTGTGGAGGAAACTCCTGGAAGCCGCCAGAAAAGTCTCTCAGCTCCCCAGAAACAGCCCATTCCTGTAAATATGCACACAAGCGCATGCAGAATCGGGCTTCTGCGTTTACATACATTCTACTGATGAGCCAGCGTTTCAAAATGTGTTACAAAAGCATAAACTAGAAGGATCCCATATTTGGTTGACTCTGATCTTAAAGTGTGATTGTGCCATCTCACCAAACATGATGCTCTCCATGCCTTCTGGGAAAGGCTCCACAGTGGGATTCCCATTGACTGCGTGCTTGTCTGTGAAGCACAACAGTGAGAAAATATGTTATCATATCACAACATCTTGATGCAATAGTGCAAATTACAGCATACGACTAAAGAGGCCTATTATCAGCTTCAAGTCAGCCTCACAGGTCCTCATTTCATTACAGGCTGAACCTGACCAACAGATCAGAGCCAAAGGCCTCTGTGCAGGAAGACATTTAAAGGATTACACGGCTTTGACCGCCAATCTGACTCTCCCTACTGTCCTCTCCTCACTGCCCACAATTAAACACACTAGAGGAGTTATTTTTGGACTTCTCTTACTTCAGCTTATGGTAAATGCATTTCATGTTCAGTTTGGCACCATCGGATATCCAGGCAGAAAACATCCGATGACACCTCGAGACATGGGACTGCATAACCTCACATATATGGGACAGCCTCACAAATAGATGCAATGCCATCCTAATGTTTTTATCACATTACAAATATCAATAAATAAAACAAACCTAGAGCTGAGAAGTGGTACTCGTCGACCGACTGTGCTCTGTGGAGTTAGTGTGCTAAAGATGGTGTGTGTGTGTGTGTGTGTGTGTGTGTGTGTGTGTGTGTGTGTGTAGCGCACAGATGTGTCAGGAGGATTATGGTTTAAGAAGACTGAGGTGACTTAGCGTGCAAATCTCCTCTAAGAAAGGCTGGTTTGTACTGCAACCACTAATATTAGTCTGCAGATAAACAGGCCACAGGGTACACCAAGAGCTTGTACATAGGCCAATGATGGATGCTTGAAGTTCAGAGTGATTGCACTCTGGCAGTGAGATGTTATGTATGATACCGCCCCCAATACCAGCAAACCGGTAATCTGATACAGACATAATAGTTTAATTCCTAGACAGCCCTGAAATGATCTTCACCTGTAACGAAAGACCAAAGATGAGCGGCTACCTGCAATTTACTTCAGACTAGAGGAGATAACCATTCAGGTTGAACAGATGCCATGCAGGATCCCTTAACGTAAAGGTTTTGAAGAAGAAGAAGAAAAAAAAAAAAAAGAAATGGCACTTCAACACAAAATATAAAATCCTGGAACACAGGGGCACTTTTTGATATGTCACTAAACAGTTTTTTGTTTGTGTGCAGTAACAGATTGCAGAAGCATAAAGGACCAAAATGTCACTGAGGCCTGGCTGCCCTCAGGCAGTCGCTTCCTGCCCTCCTGTTGTGTGACAGTTCTGTCTTTTAGCAGCAGGTTGTTTGGCACTGCCAGGTCATGTTCACGGGCACAGTCAGCTGCAATCAAAGTATATCCATGTCAGTGACTGCGCTGGCTAAAGTTTTCCTCAGTCCAGTAAGGGGGACTAAAGGTGGAAGGAGGACAGGGAATGTCTTCATCTTTTGTATACTGGCTCAAAGCTTTGCTTAGCCTCCCTCTCTCAACTCCATTTCTGGCCACAGTGATAAAAAGGCACTAAAGTTGCCAAATGAGCTTGGGACAAGTGTGAGATAAAGAAGAAGGAGGAAAAGAAGCAGGAGTAGAAGAGACCAGCATGCCAGAACAATGAAAAGAGTAAACAGCCAGTGAGAAGCAACAGATGAGAGTACTTGGGAGGTACTGAAGAATTCTTTTAGCTTTTAGACTGCCATGCCTTTAAGCACTACATAAAAAGACTTTATCCAGAAAGAGAAAGGGAAAACAAACATGCAAGTTAAAAAACAAAACAGCGAAGGAGAAGTGAAACTAAAGTTAGCCGAGACCTGTCAACATAGCTTTGTCCAAAGAAGTCCAATCTCCTGCGCTCGTGTCCCAGCTCCATCTTACTTCACATTCCCTCTCACACACCACCTTCCCCATCATCCATCACTCTTTTCTTGGCAGCTCGTGCACGGCTGTATGCGTGCACGCAAGAACACCATCAGCTACACAATCATTTGTACATCGACCCCTGCGGTAGGTATTTCTCCCATGGAGCATCTGGCATGGGTCCAGACAGTGCCTGGCCAGCTCTTCCACTGTGCCCGGTCCAGAAACCCCTCCCTTCCCATCACCGGACGAGCACCCACACTCCATTCTGCCAGAATTACCCGATCTAACACACAGGCACAGCGAAAAGAACTGGCTGAATACCCTCACAGCGCTGCCCAACTACGCCAGCGAAAGAAAGAATACAGGATGACAAAAAAAGAAGCAGGGAGGATGACTGACTGTGATTACAAAAAAAGGAAAAGGGCTGAATATGTGGACGGATTCATGAAAGGATTGCTTTTTTTTTTCCAACTTGGATGAGATTTGGGCATCATTTCTTTTGTGCACCTTTGTTTTAAAGGATATCTGGAAAGCACACTACACAATATACAACACATCAGGACTGAAGCAGAACTCTTTGGTTATTATTATATGTCTAGTATAGCAGCTGGTCCTGGCTGGACCAGAACCAAAACATCGGACCGGACACATGCGGATAATAACACTTAGTATGACTTATTTCTCTAATTTTTGTGGGTTTTTTTTTTTTAAAGTCACAGTTAACCTTCAGTTCCTCTGTGGTCTTTAGTTTCTCACCCATAAAAACAAGTCCAAATGCTGCTCCCTCCTCGCACAGACACATGGGAGAGGTACTATCCCTGGAAGCCAGAACTCGTGATGGAAGGTGGATTTCCAGGCTGTTCTGTTTATTTCCTTCCCAAAAAAAAAAAAAAAGCCTTCTATTTTCCTCTTTCTTACCCTCCCTCCCTCTTGCTATTCCTCTCTCTAGCTTTACACAGTTTGGCTGGAAGTCAGGCACGAGTCATCGGAGGAGGCTGATGCCTTATATTGGTGCCAACTACCCTCTGCTGAACGAGAGGATGGGTAGGGGCGACAAAGAGTGGGGCAAAGAATGGGTGGGAGAGAAAAGAGGCAAGACTGTGGGGGAGATAATCCAATTTAAGAAGAGGTAAGCAAAGAAAACTGCCACTGTGGCCTTGAAATGCTCAACTTAGTCTAGTGGCACATAAAAACATTTAAAGTTGTCAATATCCAAACTGGGAAAAACTGTGCATACTCAAAGAGGACAACGTTCAAGTCAATCATTCGTTCTGCACATATCAAGGAAATAGTTGCCACAGAGAACACAATCCACTATGGCATCAGGGCCATTACGTCCTAACAGGACCCTGTTCGGGGAAGTGAAAGCAGATTTGAGTAGAAAAGAAGGGGCAGCATCTAACTGGCGAGGAAACCAAAATGAATGAACCTTGGTTTTAATCTTACAATGAAATGCTACAGTTAAAAATACTTTGGCACACTCCCTCTGCTCATAAATCAGAACAAAATCACAGAATTTCTACAAGACCTAGGCTCCCTGCAAGCACTGGACAAGATGTAAACATATAAAGATATAACACTTGGAGTTTGTATCTGGGAGCTTCAGAAGCGTTCCTGGTGGGCAACTTATCAGCCATGCTGGCATTCTGCTTGAAATCAAGTCAATATTCTACTTAATCTCCCTTACCTGTACACATTTTACTTTTTACACTTATGACTGCCTGCTGTCAGGGTTGCAATAAATCAGACGGGTGCTGCTACCTGCAGCAACGTCCTCCCTCTCAAGCCTTCAAACACAACTGAAACAAAAGAAGTTTTAAAAAGGAGAAAATGGATGGTATAAATATGCAATTGGTGGAGGATGACAGAGCCAAATTTGTGGAACAAAGTTTACATCCATGCTACTCTGCTTTTTGTTCCAAAACAGCATTTCAAAATAAACCCAATCAATATTCACATTATACCACTGTAAACGTGTATCACACGGCCATCCACGCTCACCAACAACAGGCTAAAACTGGAAATCCCCTTTGCAGTAGATCTTTGGTATAATAGCTCATACTGACTTTCCTCTGCACGTACTGTTTGTAGTTGCAGTATTAGTGTAGTTGTAGTATTATTAAATACGGAAAATCAGGAAAAAATACACAACGACAATACAACATCACTGTGTCCAAAGTCACCTTTCCATCCAAAACCATCACTGAAATAAATTGAAACCGGCAAAGGCAATAATAATAATCATTAATTTATTGAAGCTTTATGACACTGCGTGATATATTCCACTCCTGAACGCATCGATGGTTCTTTAGATTTCACTGTACAGATTTGAAGCACCCTGTGCTAGATGTACCAAAGTAGCCCCAGAACATAACTGAGTCTCTTCCATGTCTTTGTTGAAAACTTGCATGTGTGAACATGGAGCTAATGTGACTTGCATCAAAGCTCCAGTTTTGTCTCATTTCTATGAAGGACATTGTCCCAGAAGCCTTGTGGCTTGCCATATGCATTTTGACAAATTCCAGTCTCATTTTCTTGGGATTTGCTTTTAACATTGGAGGCCTCCTTGGTCGTCTTCTATTAACTCCACTTTGGCTCCGACAGAGATGGATGGTGCGATTTGACACCGATGTACCTTGACCTTGAAGTTCACCTCGAGTCTGTAAGTTATCCTGGGCTCTTTCGTTACCATTTGTATTATCTGGCCACTTCCAGGGAGGGCGACTACAGGGTGACTACAGGGTGACTACCCATGGTCCCTAAACACTGCTTGAGATGGTCTTACAGCCTTTAACTTAAGCATGGTTGCCAGTAATTATTTTTAAATAATTCCATTGAACCCAAATTCAAAAATAATGTCAGATTTCCATAAATCAGTTATCTTTTTTTTTTATTATCTGTCATTACTTTGGGCAGTTATTAACCATTTATTATTTGTTATTTTAGTCACCATCGTGGCTTCTTTCTCTCTCTCTTTCTTTTAGCTCAGGTCCCTGTTAAGAAATTAAGTATTATGATATAGATAGACGTCAAAACGTGTGAAGTCCACATGTGTGTACATCAGGTCTTAGGAGGGTAATAGAAAAGTCACTCCTGGACTGACAAAGTCCCACTCCACAACTAGAGGCAACATGTTCTTTGTTGTAGAATAATCTTTTATTACTAAGAAAAAAATCCAAACCAAGTAAAATGACCTAGAAGCAACAGCAGGAGCAATAATAACAATAATAATAATAATAATACTTGCTGCAATTCTTCAAACGCTATGAACACGTGCTTCAGTGTCTTCTTTCTCGTCTCCCTTAAGATGCACTGGTTCATCCTTTACAACAGGAGTTAATGCTTTCCCACAATCCCTTGCAACTGCAACACACTATAGGCATAATGTCAGATCCATGGGCGAAGGTTTTATTGAGTGTTGGGGAGAAGCGGGACAACAAACAAACAACTCTAAAGAGCAATAGCAGCAGCGTTATCATTATCTGCTGTGTCCTTGTGTCTTGTTCTGTTATTTGACGCCGCAGACTTTCTCATTAATGCCAATGTAAGTTTTGTTTTTCTTAAGCGGCAGATGGCTCTTTATTTGTCTTTTTCAGTCAAACTGCAAACATGCAGAATGCCTTTAAATTAAAAGCTAAGTTTGTTATGGTGATGGATTGAGTTTTTATTTTCAAATGTATAAACAAAATGACAGAAAAGCAGCCGTATAAAAATGTGTCACCTAAATATATTTACATTTACAAAGAGATCAATTAGTTTCGTAATAAAGTTTTAGCCACGTGATGATTAATTTATCATGTTGGGGACTTTAAAATCATATATCTAGCAGGACAACTGTGGACCCAATAAGTCTAATACTATTACTCATTTTCATACAAACAAACCAACAGAGGTTCATATACTGTATTTTGATATGAGTGAACAGGAGGGGGAGTGACACACACCAAACTATTTTGATTCAATTTATTTGACCATTAGCCTACATATTATATTTCAGTTCCAACCCTGATAACAAGGAATTGTTGTTAAAACGCTTTTCCACTAGTATTGCCTGAATAAAATAATTTATGAACGAAACAACAACAACAAAAAAAAAGGTTATCTATTATGGATTTTTTTCATGTTCAGTGTTGAATATTTAAAAAGGAACCGGGCCTGGAGCCACGATAAAAAGCTGACATCTTATTTTCTTTATACTCTCCTCTAATAAAAACTAAACAAAAACAATGTGTTTATGAAGACTAAAACATTACTACGGTGTTGAACAAAAAGAAGTTCTTAAACATTGCGATGTCTAAAATGTCTGTTTTCTTATGTCTGTCCTGCACTTTTACTGCATCCAAATGTGTTAACAAAATAAATGTTCAAAGTAATCCTGCATGTTGCGCCAATCTTCCACAATAACAAGGCTTCCTACACCATTTGTCTTAATTCTCCTGTTGTTAATATAACTGAAATTATCTCAAAATGTTAAATCAGCTTACGCTAGTAAGTCTCCTACAAGAACAAACAGGGCAGATTATCTTCAAAGCGCTCTTGGTAGTAAATCTTCAGCACACTGCATCGACACAGCACCCCAGTACATTCAGACCCTCAACAATCGTCTAACTAATTTAAGAATTATCCTTCTTCACATATCCTTCTTCCTGGAGTGTAACTAGTGTCTTGAAATCACTTTGACTAAAAGCATGGCGCAGAAACAAGACAGAATCTTCACTTTCAGGTTACGTTCCCACCCTGAGATACCAGTTGTAATCAGCGAGCACCAGCAGTGCCCATGAGCAAATCTCTCATTTATTTATCTCATGTTTATATACACAATTTGCACGTGTTCTTACTTCCGAAGCCCACTTTTTCCTTCCCCTCTTAACTCTCTCCAAAGTTAAAAATGCAAGGGCATCTGGAGATAACAGGAGGTTTAAAAAAAAAATAAATAGGGAAAATGGTATCAAGAATGTATCTTCGCCACACACCTGCTTTCAGGAATTACAGTGAAACATGTAACAGAGATTGATTTTGGTCAGCTGAACTCCACCATCCTGTTTAGAAGAATTATTGGCACTATATCCTATCCTGACTCAAAATAATAGCTACTGTGCCCCTACCATGTAGCAATCTGCTACTGGATCATTCTCGCCAAGGTCACAGAGTAAATCACACACACTGGAGAGGGAACAGCACAGGACAACAGGATGTGTGAACAAGGAGCGTGGAGCGTCTTTAAAGGGGCTGAAGGCTACAGGCCGCTTTGAAAATGAGCAATTTATAGAGACAGGGACAAGTGTGTGTGTGTGTGTGTGTGTGTGTACATACACACACACACAGAAGGCCAGGACTGCATAGGGCATATGTGGAGACAGTTCTTGCAATCCTTAAATTACTCATCCTTACAGGCCCACACCGACAAACACCATGCCCAATCTAAACTGCCCCCCACCCCCCATGGTGAAAGGGGAGGAACAGATTTCTGCCATGCCGAGTCTCCGAGCTGCTCTGACAGACGGAGAAGGAACTTACGACGGGGCGGAGCCTTCATGCGCATAATGCCCAGATGGGCCCCTGGTCGCTGCGGCATCGCTTCTTCCTATGCACTCACACTCTTCTCCCACAATGCACTCTGAGGATGCTACTGCTTGAGTGGGGGGATGAGTACAACTACCAGGTTCATATCGCACCACGCTTCTCATTTGTGACATAATAGTCCTCAGGAATATGCACATTCAAACGAAAGGATGCAAAAGGGAACATGTTGGACTTTGCGCAAATTATCTCATTATCTCTCATGTAATAACAGTTCAAGTGATGAGATCTGAGAATATGATTCATATAGATTTGTTATCCTGCCAGCATGTACAAAAGTCAAAACACCAATTTTATTCTTTGACAATAATACAAAGGATGTCTTTACTGTAAACACGTATATGTGTGCCAGGATCTCCCTCCCATGTCAGGATTGTCCACCATTTGCCATACTGACCCTTCTACATGAGAGTCATGCAGCTGCGTACACTGCACTGTGCAAAGGTCTTATTTAATGTCTCTTTAATCAGGATGAAATCATGACTTTCTTGTGCTATCAATCAGCCATGGACATGTTTGCAATAGATCTGTAGACACTCTGGGTTGTGTCAAGATGATCTCAAGAGCTTACTGGTTTCAAAAAAAAAAAAGATTAATAATAACCCTACTCTACCTACCAAAAGATTTTTCACTTTATAGTACGGCAATTTCTGAGGAGCAAAACAAAAACAAAAAAAACTAAAAACACGACTTCTTATTAAACTCAAACAATTCATAAAATACAAGACTGAAAATCCAGCACTGTGATATTTTTCAGTCTCTATATGGAGATAAAAATAGAAAAACATATATTAATAGTAAGATGGATCAATAAGTTGTCCAGTTTGCAGTTTTTTTAAATGATTTGCATTGGCTCTAGAAAAACAAATATCAGTCAACCTCAAGGACATGTATAAAAATAAAATTACTTGTCAAGCAAAAGTCGCACTGCAAAAACAACTATTTTTATTGTCGATTTATCTATAGATTATTGACATGATTAATTGACTGATCAGAATATGAAAAGCACAATAACTTAAACCATTTTATTTAGCTATTAGGTTTTAAAATTGGCCCAAGATTGTTTAAAGTCAATCTTGTGCATTTCATATTCCGGTCAGTGCCGACTACCAAGAAAATATTAGAACATTTTTTTTTTTTAGTCAAAAATATGTGAATTATATAACTTGTGACGAACAAACTTTGCTGCTCAAGATTCGCTGTAGCGACTCCAGAAGGGACGGCCGAAAGGAAAAGAGGACCTGAAAGCAGAGAAAATGGGCTTTGCACGCGTGTACAAATGTTTACAGTGGCCCCAGGTCTTCTGAGGTACCACAGTGGCCCCAGGACGTCTGAGGTACCACAGTGGCCCCAGGACTTCTGAGGTACCACAGTGGCCCCAGGACGTCTGAGGTACCACAGTGGCCCCAGGACTTCTGAGGTACCACAGTGGCCCCAGGACGTCTGAGGTATGACCACGGACGAGATTCGCCAGCTTGTCACACACGTATTCACAGTCTATGGTCACACATTAGCAACGTTAGCTTCTCACTACCGTTACTTCTAAATGGTGGTTCAAATCAAACATTGTACCACATGATACACTACACAATACAGTAGATGTACACTGAGAAACCATCAGCAGCTCTAAGCAGTCCGAGTAGGAAGCAGTGAAATCATAAATTACTGTTGCGTTTAGCCAATGCGGGCTCATAAAAAGAGCTGTAGCATGACGACTAGGAACTAGTGATAACGGCCAGCGATTGGCTGAGCTGACTGCCAATCAATCATATTAGAAATAAATCTGTTGCTTGATATACATTCTCCTGGCATGGTACAAAAAAAATTCACTCCTCTCAGAGATGTGATTGGGTGTGAAATCAAATGATTGAGACTAAAATGACTTATTGAACCAGGCTGTAAATATGTTTATTTTTGCAATAAAGAGGCAAAAAGTAGTAGTGGAGATTGCCTCGGTTTTGCAGGCAGCCTCTATCGGTCGGTGGAGGAGCTGCGATAAAACCCAGTTCTGCATGAGACCTAATGCAGAAGTAAGATGCCTGGCGCTTGGATGAAATATAAGAGACTGAATAAACTTTTTAAACCATTACAATTTTGATTAAACCGTAAGACTTTTGCACAACACCATCTATTAAAGAAATGGATTAGAAAACATTGCATTCCACAAAAACATTGTTTTTAATGGTAATCCATTCACTGAACTGCTTTTGTTTTATGAGGAAGACTCTTCTGTGAAGACTGCGTTGTGTTTATGACCGTTTCACCTTCGTAAATGTCACCTCTAAACGAGCATATTGTAAAATACGCTGACACTGATTTTTCATCATTTTGGTTTTGGAGAAAGGGGAAACTTTCCAGTTCAACAGTTCAAGGCGGTGTCATGACTCAAACGCATGTCCACCACAGCAACGTTTTTATGTTAATTTCTAAGGGGCATATACACATCTGGTAGAGGCAGCAGCTGGGGGCTTCAGCTCGGGATGCGGGTATCTATTGGGCGTTTAAGAAACTTCAGATATATGAGCTGTGGAACACAATTGGTGGTGTAAATGCAACTTATTTTACATATATGTATTAAGTCAAAACTTGTATGCCACATGTTTAATTTTGTCGTATCATATTTCTTAATCTCGTGGTCGTTTTTTTTTTTTTCTTTTTTTTTTCATTGCATCCGCTCTTCTGCAAGCACGTTCCTCTTGCGCAACGAAAGCAGTAACAGTGTCCCAGGCACATCTTACTTACGTGATGAAAACGTCGTGTTATTTACCTGCCACGACCATTTTCTCCTTTCTCCCCCTCAGGGCGCGCTCTCTGCTCGGCATCTGAGTCTTATCTGTCATGTTTTCAGCGACAGCGAGCGACAAAACAAACTAGAGGCGGACGCCAGACGCCGCGCATTCGCGTTTGGTGAAACACCGGTGAGCGCGGCTGATTCTTCCGGGATGCTCCGATAACTGCAACGGGGCGCCTTACGTTACTCCATGGAGGGAGGGGTGGTTCGGTGTGGCACGGCGGCAAACAACGCCATCTATATGAATATTCATCGCGCGTGGGCAACGTCGTGCATAGCATATTAACTAGTCAAGGGGTTAATATGACTTTGGCACAAAAGCCTGCAGAGCAGCGTGTGCGCGAACGAAATTAAATTTAAATAAATATCCACCGCATCCAGCATGCAAATGAGCACTCGCCAATTATCGGCCCTCATGCAGTGGGAGGCGCTTCTGGTGGACCGGGTTGGAATGTGGATGTGGAAGATGGTTAGGCGCCTCTGTGGAGCTCCGTTTTGTATCGTGGAATGTGTGTGTGTGTGGGGGTTAATATGAACAGGAACAGCTGGAGTAGTCCACCGTTAATATGCAATGAAACAGCTGTAGTCCTGCATTATACTTATATTAAAAATCAAAGAAGCTCTCATGTTTCCAATTCAAAGGCTCTTCTACGCTCCATGATTTCTCCAGTCACATAAGAAAATTACATCTCACACTGCACGACTCGGATTTGCCTAATCTTTGATAAAGCCTGGGTCGCACCAGACATGGAATGGCAGCGCCAGCTGCTGTGAATCGTTGCTATCCTATTCAGTCAGGTTGGTCCCTGACTGAATAGTCCCTGACTGAATCCCTGATCGTGCCATGGAACAGTTAAGAAGCATCCCAGAGCTTCCACTCTGCACCGTTTAAAGACGCTTGAAGTCTATTTTGGTGCTTGACTGCTGCTAGATTGTGTCAATTTACACTAAGTCCTTGATGGCCACTGCCCTGCATGTTTGAGACGTTTCCATGCCTCAACACACCTGATAAAAATGACTGGGTCATTACCAGATTTGTGCAGAGCTTGATGACAAGCTGATGCTGCATTGAATCTGGTGGGTTGATATAGGGAAACATCTAAACCATGCAAGACGGTGATCTTTGAGGATTCGACACCGGTGGTAGGGAGCGATACCAGGAGCGACCTCAGAGTCGTACATGGACATTACCTTAACCTGAGGAGGTTATGAGTAAATGATTTAGAGGGTTTTAGAAGACATTTGGGGTAAACAAACAAAACATAAACACAAATATATGTATATGTGTGTGTATGTGTGTGTGTGTGTGTGTGTGTGTGTGTGTGTGTGTGTGTGTGCGTGTGTGTGTGTGTGTGTGTGTGTGTGTGTGTGTGTTGAAGGTATTTATCAATATGTTGACAGGCTTAGATGAAGAAAAACGGGTTTCAAAACCAGTTTTCAGAAACCAATGGGTCACATGACCTAATACTTTGTCCATTATTTTATACAGTCTATTGGCATTTTTACATTGGCAGAAACGCCGCGTTTAACACACGGATCTAGTGTGTTGCCTGTTTTTTTTATACTGAGTGATGCGGGCTCACGTTATGAGCTGGCCCCGCGAATGACTTGCCTTGGAGGGTACACTTAACCGTGGGTTGGGTCTGATGCAAACATGCTGAGACAATGGTAGAGACCATCCCATTAAAATACTAGGATGACTTACGTCAGTACGTAATGAGCGTCAACTTTGGCGAAGGGTAGGATGCGCAGCAAACTAGGTTGGTTATTTTTCTTAGTTACGCAGAAGACTCATAATAGGCACAAATCATCATATTTATGGTCCGAAAATGTGCGCTAATATAGACTTTATGTTTACATGGATCCATTCATACAATACAGTTTACATTAGTAACATCTGGAAAAAAAAGATCATAACTCTGAAGGCATGGCGGCTTTTATTTTGGCGTGGTGGTGCGCCACGATCAAGCCCTGCATTCAATACTGAGCTAATTTGGGTTGTAGGCAGCATCACAGAAAAATGAGAGGCTACGTGTAACTGTAGAGTCTGTTGTGCCCCACTGGACTTTTCATGCCAGAGACGCCACTGCAGCTAAATCTTGGCTGAAATTGGGTCATACGACAGGACAGATACCAAGCACGCTCTGAAAAATAAAAGAATCTAGATGCTGCAATGGTGCCGTCAAAGTTCAGACTCTATCCTTATTGAAATACTCTGGTGGGACCTTAAGAGAGCTGCCTGCAAGCCTCAATAAACTGACGCAATGTTTTAAACAAGAGTGGGCTTTAATTCCTCCTCAACAATGTGAGAGGTTGCGCGCATCATACGGAAAACCATTTCTCCAAGTTATAGTTGCTAAAGGTGGTTCCACATAATGAATCATTGTGTGTACTTTGTTTTTCAGTCATCTGTCTTGCTTATTACGGCTTGTTTTCTTCAGGCAGTCATCTTTATATGTTTTACTGGACCTGTACCAAATAAAAGATCTGCCGACATCTCCTTGCCCAGTGCAGATTCATGAATCATTACTGAATATCACTTTCATCTAATCATCAACAATCCATAACTGCTTCTCTTTTGCTCACTGTAACCTTGTTTTCTTCTGTTTAGGCGTTAAAGATGGTTTATGTTTGGCTCTAGCTGATTGTAAATCCCATTTCCCTCAAACGATTCCTTACAGTTAGGTCATAAACACGGACTCCTGTTTTTACTTTTTAATGCATTTTCTATTTTTTTTAAGTAACAATTACTTTGAGTTTTCTGCGGTGCTTTGATGTCTTCTTCGGTCTACCTGCAATGTTTCTCTTTCACAATCTATCCTTGTATTTGTACTTGGTCCAACTTTTATTTTAACTGCAGCCAAATGGGAACAGCCAGTGTCCTTGACCACACTCCATGTTGAATTAATTACTTGACAGAGTTTTATAATCTCTTCCACAGTTTCAGCTGACACTTCTGTCTGTGGTCTAGTGCAGCAGCTCGTTAAGGTCTGAACATACTCACTTGTAACTGCTAATTCATTTTCAGATTTAGACTTGTGCAGGTATTTTTTCCTATTTTTGGTCAACTTTTTTTTTGTATTTCTCTCTCCCTCTCTCTGATTGGTCTGAAAAAAGAAAAAAAATACATAGATCACAACATACAGTCATTACAGAAATATATATATATATATATATGTGTGTGTTTTTCAGGAGTTGTAGTGTAATTTCATCCATCTGAGGAAAAAATAAAACTATTTACAACGTATACTAAAACAAGTCAGAATTGGGTTGAATTGAGACTTCTTTCATGATGATTTAGACTTTCACATTGTAAACTATATGCGTAGACCGCCCACTGAGTGGATTCACGTTTTTTTGAGTTTAAAAGTTATAAATCCATAGAAGCTCATGAACGGATCTGTTTTGGCTGAGCGAAAGAGCTAATTAATGAGCTTGTGTTGTGCTGGAGTCTGGAGAATCTAATGCTTTTTGCATCTTATTTATTAAACTAAACTCATTCTTAAACTCCCAAAGACATTCAGTTCTGTGTCTATTTTACTGACTTGTATGCTGAGTTTTATCAGTTGTGTATATACAGAAAGTAACCAAAGCCAATGTTTTAAAACTGAAATAAGGAGTCTTTCACTTGTCAGAGACTATTATGATTTACAATTTATTTCATTTCACTTTGACACAACTTGCCTTTTTTGCAATGTTAATCAGTCAGATTAGCTGCAAAATTAAATAAATTAAAATAGATTTAGCTGCATTTAGAAAAACATCAGAGCGTGACCCAAGACAAACCTGCAATATTTACATTAAAGCTCAATTTTCTAAGCTTCTTGTGTGATGAAATGGAGCCGGCACATGCATAAGACGTTAAATTATAAATGCCCATCTAGAAAACAAAAGTAACATTTTAAGTCTATGTACATGAATAAATTTAATTTCATCAGTATTTCAAAACTTGATGAGACGCTGGGCTTATATTGGACTGCTGGCTGCATAGAAAAGGGGTCTTTTTGGTACTTTTAACAAAATAAATCATCAAGAAGATCCACTAAGCATATTGTCAAAGACACCAAGTGGGTGAAATGTCCTTGTGGCAGGATAAAATACACATTTATTTCATTTCTGTCATTTCTCCAAAAATAAAGATAAATCCCACAAAGTGCTTTGTTCCAAAATGCCACTGTCATTCACAGGGCAGCACTTGTCAGAACGGAGACCTGGCTGCGTTCTGACTTCAACTTCATCCAGACCAAGAGGCGGAAGAGTAACAACAATGATTATTTACGTGTAGGAAAGTGAAACATTCTTGTGCGTGCTGTGAACCAGATGATGAAAACAAAAAAGAATCCAGGGCATTGTTCCCACATCCTGCAAGCCAGAATAGCATCACACCCCGCCGCAATCCCCCTTTCCTCCCTCTCTTCCTCTTTCTCCCTCTCTTATCTGCTGGGGAAATGAAGCTCAATCACCTGCGGAGGAGCTGAGGGCGGCACAAGGGACTTTGCAATGCAAATGCCAGGTAATTACCCGAAAGCAAGGAGAGTGCAAGCACACAGATGAAAATAGAGCAGTCAGAGGGAGAGCATGAAGCAGAGGAAGAGATACAAAGAACACTAGGTTCACATGCCTGTTGATGCAGGATGATTGGGGTGTATCTGTATATTTGGTGGGGGGGGTAGGGGTGGGGTGGGGGGTCACAGGAACGGATGGGAACACTGTTATTTTCCAACTTGTGCGTGAATGTGGATCTATTAATGTGAATTCCTCTTGCAAATCAATAAATGTAACATTTCTCTGCGCTTATTTTGTTGCTGTGATGGTGGAATAATGCTCATGCGAGTTTAAGCTTCACTATATCAGTGGATGCGATGTACATGAATGTATATGCTGCGTGTTGCAGTACAGGATTTAGTGAGCATGCCAGCTTGCAGCTGTTTGTCAGTGAGTGAGAGCGAAGAGATGTGCAGATGTGAGTATCAAAGAGATTATGAAATGACCTGGAATTAAACACTGCAGCAGATTTTAACAGGGTATCATTCCGTGGTAAGCCCCTCTGATGACTGGGGGATGGCTTCAGAGCTGTTTCCCATAGTCGGTGTGGACAGAACATCGCAAGATTATTTAAAATGCTTATTTTTAATGTAGTACAGGACACAAGCATTTGTTTCGATGTGCACAAGATATCACCAAGTGATGGTGTGACTTGCCGATACTTTGCACCTCGATTCAATAGATGCCTCTGATTAACATCTGAACAGAAGTGGAGCCGGCCAACCAGAAAACTATTTTGGCGATTGACTGTAATTGTGGCTCTGCTAAAGTCTCACTTCGGCTAATTAGAATGATAAATCATGCCGCCTCGTTGTTTCTAAAGGACCCTTCATCGTCTCGCCAAAGCAGGTGGGATTGTGGGATGGTGTGAAAAAAAACAAAGGGTTTGATTGCTCTGTTGAAGCTACAGGCAGTTAAAAGCAGTGTGGCGCTCTCTGGGGATTCATATTCAAAAGTAAGCTGTGCTAATTCACGGACGAGAGTGGGAAAAATGAACTCGGCAAATTTTGATTCATATGCTGGCCCGAGCTTGACTTCACTTGACATAAATCACTTGGCTCATTGGAAAATGGAGAGAAGGAGTCTTGTTTGAATGACTGTGAAGGCTGAGTGACGACTGCATAGAGCCGCCTTTCCAAGACGGTTGTACATTTCAATTGTTTCCACCAGTCAACAGACGCTCTGCACAGCTAATACTACAACATAGAAACATTGTCTCCCTTCCCTTCTCTTTAAAGTCAGAAAACAGGCTTGCCATTGAAGTGAACTGCAGAAAATAAAGGATGACAAAAAGTAATCTGTGAGGCAAGATGTGAAAAAATACTGACAAATGTACATTATACAGTATCTCACAGCCTGCAGTGATGTCCTGCAGCGATCGCCTGATTAATCAAGTAAAATGTTCAGCTCTCATAACAAAACGTGCCTTACTCTTTGATTAATGTAAAAGTACACTCATTATAAGAAACACAGAAATACAACAGCGTTGCGTTAGATAACCCCTGCCTCTCGCCTATGATGAGTCGGGACAGGCTCCGGCAGACCCCGTGACCCTGTACAGGATTAAAACAGGTTTAGAAAATGGATGGATGGATTCCCAAAACATTCCCAGTCACAACAGAAATGTAAGGTCTTGTGAAGTGTGTTTCACCACACCAAAGGAGGAAGTCTGCCTCTGTCTTAACCGTCCTTGTTCAAAAGTGATAACATTTGACCGTCATTGAGTCCATATACTTACGTATGCATGCTGTACCTGTGCTTTTGGAAAGATAGACCCAGATTTCCTTTCACCTTGCACCTGTGGCAAACCTTGTTAAAGCTTAAACAGCGACTGTCAAGACACAGTATATCAGTGAGTTATAGAAGTGTGGACACTGCTTTCTGCGCTTGGCCCTGTCACTTATGATTTCATAGGAATTTCCTATACAGTTTGCAAAATCAGGGAGAGAGTGCTTAATGATTTTTGCTAAGTTTGCATGGTGTAATTCCTGGTTGCAGATCTATTAAAGATTGAAATAAAGTGATAGTTGCTACAAGGAGGAAACATTGGTTTCACACAACACCTACATTAACAATCTAAGTTCCCAGTCAGGTTTGCATGATCAAATCAAATGACTGGTTGTGCACAGGCCTTACAGTAACACCCAGTAAATTTGTATCCTGCTCCAGAGGCGGGGTACACCTCGGACAGGTGGCCAGTCCAGGCACGCGACCATGCACACCTTCTTTCTGTGAAGCGGCAGAACTGCACTCTGAGAAAAATCAAGTGACAGATATTTTAAATGACTGCAAAACCTGTCTCCCGGGCAACATGACCTGAAACAGACAGCAACGTTTACAGTTGCTTTTTAATTTTTAATTTTGTTAGTCATGAAATATATCTACCAATTATTAGGTACATTTTAAATTCTCCAGAAGTTTACGGAATAGGAATTCTTTCACAGAGAAATCCATCCCCACATGCCATTTTAAAAAAAATGAATTTATGGTGGTTAACTGATCACAGCAGGTTACATAGAAATACAATCAGAACGATGGAAATAGGTGGATAAAAGCAGAGAAAATGCTGGGTAATTTGAGTGAGTTGAGTGCTGCTGCATAATGCCGGTCCACTTCCTCTCCCTCTCGCTCCAGCCATGCTAAGAGCGGCGGGGCTAAGCTACTATTGCCCTACATACAGCCTAAACAGCAGATTACTGACTGTCCCTCTAATCCCATGCACCAGGGCATGTGCCACTGTCACCATGCGCAAACCATCCAATCACCCTGCAGCCACCGTCACAGCCCCCTGCTGTTCTGTTCGCTATGTAACCCCTCCACCCCCCTACACTCGAATCCGCAGTATCGCCTCTTGTTTCTGTTTTCGGTCACTCATTTTGGATTTTCGGTTTTAGTCTTTTCTGCAGAAAAATAAAAAGCTTGTCGGAGAGATATCACAAAACCTAATTCCGTTTCCTTCTGTCTCGCTTGCACTCTCTTCCCTAGCAACACCATGTCCCATCCCCATCTTCCCAGAGCACCCCCCCGCCTCACCTCCCCGCCCCACCCCCTCCCAATTTTAACCTACTCATGACCACCTGGCATGGGATAGCTTCCTTCAGTCCCTCAGCCTCACCTAAACCACCAGACCTGAGATTAGGGTTAATCTGGACCTTGTGTTATCCTGTATCTATCCACCACCCCCACAGGCCCATTCTTTGCCCCCACCCCCACCCCCAGCCCTCCCTCCTCTTTACCAAAGAGGCTTTGGTTTAAAATCCTTTATCGTGAACCCCCGCTCCCTTTGCAGTGTCTTTCTGCATGCTGCCAACTGCAACTTTTCCTCCCGCACCACATCCTCAGCCAATCCTTGAACAGATACCGGTAGAACCTGTCCCCAAGCTATGCCGGTTAAGAGATGCAAGCAAAGGATTTCTTTTTTTCTTCCATTGTCACTCCCTTCAGTATAAATTTGGAATTAAGCAGGAACTGTCAAGTTGTGCACAAGCGCTGTGCTAAAATGAAACGCTTGGTTGTATGAATGCATATATGAGCATGCAGTACTACATGTCTATACATATAGAAAGTGTACATGCTGTGTGAAGATTTGCTGTCTGTTTGTGTGCAGGTTTATGCCTGGCAGTGATTGTTTTACAGGGCTTTCAATTCATACGTACAAGGGAATAAGATGAGAGAATTCATCTTCCACTCCGCTGTCACAATCTCCCAACCCCCAGTAAATTTAGCCAGCCGCGCTCCTCTGCTCCTCTCACCCTGAGGACAGAGCAAAGGCATCGAGGCCTGAGCTGGATGAAGAGACTCTCCAATGGTGAAGAGAGCAAGGATGTGTAGAAAAGAAGACAAAAAGGGGAAAAAATACAAAGCGCAAATGCCCCTTTTCATTTTTTTTTTTCTGCGGAAGTAAATGGCAAATTCTCCCTCAAGGAAAGTCTCTTGTCTTGAGTTGAAAGGCCAGGAAAAAGCACTTGGCTGACAGATACTAGGAGAAAAGGGGAGTGAGAGGTAAGGAAACAGCGACAGATGTAGGCCAATGACGAAGAATAAAGAAACTTAATCATAGGGGGAAAGAAAAAGACCCTTGAGCATTAAAACCTGCATGAAGTGGATGCTTTAACGATAACGCAGCATGGAATATGCACTGAAATGATCAGAAGATGCTGAGCTTATAATCTTAATGTCAAATTCCTTGTATAATCATAATTAGTCTATTTGCTGAGCACTGTTTAATTTGTTCTGATTACACACTGTGTGTTCTGTTATTGAAAGTGAGTATACATGGTATAACGACTACTCAACGGAGTTTATTCTTATGATTACCAGCAAACCGAAGAGTCCCCAAACCTCAAAAAGACACTCGAAGACACATTACATGAAGAAAAAAAAACCCACTCGATGACGCTGTTTATGTGGCACTCCTTCACAGAGATATGATGGGATGCTTCTAAAGTGGTTGTTGGATATGGAGTCTGAGTGCATGTTCAGTAGCAACTGGCACGGTGAGAGTGCGTGATTAAAGGACAGAAAACATGCTGAGGGAGGAAAAAGTCTGAACGTGAGGGGAAAAACTAAGAACGTTTGAAACGATTGTGTGAGAGTGCAAAATGTCCACGGAGAGCAAGAAGCAGAGAACAGGCGATGTGGTTAATGGATGTAAATGAATTGCTGTCATGTGGATTGATCCAGTGATCCCAGTAAATCAGGGTCAGTGCCATCTCTCCGGTGCCATCTCTCCATGGCTGGGAAAAGGCAGGAGGGAGCCCAGATCTGATACGCCGAAACACACACCAGCTCTCGCACATACACGTATGCAAAACTACAAAAAAAAAACAACAAAAAAAACACACACGCTGTTTGAAAGTAAGTCCAGAAAAAAAAAAAAAGCCTAGTCTAAAAGCGCTGAACAAGAACGGTAGGAATTATTCATACATTAGATGATCCTGTAACTTTTTTTGTGCAAATAAAGACAAAACATTTTCATTGAAATTATATTTATTAGTAAATGAAAGTGTAGAACTGCAATGAGGTTGGTGAAACAGCCCCGATACATGTGTGATTTCCCGATGTGATATTTCAGATGCCGAGTTTTGTGCTGCAAGATCTTCATCGCGGGGAGCTTTTAAAAAATGCACCTCAAGTTAAAAGAGAATATACTGGATGCCAACTAGGGCAGACTTAACTGGGTTATAAATGCAATGTGGTTCAATGAATTAGCAATGCTTATTACTGAAAATTACCACTGTGCTTTCTGCTTAGCTAGGCTGCAAAATTGATTTACCTTATTTCCTCAGTCTATGACCATCACAAAGACATCCTGTTATTATGAGGGCTCCGAGAATTATTGTATGTGTTAATCAGAAAATACGTGGACCATGTATTTTAATTACAAATCATACAAGGGCAATTTTAAAAACAAAAGCCTCATATTGCGTTGCCCACACATCACCAGAAGCCGTCACAGTGCAACAGGACCGAATCCCAACTCTGCAAAACAACCTGCCCGTGTTGTTAACGTTTCCATATTTATTTATTTTTAAACGTGCATTAGCACTTACACTTACAGTACAATATGCCCCATACTGTATGAAATAAACAGTTTTCTTTGATACTGTATGCCCCAAAGCAAATCACTCATGTTCAAACAATAATAACTGAACATGAGCGAAATGGTGCAAAATGAGAAGTAGGTCACATAGCAATTTATTTGACAAAAAGGGATGGGGGTGGGGAACTGGGACATGGTGTATGCAGAGGCAGCAGCAAAACGGGAAGGTTTTTGGGACCACGGATCAGATAGGCAGAGGTTTTATGTGTATGTGTGTGTCGTTGATTAACATGCATACAACCTGAAAGTAAAGTTACATACAACCGAAACTCATACAATAAGTGTTTAACTAGAGCAAAACAGGGGGAACGGCTTTAGGAGGACAATAATGTAAATGTACATTTTAGGAAAACTCATTAGAAGCTTCTTCTTCTTTTTTTTTTTTTTTTGCCTACTCTAGTGAAACTGAAACTGATATTGCAGTCACTGGAGCATATCAGCACAACTGACATGCAGAAGGTCAGCAGCATTGATCAGTAATCGATGAACAGCCCAACTGACCCTACCGCTGACACAACTATATCAGTGACGATACACACACTCAGCTCAGCTGTGTGTGTGCATCGTCACTGATGTTTACAGACCAAACACCCGAAAAACCTCACGTCAAAACCTCTTCTATGTATCGGTATTCCCCTGCAAAGACTCCCACACACTCCAGCATCCTCTCATCCTGTTCTGATCCTGCCGTCACTGAACATCACATCTGTAGTATCTGTAAGTGTACGAAGGCCATGCACCTCTGTGCCCCTCGCTGATCTACCGTGATAAATTCTACAGTTTATCAAACAATACATCTGAGGACGGTGAAGATGTTTTCTCTTGGATTTAGGTTCACTGAGCTGCAGGCAAGAGCCGTGTCTAATTGCTGTAAAATCTAAAAATGACTATTTTTTTTTTTTTTTTTAGTAGATACAAAAAATATTTTCAGTATAAAGAACAAAAATACATAATTTTGGGTCATTCTAATCTGATATGATTAATGTTTGCAGCATTGCAACATGAAACTTTCAGACGTAGAAAAAGCAAAAACCAACCAAAAAAAAAAAAAAAAAATGTTAGATGAAATTTGAAAATAGCTAAAATCGTTTTTTAAAAAAAAAACAAAAAACATTTTATATAATTAAAACACACGTACACATACATGAAACATATAACCCATTAAAATATTAGGGTTATGTGATACATTTGCGTTTTTAAAGACTGTAATGCACGCCGTCTCGACAATCTTCACAGACTGCGTTAAGGACCTATAAAGCCACATTAACACATGACAGAGGCTCTGGAGCACCAGTCTTTTCTAATGACTCGATAATCCGACCCAAATGCTGCCTGTTTGCTAATCTCTCCATCAGATTACCCAACTTGGGACAAGCACTGCCTATTTGTCCCTGCCTGCCTCTCTGTCATTCAGCCTGTCTCTCTCTCTCTCTCTCTCTCTCTCTCTCTCTCTCCCTCGGCTTGTCTCTTTGTATAATCGCATGTCTTTAGCTTCCTGCGTTACTCTGTATGATAAAAAAAATTCTTCGCTTGCTTCTTTCTGATCTTCCTAGCTGCTTGCTCGTAGGTTTGCATGCCCGCATCCCTGCCCTCATCCTCACACGTGTGAGCTTTAAAATTCAGGCCGAGATGGTAGGACATCAAAACGCAGTTACAAGTCTGTCTACCATCATGCCAACATGCACAAGCATAAATATAACCAAAGTGAAGATACATATGTACACAGTATACTTCACCATAAACAATAAAATTCGATTGATCAACTTTAAAAAAAAGAATAAATATATTTTGCAAAGCTCATTCCAGAAAAAAATCGATGCTTTCTTTTAAATTTAAACTGTATTTATCCATCCTTCACGAATGAAAGTTCAAGCTGTCTCCATCACTCCACCCCAAAGTTATGCTGCGACGTTTCTGTGCATTTCCCGTGAACACGTCCCAACCTATGCCATATTTGTTACCCGTCGACCACGTCTGAATCTACATGTTAACGTCAAACCCTTTGATTTGACAGAAATCTGACTCTCCGTGCGTTTACATCACATGTGGACGTTTGGATTATTGAGTGTAAGTGTGTCACATACTGCAGCTAAAATAAAAAAGGGACATTGCAGTTTTTACATTATGACATATAATAATGTTTTCATGCAGCTGCAACGAACAGATCATGAATGGAGGCAGGCTGAATTTTCTGTGAAATGTTTCGATTTCTAGGGCACCTTTGTCCATCATGATATATTATTCTACATGATATCTAAAGGTGATATTTTGAAAATTTCTAAAAGGGAGATCAAAGGGTATCAAGTAAGTGTGTCACCAGTTGACCAACAAATATCACACTGACTGCAGGAACCAAACCTTATGATTTTAACTTCCAAAGATCTAAATAAACTGTGTCTAAATTAAAATAATAATAATAAAAGCACTGCATTGGTATTGAGTGTGTTGTGATTGTGTAAGGTATGAAAATATTATTATTATTCAGAAGTTTCTTTTAATTTATTTTAAATTTTATTTGTGTATCTACTAGATATTTTACCAGAGATAAAATATAACTGTGCTGAGAAAGAAAACTAAAACTAACAAAAAAAAGTAGAATACAATGGGGTTGAGTTTAAAAAAAAAGAAAAAAAAGAAAGAGCATATAAAAATATACTTGTGCAGGATGGATGTCTTCCTGTGTGGTTATGACCGTTGTAGATGTCAACACATTTCAAAATAATGAGAAAGGTTAGGAGCAGGGATATCGGGATGAGCTAAGTGGTGAAGTGAGGCATGAGACGGGAAAGAGCAAAAGAGGGCTGTGGGAAGCGAGAGATGGAAAAGGATTGGTAATAAAAAAAAAGAGAGGTGAGGTTGTCCCCAGTAGAATCAGCGCTGTTAGTGGACCCCCGTCTGCGTGCATGCGTGTATTTGACAGGGTGTTACTGTGGCTGCTCATTCACAGAAATCAGCTGATAGCCGGGGATGATGGAGCGAAGGAGGGTCAAGGGTCAGAGCCTTGCATTGTCAGCTGAGCCCCGCTTCTCCCGTGGGGTTTCCTCCCTCTGTCAGCCTCCTCTTTCATCCATCCCCCGCTGCCTCGTGCACATTTACATACATTTATCAACACTGTGCGTCGTCGTCACTGTTGCCGGGAAAAGAGGATGCGCTGCATGCATTACGGCCAGCCCTACAGTCTCCGCTGCTGCAGCTCATGCATAACTTGCGGACTCATATTTGTTAGCAATTTATGCTGCGTTCACTCACCAGAGCACGGTGTGTATGTGCATCTGCATGAAGTGCGTGTGTGCTGCATATCCGGACCAATGTCTGTTACCATGCACATCTGTGTGTGTGTTTGAGGTGCGTGTGTGCAGGACAAGACAGGAGCTACCCCCCTCCCCCTCCCCCTCCCCCTCCCCCCAGTATTAGGCCTACCCTCATCCCATCTCCTATCCCCACCTCCCCCACACACACTTCCCCCCACTTTGCCTGTGTAATCCCTGCCAGCTGGCCCTGTTGGCTAATCCCTTTGCACTGATCAGCTGGGCCACGCATCCAGTACGGGACAGGACAGGGACAGGGGCAGATAGGGGCGGGACGCTAAATATGCGTGTGTGCGTGTGTGTGTATGTGTCTGCATGTGTGTTTGCGTGCATGTATATGCGAGGTGGGGGGGGGTGTCGACCAGAAAGCATAAATTGAAGCCCGTGCAGTCGTCTCTGCGCAGTGTGTCAGTCCGTGAGCCAGTTGCCTGTTCCTCCTCGTCCGTCCATCCCTTATCTCCCTCCTTCTCCTCCTTTTCCCTGGGATCCTTATGCATATATACCTACTTGGCTTATATATGTATATTCTACATCTTGGGCTTTTTCGTCTTCCTTTTTTGGTTTTGTCTTGAGCAGATCCAAATGGAATTTTCCTGATGGTGGTGACTGGGTAGAATTTAGCTGAGTCTTTTTTTTTTTTTTTCCTGCTGTCCTCTTCTCCTTCCCCCGACTGCATGCGTGACACCTGCCTGCCTGCCTCCCGTCCCTTCAGCCCCCTTGTTTGCCATCCCATCAACCCCTGTGTGCCTGCTCCCCCAGTCCTTCCCAACCCAGAAGGACCATCAGAGGATGGAGCTGCGTGGTCACGGCTACAACTACAACAACAATAACAAAAACAGGACCGAGGACTCCGGAGGAGGAAATACTCTGCAGCTTCTCTATTTTTATTATCACTGTTGTTATTATTATTAGTTTTCTTTCTTACTTTGTCTTTAGAAAGGAAGGATGTATTAGATTTGAAAAAAAAAATCTGTTTGTGCTATATAGTGTTATTTAATTGCAAAAATAGAAAGGATTTGATTACAGCGGTGAAGTTATTATTATTTTTTTAAAGGGGGGGTAATCATTAGCAGTTTTTCTGGAGTCTTGCGCAGTGGCAAAAAAGCTAAAATTTCCTGTCATGTTTTTGTTTTCCAACAAACTTAAGTATTTACTATTTGCTAAATGATCTTATTGTAGATGTTGTTATTATCCACAAGGTTGATTTGCTATTTAGATCCTGTTTTCTAGTCCGTACATGTCTATAGTTGCATGCACAGAGTGCAGAGAGAGAGAGAGAGAAAGAGAGAGAGAAAGAGAGAGAGAGAGGTAAAGAGATGAAGAGTAGGAGGGAGGTTGAGGAGGGAGATAACGACACAGCTTTAACAACTGTAATGAAGAACTGCTTGGTCTGGTCAAACCGTACCAGGCTCTTAAACAGGAAGAGCAGAGCCGGTTCTAGGGTGATGATGAAGCACTGCGGTGCATCGTAGTGTGTCCTCATAAATATCTAGTCGTCATCCTTTGTTTTGCTCTGAGGGGGAAGATGGTCTGCAGGAATGGTAGCAATCAGGTAGCTGGGCTGCTGCTCTCTTTATGGTGCAACAAAGGTAGCTTTGCTCGCTTGCTCTGTCTCCCTCCCTGTTTCTCTGTGCTCTCGTCTCTCTGTAGTGCTCTTTTTAATGATGTGCTGTACCATGTTTACACCAAGAATGTCTGAATGCTGTGATAATTACTAGATGTTTGCTTTTTTTCCTCTTCTTTTTTTCACATTTTGTTGCTGGAAACCCTTTCTTGCACCTCCACAATTGCCTGCATGCATCCACACTCTGTGGGGTGTTCAGAGGATCGTTGGCTTTCATCATGTATTTTTTTATTTTTTTATTATTATATTAGTATTATCATTATTTTGTATTTACTGTATAGAAAATATCTCTTCATTGCAAATGATCCGTGCTTGCTTGTATGGTGTTAGCATGCAATGCACTTTGATATGTGAAAGAACCGCATAGCTGCAAGGATGTCGGATCACAGGTGAAGAGAGAGGAATGAGGAAGTCAAGCAGGGATGAACTGAAGAAATGCAATTATAAGACATCGACTGCATTTAGCAGATGCTGAAAATTGCTGTAGAGCAGCGCCACAAAAGATGGAGAGTGCGGTTAAAAGCATGGTAAGTGACAGATCGGAGGAGAAATGACAAGTAGCTGAGAATGCGCTGGAAGTTTGGGTTTGAGCTCTTTGTGTTCACAGTGGACCTTGATTTAATTTCAATACAATTAAGGCACGCGGTGAATGCCAAGAGAGAAGCCACTGTCTTCGCTCACCTGAGACAACCAGCGTTGAAGCTACAGGACGGGAGAACGGCGGCGATAACTACACGGATGGATGTTCCTTGCAGTCCTATGAGCTCGACAAGCGACGCAGAAAAAATGCACGAAGGGCAGAGTAACAGAGCACTGACCTAAGACCCATGCACACATCGGTCAATGCAAACCAGAAATTATATGCATTTTATATATATATATTTATGTACATAGTGGAGAATAGGACACTATAATCACTCAGTACCAGTCTGCTGATATATTGGTTTCCATAACGTCAGGAGAGACAGAGCTGCAGGCAATCTACGAGTGTCGCTACTCCGGCCAAGTGGACAGAGGGATCACACTAGGGGGATTCGCCATGTGGTGACAGTGGGCCACTTCAAAGATCTATGTGTTAACGCTTGAGAGTGCACTTGCTTTATCTGATAGGAAGATAAAATTAAAAAAAAAAATCTGAAAATGTTGCAGAAGAAAGACGAGCTACTGGAGAGCGTCCGTTCACATCTGCTATAAGACCTATAAAAAAAAAAAAAAGTAACAAGCTCCTTAATCGTTTTTTTTACATGCTGGTTTATATTTCCAATTAACAGATTTCCATTACCATCAACGGTCTGAAGATACTCTTGTATTCATTTCATATTATTATTATTTTATGTGACTTTAAGTATCATATATATATATATATATTTATATATACATCTTTTATTTTTTAGTTCTGCAAAACATCTGAATAAAGAAGCTATTTCTTGGACTGTGTTTCTATTTGTGGTATCTAATATTTCTTTTCAAAGTAAAAAAGCCCAAAGCATCAAGTAATTTAAATAATGAGCATCAGTTCTATCCTTATAATCACAGCACTGCATCAAATGATTCAAGCTGTAAATTGCTGCAGGCAACAGAGATGTGAGTTGACCTACATATCAGATGATGGAGGCAGAGACAGAAAAAACACAGCTGAAAAGAAAAGAAGAAAAACATTTCTTTCATTCGTCATACGTGCTGTGTATTAAAATATATGCTGCAGCTTTAATTCTACACTTTTGGGGCTTTAATCAAACCACAATATGACTCGATGTGTTTATAACAGAAGGGGTGGCTGAAATGTTCAGAGATTTGAAGATATCTTTAACAGAAAATAAACTACACATATAGGAGGCACATTTTCTGCTGATATAAGCTTGTCCTCGCCACACATTTAAGAGTGCTCCTGGGGCGCGTGTGCCACATATGTTGAGGCAGAGGTCATCAACTGTATTTAGGCCCCTTTTACCCATCTAACCATTATGCATTTTCAAAATGCTCAATACAATTAGGAGCCTGGGTGAAATGAGGGGGTAATACTCAACACATCAACAGTGCAGGACCCCTGGTGATGGAGAGCAGGTGACTGCATACAGCCTCCCGCCATCTCCCCATCCCCCTCGTATGATCCAAACATTCATCATCATGACATAGTCATATTCTTAAATACTCAAAATTTCCTCTTAATTCAGCTGTTACCGTTTTGCCTTATCATGCCAAAGTAGGCAGAGAATTCAGTGTAAAAATGTTAAATATATTTATTTTAATATGGAAAAAAAAAGGAAAACCATTAGTTCAACGTGCAAAATAAAGGCAATAGAGTAGCGAGTGAAGTCCTCGAACATATGTAGTTTATATTTTTACATTTTCTTAGTTGCACAGTGTGTTTTCAACAATACTTGCATGTCCTTAACTCCCTATTTAAATATAGGGAGTTTTTTTTTTTTTTTCAAGCCAAACGCACAGAAATGCAGACAAAATCTAATTTAGTCATGTAAATAGAGGTTGGGTTGGCGACAGGGTGAAGCGTCACTAATGGAAGAAAGAGATGGATGTCTTATGATAATGAGGGGGAAAATAAGGCAGAACCATGACCTTGCAATGAGATATTAACCCAAAGACAATACACGCTTAATATGCAGCTCCATGACTGGACAACACCCTTTATAACATGTAATGCAATAGATATTATTTTAGGATTTATTTTCTTCTTCTTTTCTCTGTGGAAGTAATTCTGGGTGATAGACTTGTCATAATTAGAAATATCTTATTATCTATTGAAGCGGTGCTCCACTTGGTTTTGTACCCATCCTTATAGATCGTTTTCACGTGTTTAATCTTTTTAAATGAGGCTAAATTAGAGCTTTGTAGTGGAGTATGTCGACTTTCTGCACATGACAGAAGTAAAACGTGCTCAGGACCCCCCCCCACCCACTCTCAACAGTCATCCCTCTCATTTTTGCCTTTGCATGCAGCTTCATGTGCGCTCCCAGATCCCGACTCTCCCCGTCTCCTCCACCGCTTTCCCTTTCTTCTCCTCTGTCGCGTCGGTGGCGTGGCATCCCCCCCCCCCGCCAACCCCACTGGGCGCCTCTGCTTTATGGTCGCTTATTTGCATCCCAGGAGGAGCTAAAAGGCGTCCCCGGAGACAGGGGTCACAGGAGATCCCCTCGAGGCGGCGTGTTTGCCACGCTCGCTCCACGCACACACACACACGACACGTGCCGTCGGCCTCATGACAAACACACACACACACACACACTTACACACGGGTTGGCCTCAGACTTCAACACGGAAAACCGCACGTTCTTGCGAGATCAGACACTTGGTTTGTGCTTTTTAGTTATTTAATATATTAAGGTTATCCTACTGCATATTCCCTCTTTAAGCAATAATTGAAGTTAGTAATGTCTCTTATGTGCGTGATCACCATTTTAACAAAGTCCTATGAACTTACAATCACAAAGTAGGCTAAGTAATGGAAAATCGTTTCCGTCTCCTTGATGTGGCTGACAACACGACAGATTTACGTAGTCACATACGTGGTTTAAAAAACACATACCCCTCCTTTGTCAAACGTACGACCATCCTGAACAATTTCTCAATATTACAGCCAATTTGAAATTTAATACACAACTAGATTTTATTAGGCCGCACATATAAAAAAAAAAAAAAGAGGCAAACAGAATGGCTCATTAAAATCTAGAAATACTTTTTCGTGTGGTTGACATCGGAATATTGGATTACATTTTTAAGAATCACAAAGATGAAAGTGTAACGCGTCTATTTCGGACCAAACGTAAATCAGCCAAGGCCCCGACGCGGGTTCCCGCCGGGACGCTGAACCGCGCCGACGGTGGCGCCCTGAGAAAACGGTGCTCTGTCGCCCTCTTGTGGCCGCGGCGGCCTGCAGCTTTAATTATCAGGACAAAATGGCGGACTGCAGATGTAGTACACAAGTTCAACGCGCGGCAAGACAAACGCACGTTTTCTAACGATTCACGTCCACTTACACCGGCTTTAAAGTCACACAGTAACACCTCACATATTACACAGTCTCTCCGACTCGCACTCAAGACACCCAACTGCACCAATACTCCGGTCCAAGGCCATCACAGAAGGTAATAAAGGAGAAAAACCCACAATACTTTGTGGAGCATTTTTTTTTTATTATGCCACAAATAAAAGCCAATAGGTTTGAGAAGGAAGACCTCCCAAATTTTAATTTTTTTTTTTGTTTTTTTTAAACGCACCAACAATGAGACTGAAAACTGTTGCAGCTGCGGTGGTAGTTTTATAGTATGTTTGATCGGCTAAGAAGAAACTAGAGTCTGAGAGTGGAGGACAAAAGGACAGGAAAATTAAGAGTTACAAAAAAATAAAATAATAAAAATCAGGAGTTGAGGGGCAGTTTTCACTAGGTGGGGACTGCAGGCTAAATGTAAAAGGTGAGCAGGAAAGTAACTGAAACAAAAACAAAAAGTACAGACATGCTGCATGGCAAAAGAAAAAAAATTAAAGAACTCACTTTCAACAGTCAAACAAGGGGAATACACACCATTCTGCTGAATATACCACATTTATTACTTTTGAACTGAATAATAGAAAGAGTGGGGGCAAGGCCACTCACATCAGTCTTAAGAATACGGAGTGAGGGAGGGGGAAAAAGAAAAGAAAGAAAGCAGCCCATAGCAACAATGAATTAACTTGTCCAAGAGATGGAGGGAGAAGGAAAAGAAAAAAAAAAAAAAAAAAAAAAAAAAAAAGGAGGGTAAATTAAGTCTGATAAAGATCAACAGAGGGCCCAAACCTTTAGGCTATAAAATTATACTGTAAAGTACATCAACTTAACATGTCCTCTGCATTCAAACACTTGACCCCGTCCCTACTACTCCTCTAGATCCTCCCGACTCCACCTCCCCCACACACTCCATCCAGTACATGAGAAAACAAAACAGAGGGCCTTTCTGAACATCTGCAGTCCTCTTCAAACAAAAACATGGCAAGCATGTGCAAAAAGATGGAGCGCGTAGTCGCCAAGTGCCCAGCTGAAAATCCGTTGAAGAGGAAGAAGCTCCGCGGCGTCCTGGTTCAAGGTTTGAGCATGCTCTGAAGACGGAGGTCACGGCGGGGAGGGTTACAAAGAAAATGAGACAAACCGCCCATTCTTCACTTTGGGAGACTTATCAGCCAACACTACAAATTTCTATCGGATTTGTGTTTGTGTGAGAATTACAGACTTGCTCTTGGACCATCACACATGATGATCCTTTCATTAAAAAAGAAAAAGCAGCATAAGGGGGGAAGCACATGTAGTGGAATGGGGTGGGGCAAATAAAAAAAAACCCAAAAAAAATAGATGTCACCTAAGGATGCTATGCATTTAGTTGTCCTATGAATAATCGTTTCCTTTTTACTACAAGTTCCAAGTAAGTCTTTAAAGTCAAAAGAAAATCAAAAAGTCTTCATTTAGTTTTTTTTTTCTCTTTTCGTCCTTTGTTAATTCTTCACCCCTATTAGAATTTCTTAGAGATCTGGGTGTAATGGGGTGGAGGGGGTTTGGGTGGAGGGGCATTGCAGTCTTTAGACCAAAGCACCAGCTGTTACTTGACTCGTCCTTGGCGCTCCTAGAAAGAAGATAGTAAATTACTCAACAGAAATCATATGTAAAGAAGTATCCTTAATTTGTTATAGTCATACTTAATGCCAATAGCCCACCAGGTATTTGTATATACGCTTCTTAAAAGTTTTCATGCATTATAACCAGGTCTCTAAAAGGTTCCAGCAGAATGCAAGACAGAAATGACCGTTTTCCTCCACGATCAAGAAACGTTAGAAAGGCTTCAGAATGAGTGAGGCGAGTTACCTGAAGCCTGTAATGACTCCTGTTGCTTGGGTTGCTGGGATATGGCTCACTGCCTTGGACCTCCACCTGTCACACACAGGAGCAAAACTGAGCACAGCTGCACAATGCCACATTCAACACCAGCAACTACCCATGACCACATTTCCAGCACAAAATTAGATTAAATGATTCATTCCTTCAATAAGCCTAAATTAACAAAAAAAATTTAACATGTAATATTTCTGAGAACTACATCTTCAGACTTTTAAAAAAGCTCACCATTTGTGTTTATTAATACAGATGTTAGATGTACTTTGTCAACAACATGACCAGTTATTTCAAGTAAGTCTAAATGCTACTGGGGAGGGTGGTGATAATCCTTTAAAATTCACAATTTATAGAAAATAGAAAGTCATGTGCTTGCAAACAAATACACAAAAAGGTGTACTTCAATAAAAAAAATAAAAAAAAATTTAAAAAAATGAAGTTTTAGATGCGACACCGCAGGAAGAGAAAAAGGAAAACAAAAAAAAAAAAAACAAAATGCTATCAGTGTGCATGACCATGCACCTATAGTTGCTGCATTTGCTTATATCGCTCATTATAAATAAACACTCACAACGGCAATCAATGTTTCTGTAATTAATGCACCCTGGTGTTAAAAACAGCAACATTCAACCTGCTGAATATTTTGTGTTTAGGAAGCCACTTTCCCCTCCAATACATATTATATGCATTACACAAAAAATAGGAAATTTAAGAAAAAAAACCCCACAGTGAATATTCTTATGTAATGACAATTCACAATTATTTATATATTTATATATTTAAACTGAATTGTTAAGGGTGCAGATAAATAGTGTCCAATTCATCACATTTTAGGTCAATAAATGAAAGTCACAGCAATAAACTTGGACCAAAAAAAAAAAAAAAAAAAAAAAAAAGCATTATACACTACACCTCCCTCCCATTTTTTTAAAATTATTTAGATAGATAGGTGTATTCAAATGAAAAACTAAGGCACACAATAGTTTGGCACTGAATACTTATGTTTGAGTTTCAGGTCTGACTTATTAATAGTTACCGTTTAAAAATAAAAAACCCCAAAACAATACTAAAATGAACAACAGGCAAAATATTCAAGTTTAAGAACAAGTCAAATGTTCAAGATTTTACTCAATTCACCTGTAGCTTCCCCTTTAAAAACACAAAAAGCAGTGTTATTCATACAAAAATCCCAAATTCATAAACTTCCACCTTTTCAATATGCACAGGGCGAACATCACACACTAAGAGCAACTGCTTTTATTGGATTTTACCTTTTTCACACACTCTTCCTCCTCCTGACGCTTCTCGTAGTGAGAAAAGTCATCGAAGATGGAAGTGGTATGTTTATAACCGGCGATGATCTTTAACACCTGCCTGGCCTTATCCAGCGGCACCTCTTGTGTGTCCCGAGAGTTGGTCACTGGCTTATTTTCGTTGTTCTCCAGTCGAATGTGCCTCAGCTGACTGTTGGGAACGTCCTTAACAAAGATCCAGCGCACATCAAAACGACCCTTCCATTTGTCCTGCGACCACACGCCAGCAGATGTGTTGTAGTCCACAGGTGAGCGCATCTCGGCTACACCACAGAAGTGACCACTCCCATTGACACTGAACAGGAGAAAAAGAGGCCCTTTGCCGCCCAGTGAACGGTAAGCTGCATCAAGCCTCTTGTTGCCATGCTCTGTGCTGCACCAAATGTTGTACTTAATGGAGCGGTGGATGTCATCCTCAGAGTAGCTCTTGATAATAAACACACGGCCCTGCTTGAGGTTCCAGTCAAAGTCCTTGGGGTTATAGTTGTTGACCATGCGCAACTTCTCTAAAACTGGGTGAGGCTCAGACGGGACACCGGGAACCATGCCTACACCTGAAGAAGCTGGAGGCGACTGGCCTGTCCCACTCGCTTCCCCAAACCCATTGACTCGGTTCCGTGGAGGGACCCAGCGATTAGGTTGAGAAGTTTGCTGCTGTTGGCTTGGTGGTGGTGGAGGACCCTGGGAAAGAGGAGGTTGGGGCATTAGAGCCATGCCTGGCTGACCAGTAGGTGGAAGCTGATGCTGCCCCATCTGGGAAACAGGCAGAACCAGCTGTCCATTGCTCAGAGGCATTTGTGGATTCCCCACAGCCATAGCTCCAGGCTGCGGTGAAGCCTGGTTGGGTGGCTGCCCGTTGCTGGGTATAGGGGGCACCTGCTGAGGAGTGGCAGCTTTAGGCACTGTGCCTTTGTTGTCCCATGTGCCAATGTCCATGTTGTGTTTGATGGGCGGAGGAGGCAAATTGACTCCTGCCATACCACCCTTGGTTTTAAGCTTAGGTTGAGGCTTGGCTGGTTTGCTGGCAATATCAGCCCAGGATGCAGGTTTGGCAGGAGCAATTGAGACAGGAGGCATGCTGGTAGGTCCAACAGAAGATACAGGGCCAAGGGGGCCCCCACCAGGTAAGCCAGAGCCAACCACTTTAGGCGCCATTTCCCCATTACCACCTGGAGCAGCACCTCCAATCTTAAGCCCCGCCATGCCCTGGTCAAGGCTGTTCATACCAGGTGCCTTGTTGAGGGGTTCATTTGCAGCAGGTGCAAATGGAGACTGTCCATCAATCATGGCACCCCCAAGTGAGCTTGGAGCATAAGCGTAGCTGCTGCTGTAGCCAGAGCTCTGCGGTGTCCCCGACTGTCCCTGAGAACTGCTGTTGCCCCACGCTGAGAAGTCGATGCCACTGGGGAAAAAGTTGAAGCCATGCTGGCCAAGGAATGGGTTGCTCCCCAGGGGGCCTGGCTGGCCAAACATAGCGTCCGGGAGGTAGTGGGGTTCCCCATTGCTCAGCTGTCCATAGGAGGCCAGGTAAGGCATAGGAGGGTCCCCACCAGTGGACCATGCTGCCTCGTTTAGTGAGTAGGAAAATCCTATGGAGGGGCTGTAGTAGCTGGGCATGTACGAGTCTGACATGGCCGTATAGGCATTGCTCTAAAGAGAAAGAGAATTAGATTTAGTGACAAGATGAAGGCTCTGACATGAAACAAAGATTTGTTATGTTTGTTTACTTGATTACCAGCATTAACAGCAAGTTAATTTTCTTTATTGTTTACACTGAAAATATTGAACACATTTCATTGCCCTGTTAATATTTCACATAGAATCAAATATCTGTAAGATCACTGCTTCCATAGCATCCCTAACATAAGGACAAAAGAACCCCCCCAAAAAAAACAGCAGCTATGAGTTATGCCACTTCCCCCTCATTTGCAGATCATAAAAGTATACCATTTTCTGAGTGAAAGAAAATACAGGGTCATTTTCCCCCTGTATTGACTACTTCACAGTATGTTTCTAGAAAAAGAGGAACACTATCTACCACAAAGTTAAACAAAATGAGAGCCAATGGTACTCATCCTTCAAGTCTTTCAATATTTCTTTGCGACACAAAGAAAGCAAAAACTTGTACAGTCAGACAAAAGAGCTCAAGGGCAGTTAAAAACTACAAATGTGTCTACTGAACCACTGCCTGATGGAGAACGCTGTTCAAGCTGTTTACCAAAACAGTAACAACTTCAAGGGCTCATGTGTGACATCAAGAACATTCTTAAATGAGCTAATCTTCCTGGATTTGCTGTTCACTTTGCACCTACGTGCATATTTGCAAAGAAAACAATAAAAGGGGGGTAAACATTTTACCACATCAACTCTGAATAATCAAGGGATAGGAATAGTCCTTGGCGATTAAGCCATAACTCACACAAACTGTTAACTAATAAGACTTAGATGGATGCTACAGCCTGTTGATTTCATTTATGAAGCATTCCTTCAATCAGCGAACCATAGATGAGCCACCAAAGGTGAAATATTGAGGATTCTTCAGTCATTCAACAAGATGGACAAAAATAAATAAAAACCCAGACAGAAACATTCATAAAATCTCACCTGTCTGGCCTGAGTATTCAGGTAAGGCTCAAACTCATCGTCATTCAAAGTATCCTTTTGGGTCACAGCTCCGTTTTGCACTGAAATGAAAAAACAGCAGCAGCATAAACAGAACATTCATGTTTTTGTAACTCCGGGGATGTGAGTGGGTAGACATCAGCATGATCACCTGTTACATAACAAGACCACTCCCTGACATTATTAGTCTCACAGGAAGGACCTGAACATGATAACCAGATTAGCGCGCTTCAGTCCAGAAACCACAATAAGGCAATCCAATCCCAGCTGAAAATTAAATGCAATGTAGGAATATAACAGGAAAAAAACTACAATAAATATAACAATGCCACATTACCACGTGAGACTAATTAAACTATTTGCTATAGACTGAAACAAACAGTCAATAGTTAATTAGTGGTGGAGCAGCGGTGTCACAGGTGAAGTTGCTGTGAGGACACGAGGTTCTTTGAAGGCTTGACAAGAAATTAAATGCCTACATTACAATAGACGCGGGCTTGACACGCGCTCTCTTCCCAGTTAGATTTCACAGTCTGCGACTTCGCGTCCCGGACTGCGATATGACGGTAAAAAGCAGGAAAAGCATGTCGGAAGACGTGTCATTTTTGGGTTAACTTCGCAGCCGGCTAACGTTAGCGCGCTAGCTGCACGGCTTGTTGCATGGGGTTAGCAGCGTCTCGGCGTTAACCGCCGCCGAGACGCCTTTCTAGGCGGCTGGAAAGGCACCGAAAACGCCTCACCACGACTGCCGCGGAGGGGGAGAGAAACACGGGAGGGCAACGAGACTGTGGAAGTACAACCGGGAAAACGACGCGTGTGTGCCTTTTGACGCGGGCTAGTCAGGAGACGGCTAAGCAATGCTACCTGTGGGAGCCTTTAAAGTGTTGCTTCAGGGATGTGAACGCCGTCCTCAGGCTGGCTGGGTTTTTTTTTTTTTTTTGCTTTTAAAAAGCCGCACTCTCTCAAGAAGCGCCGTGCCACCGGGTTAAACTCTGGTCTCAAACCCAACACGAATAGCAGCTTTAAAAACGCACAAAAAAGGAAATTCGTCGAGGAGCTAACATCATTTACGCAGTCAAGATTTCCAGAGCGCACGGCACGTAAAAAGATCCGCATTCACACAAGACGTCAAGACAATAACTTGCTCTTACCTTTATTAGCTTGGCCTTTCGGTCTCTGGATTGGGTCCAAGTGATTCATGAAGGTTTGATTTATGAGAAGAGAGGAAGGGGAAAAATAGATGAAGAGAGATATTTTCAGCAGTCAGTTCCTTTAGCAGGTGGTCAGGCCTACTGCACTACTGAGCCACAGCCGTTGCCTCTGAGCTAAGCTATCCGCGCTGGCCGTCGCGATGCTGACAAATTTGGCCCTCGTAAATGTTCAGAAAATACCTCTCTTTACCTGTTCAAGAAGGCTGCTGGCTGACATGTCTTTCCCCCCCGGAGCCTGGGTAACTGTATTTACTCCTTAATAAAAGCGACAGGATGTAGAATTAGTCTAGCTATGGAGGAGTTTGAACCAAACGCCCTTATCTCTCTACAGAGCCTGGCTTCGACACAATGGCGGGCTGCAATTTGCTTGACAGACTCCTCAACATGGCTGGGCGGCCCTCGACAACTCACGATGGCATTTATTTACAGCGAACACGCGCCTCTAGAGGCGTGGAGGAGCACGACGAGGCTTCGACCAGAAAAAAAAACAAAACAGAATTGAAACTAACTGTATGCATAAGTGAATAGCCACTTATTGTAAAAGTAATGCGGGGATTGATATTTCAGGTTAAAAAGTTCTTTAAACGTGACTAATGCAAACCATGTTAGAAGACCGTCCATCCAGTGCCTGGAGAAAACCCATGCAAGCCTGGGGACTGACAAGAATGGAAATGGAGAAGAAAAAAAGTGGAACCAGGAACATTTTTTGGTCCAGAAAGAACAAATGTAACACACCCACCTCATGTCAATCAAAGTTAGCCGTGGCTCGTCTCATATGTTGTTTTAGTGGCAACATCAGAAATGAATCCTGGGCTGGTACACTTCATAGCACGACAATGACTGTTGAGAAAGTGATCATTTCTAGCCATTGGGTAAGGACACTGCCAATCAAAAGGCTACTCCACATTATAAATACATTTATGGATTTACAAAAATCAACCTGATGTATTACAAAAAAAAATAATCACCACCCACAAGATGTCATGGATTTGAAATGTAGATATATTTGGACACTGGCAGCACGGTGGCTTGGTGGTTAGCACTGTTGCCTCACAGCAAGAAGGTTCCTGGTTCGATTCCCGGCCCGGTGGGTCTTTCTGTGTGGAGTTTGCATGTTCTCCCCGTGCTTGCGTGGGTTCCCTCCGGGTACTCCAGCTTCCTCCCACAGTCCAAAAACATGCAGGGTAGGTTGATTGATCATTCTAAAATTCTCCCTAGGTGTGAGTGTGATTGGTTGTTTGTCTTCTATGTGGCCCTGGATAGACTGGCAACCTGTCCAGGGTGTACCCCTGCCTTTCGCCTGATATGCATCGGGATAGGCTCCGACAGACCCCCGTGACCCGGATGGATGGATGGATATATTTGGACATTTGATCAGTTTTTAAGCCAGCTCCTAGTGGTCAGCTTGATGAACTTCAGTTTGTGTTACTTCCGGTTTGGCCTCAAAATAGAAATTAGATTGTTGGTTCTTTGTCAAAATAACCTATTGCTCTACATCGGTAAAACAAAACAGATGAGGAAAGTGAGGTAATCATCACTAAAACCTGGAAGAATGGAATGTGGTGGGATTCTTAAGAAAACCACTTATCATTGAGGTTAAACAGAAATTAAATACCTATTTTTTCTTGGGATCATAAAGATTAGACTCTGCTTCAAGTCATTAGGTCATGAGTCAAGGCTTACTCAGTTTCAGAGAGATGGATCCATCATGGTAAGAAATGTGGATGATAGAGTTTTGAACCCATTCATGCATAGTACTTATTCTATCATCAATATATGGGCTGCTGTTTTTTCTTTTTTTTTTGTTAAAAAAACAACTTTAAACAACTTTAGTCAGGTTCCTGATGGTAGTTGAAACAAAAGTAATTATTTCTAGTGTAACTACATGACTAATCAAAATTTTGCGTTTGGTCTCAAAACAAAAAAAAACAAACAAATAAACTAAACTAACTACAACTAAAAACTAAAAAAAAGAGAGAAAAAGAAAACTACAAGCTATTTCATGTTCCTGCCACAAGGTGGACTCATAGCCATTGTCATGATTATTTTTCTTTTTTTTTTTTTGTTGAAGTGAAACATTAAATGATGGTGTGTTACTTCCTTTGCTTATTGATATTATAAGCCAAATAGAAAATTTGCATTCCTAGATTTTGTAAAAAAAAATAAAAAATAAAAATAAAAATAATATATAAAAATAAAATAAAAAAATATATAAATAAATAATATATATAAAAAAACAATATATATATATATATATATATATATATATATATATATATATATATATATATATATATATATATATATATATACACACTGAAAGGATACAACAGATCCTTTCAGATCAACAGATCATTTCAGTGTACAGTTTGTGTACAACATGTGAAATTGGCCTGTGTCTACACATGCTCTTCAATCACCGATTAACCCTCATCCCTCATAAGTGATTATCTACTGGCATTTGTTTTACCTAATGTTTAGGGCAGTGGGGTGAAATGGTGATCCCTTCTCTCACACCCCTGTACATGGCTTGTGACTAAATTGTACCTATGAACACATGACACAGTGACAGGAATAACCCTATCCATGCACAAATGCACGCATACACTGTGTGGTGGGTGGGGACAAGGAAGAATAACATAATGCACATCATAAGGCTTCTATTGGAGTTTTTTTCATATGAAGCATAAATTAACATGTAATGCTAAAAAGAAAAAAAAAATAGAAAGTGGTGTAAGACATGAGACCTAGTGATTAAACAATGTGTGTGAGTGTTGAATCACAGGATACACAAATGAATAACAGGGGTAAATAGGGATGGAAGATCAGTAGCAAAGACAAGACATTTGACTTGTGAAACATGCCTAGGACAGTAGCATGGCATGCGTGTATCATATTCTGCCTTTCAACTCTCAATCATTTTTTGGGTGCTTTACTCTTTTTTTTTTTTCCCCATTGGCTTGTTGACTGGTGCCGATTGGACAGGTGGCATTGCATGGAGAGGAGCTGGCCATTTACCAGCCAATAAAAATAGCTGTGGTCTCCATGATGTCACCGGTGAGTAAATCATAGACCCCTTGTGCGGTGGGGAATATAAAATGGTAGAAATGAGAAATAGTTAGCAGAGCTTTTATTGTATTTTCTTTATATTTCACGAGTGTCATGTCTATGATAAACTTTCATCCTAATTTTTTGTCTCATTGTTTTTACTCTGTGTCATTAAACCACATTGGTTTCTCTGCATTTATCCCCACTGGTTTTGTTGCATTTGCAGAGGTTTCCATATTTTACAACCTAGAACTTGTTAAAGAAGAGGTCACGAAAGACTACCACATTTGCAGCTACAAGTAACACCACCGTCTTCAGCCGGACACACCGGCTACAGCTGCCAGAAGGGGTGAACAAATTAAAGCCGGCGTCTGATCTCACTCCCATACCTGACATTCTGAGGCCACAACACCATGCTGCTGATGAGGAACCCGATCAGTCGTAAATCTCCGCTGTTTGACCATGTGACATGCCTAATTTGTGATTCCACCCTCTGCCCAACCTCCGCATCTCTGTCCCTTCACCTCACTGCCACCTGGATTGCACTTCCAACCCCCCGCCCCACCTCTTGCTGGCACACCCCAGCAGGACTATCAGCAAGAAGGACGGCAATCCCACATGCACAAAATGTGGATTGTGTGTGCCAGTGACCCAGCAGGAGAGCAGCAACAGAACTGAACCGGTAATAGGACATTAGGAATGTGGCACTTGTCAGCCTCTCCAAGGATGCGATTTATTCACATTCTGTCCATTTCAGAAGGTTAGCCTTTCATAAACGGTGAGCATTTACCTCCGAGGAGGCTCTCCGCATCTGAAGTGTGCAAATGGCTTCTAAACAAGATTGTGAAATAATAAACATTGCATTTTCAAAAAGTAGCGACTTTTGAGAATTCCATTTATTTATTTTTTAAACTTAAACTCAAACTTTCATATTTTCCTTCTGTCTTCGGAGTTCCAACAGCTGGACTCATCTTGTTTATTTAACAAGATGGAAAAATGCCTGAGGTTTTAGATTCATAAAAAAGGTTTTATTTCACCTCTGACGCAAAGTTTATTAAGTGTGAAAATAACTTGCTTGCTCTTGAAAAATGCTTGAAAAAGATCTTTGATGACTAATTGTAACATAACATTTTTGATGTCAGCTGTCTCCCACCATTGTTACGAACTTCTAAATATAATAATTATTTTGACTTGGAATTATATTAAAATGACTTGATTGAACTGTAATCTCAGATCAGAGGATATAAATTAAAACATACGTGTGTTCCTCTATACACAGATTGAAAAACTACAAAATCAACCATTTTTGATCTCTTTGATCATAATAAATCGTTCATCCATTCAGTTAATTTAAAAGCATTTAATTTTCCACAAGGTAGGATGTATTAATTAGACATAACGTTATTTGCAGTGGATACCAATGCAGTACATTTAAATGCATATGATTTCTACTTTAACAGCTAATACAATTCTTCGGCATTCAACTGACTTCCTGTGTCGGGGATCCTGGAAGTCTGCAAGGACAATGAGTATGTTGTTTGAGGAGGAAAATAGCTGCACACTTGCACATTCTATCACAGAGGATTTATCACCAGCATTTGTGTAGAAGGTTGAATGAGCCAGACCTGTCCATATGTGGTCCTTTGTGAGTGTGTGTCTGTGTGCCAGAGTGTCTTCCCGGTGACACCCGGTGATGATTTTGAACAGCTGAGGTGAGTTTGTGTGGAACTGGACAACGAGGCAGCTGTACATCTCTCTTGGACATATGCACATGCATACGCACTGAAGCATATAAACAACAGCGGAATCCCGAGGTCCAACCCCCCCGGGACCAAGCCACACTGAGACCTTATTAAAGCACTTGTTGTTTCAGGAGGTAGCTTATATGGTTTCGGGTTCATATTGCAGCCAGCTCTACTTTATTAACGATCACAAAAAAAAAACAAAAAAAAACTAGTCATTTTCCTGATAAACGCAACCTAATAAAGTTACACCGTGTCTTAAAAACTCACTTTAAATTACTCCACAAAAGGTCAGCAGCAATACAACTCTTTACTTATTTCTTAGATGCACTCTGGTATTTCTAGCAAAGAGTATAAACTATTAATGGCAGTGTTGCAATTTGAATAGTGGTCTAAATAAAACCAGGTTGCCATTACTAACTCAACTGGCCTGCAACATCCCAGCCAATGAGAGACTTTGCCGGGTCAGACCTCTTTTAAGAGAGGTGGGGCCTCCATGTGCTGAAGGGTCACAAGGAATGATGTAACCAGTGTTTATTTTCAGCATATGCAAGTAAATGTAGACACCTCAATACACTCGCTCAAAGAAACACACTGAAAAGTAATTGAGGGCTCTTGTAAATGCTGTTCTTCACGTGCAAAATCTTCTGTACGTATTATCCTACGTCACTGACAAACTCTGCTTTGGGATACCTACCAGGAATGCGCACTCTTTTGTTCACTTGGCCGCTTGGTTGCAAATGTTGCATGTGTCTCTGCAATCACATGTGAATGAGTTATAACGGCGTGAACAATGTGGAGAAATAGTGTCTTTATCATAAAGGAAGACAAGTGAGAAGGAGAGACAGAGACAGAGAAATTTAGTCATGGCCATTAATACTAACAGTGGCCTCCCTTCCCATCCGTCAGCTGCAGCTGTTGATCACACTGGTGTAACAGTGAGCTTTCTGGCATTGCATCACTCTCTTTCTCCCTGAGCCCTGCGTTGCTCTTCATTACCCTGCATGAATATGGATCTAGTGGCCCATACTGCAGATCTTACCCCAAAGGTAATGGACTAAAGCAGGTTTAATGCCCCAATATTGTTACTAACGCTCACTTTACAGTGGATTTGCATAATTAAAATTACTCATAAACGTTCATATTACCCGACACTCTGACTATATTCAACAGTATGTCATACAACACAAGAATATACTGCAGACACTTGCTGTTAAATTAGCTTATAAAAACAGAAATGCTGCAGATCAAACTAAGGACTTTGCTGTGCTTGTCATCTTTATCCTTTGTTATTTAAGAGCATATTTGGTTCATCCACATGCCAATAATCTGCTTCCAGACATTCATACTATGTGTGATGTATGCATAGCAAGTTGTTGGTCATGTTCTCCATCTAGAGAACGCAGCAGAGGGGCGATGTAACTTCCCGAGGAGCTCATCCACTAGCATACATCAGACACATTCCACCTCATCTGACACTCATCCATGGAATTCTACAAATTTTCCACACTATTCTCCCAGGCATTCTAAGGTGCCTGTCAAAAAGACTGGCATGCTCAAATCTCAAGCACCTGCAAAAAAAAAGAGAAGCGAGCAACACTTTCAAGGAGATCTCTCCGACTTGCTCTCAACAGAGATCACCATTGTCATTATTTTCTCTTTTTGTTCCACAGTGACTTCAGTGCTCCTCGGGTGCCTGTGATTGTCACCGTCTGTGTGCATGAGCGTGTTAAAATATCTTTTGTTTGCACTGCTGATAGGTGATAATTTGCCATAGATTTGTGCAGAGTCCCTTTCTTCTCCGTGCTGGTATGAACGCTGTATGCAGCCTATAGTTCGACACCTGAGTGTCACTCTGGGAACACACCAAATACTTCTGGTGACTTGAGGCTTTACTTGGCAACCGATGGCTGTTTTAAGACCATGGTTACACTTTTAGCTTGGACTGAGCACAACGTTTTCAAGCATTCAAAGTTGCATGGGGGGGGGGGGAATAAAAAAAGTCACAGAACCACAAATATCATATCTTCATTGTTAAGGCCCTGGTGAGCTCAATGACTTCATCGAAATCTATTTGTGGAATTGGGTGATGTATTATTTTACGTTTTTCTCTTTTAACATCAGGGATAAGATGTACAATTTAGAGACACAATTAGTCACACACATATATATATATATATATATATATATATATATATATATATATATATATATATATATATATATATATATATATATATATATATATATATATATATATATATATATATATATATATATATATATATATGAATGAATTTAAGTATTCAGTAGGCTTATCTTGCTATAGATGTGCTGGTGGTGGACCATAGTGCCGATAGGGTTATTAATGTGGGGGACTGTGTTGGGTAAAGGTGGGAGGGGTTGACACAGAGATGTACAGGACAGGGCACTCTCATGCTTCCCTCATAAACCTCACCACATTTTGCTACCGCAGCTGTTGTTGCAGTGAGCGGAGAGGTGCGCTCTCTCTGGAGTGACCATGCCAAGTCTGGCACGGGCTTTTCTTTTCCTCGCGCTGATCGCCGGTTACTGAGCCCGTTCCCTCTCGACAAAAACGCGGAATGTTGTCGCACTCTCGCTCACTAAGCTCGGTTTCGTTTCAGCAGAACGGAGGAGACGCCGCTCATTTACCATGAGCTGTTTGGATGTTATGTACCCAGCCTATGGACATTACGCACCGTACGCACCAACTGCTCCTGCTTTTATCAGTAGCTTACAGGTATGAAGTGAGCAACTGTTTAACTGTGGTTTCTATAGTTACCGTGTCTAGGAAAGATTGGGATCACTGAGGTGAGAAATTAATATTAGGCTCGTTTATGCAGCCTGTGCGTAAAAACATTTAACCATACTTTTTAAAAGTAAGGCATTCAATGCGATTTTGATTCAGACGTTCATGTGACTTAGTAAGACATTTATCAGTCATTCATTTGTGCAATTTAAATGACGTGTTTCTCACCATTCTCACGTGTTCGCACGTGTGGACATAGCCTACTGGTGCTGCCACACACAATGAAAAACATTATGTCAAAATGTGTCATGGTCAGCTGCAGAAGTGTATTCTGCGACACCTGTCCTAACCCTCTGCCTGCTCCTCCCCTTCTCCCCTCCCTCGTCTGTTCTCTAACCTTCCCCCGACAGGCTCCCACAGGTCTGAGCAGAAGTTCGCCCCACAGCCGGGATTTTATGGACACTCCCAGCGCTTCCGAAGGGATGTCTGGGGGCCCAGGAACTGGAGGATCAACTTCCTCGTCATCTTCATCCAGCTCTTCTTCATCCTCCTACGCTCCTGCGGCGTCGAGGCCCGAGGAGGGCCCCAAGGAGAAGCAGGAGGCCCCCGAGGCAGAATATCTGACTTCTCGATGTGTCCTTTTCACATACTACCAAGGAGACATCAGCAGCGTTGTGGATGAGCACTTCTCCAGGGCGCTTAGCTCCTATATGGATGGCGAAGGCAAACGGCGTGCACCCCAGCAGGGCACAGGTATATGGATATGACACTATCACACAGACAGGGCTGGCATTTGTTCTTTTGACAATATTATATAAATTTAAAGTGCATGCATTTTTATTTGGTTCACTTTTTACGTTCTTCATCAAAATTAACACGATCTTCAGTAGTTATAAGGGAGAGAAAACGTAATGGTGTAATGATGAGCACAATTACTTTTAACTCACATATGTAATGTGTGAACATAAAAAAACAACAACAAACAAACAAAAAGCAAAACACACACATATGCACAATATTTAATGTGAAGAACTACGATCCTTACATAAACTGATGTCAGGTAAATAGGGATCGGATGGGATTCCTTCTTCTATTTTAAAGCAAAAGCCAGAGTTATAATGAGGATGTCTTGCACTGGTTTTTAAGCTGGAAGTTCTGCAGAGCTCAGCGAAGAGTCAGACAGGTGATGTGATCAGGTGACAGGACAAAATGGTTGCTTGTGGGAGCTGTTGTCTGTGAAGAGGTCAAGGCGTAAGGTTGTGCAGGTCACGAGCTGTTTGGAGTCAAAAAGGAGCTTCTCTGATTCTGGTTGGAGTTAGTTTGAAGAAAGACAGAAGAGCGTCTGCGCCGTCTTTGAAGAGTGTGGAATCTAAAAGTTATTAAAGTAAGGTTACAACAAAACAGAAAGTTTAGGCATGGCAACCTTACCACTGCATATGGGACTGACAATGTAAAGCCATTTTTGAGCCTCAAAAGACTTTAAATAACACTTAAATGCATTATTATTCGAAGGTGCATAATTCTTTCTTTCCTTTTTTTTTGCCTTAACTTTGCACCAGAACATGATTAAAAATGGCATTTTGAAAATCTTCTGGATCCCCTTGCCATCAGCAGACTAGAATACCCCTTAGATATCCATGTAGGGGCCTGCAGCCTCGCTTCATTCCCTCGTGCTGCTGTCGCTGTGGTCTCTTTCCTTGTTCAGCCGGACGTCTTCATTTCGCCACCAACACGCGCTCCCTGCCTCACAACAGATGCTATGTTTATACACGTCCGTAAGCACACAGCCTCGCCGGCGTATCCCCTTCAAACGTCTCCATGGCTGCCATTCTGACTATCGCTCCAGCTCTTGCCCTCACAGTGGTTGCACAGTCAGTTCCCCGCCCGCTGGTCTGATTTATATTTGTTGTCGGTGTGATAGGGATAGTGGGGAACACCGCCGCTCAGCGTGATGCATGGGGTTGTTTTTCAGAGTAATATCTAAATATCAAATTATGCCGCTGAAAACATGCATTGGCTCGCTGACTTTCTGTCAAGGGCGAGAAGCGGAGGGGGGCAGAGAAAACAACAGGTGGGGGTTTCAGGAGACAAAAAACCGAGGGTAGCGGGGGGTAGCACGGGGCCAGAATGGCTTGTCTGTGTATGTGTGTGCACACCATGGTGTGTTGCTAGACTTTCAGGAGTACTGGACTGACATGAGAGTGAGAGGTGTCGGCATAGCAAGTGATTTAGGACTCTGTGAGCCTTGGGCTGCCTCCAGGTTACATCGTCTGCCTTAAATAGAATTCTAGGATACAGGGACGTCTCTCTTTCTACCTTGTGTTTCTCTTTCTCTCTCGCTCTATCTGCGAGAGGAAGGTTGTGTTTATTTCTGTGTCTTGTTGCAGCTAAGGCTGTGTGACAGTATGATCCAATGGGGAAGATATCTGGGCCAGAGGGTGTAGCAGTCATGTGAGTGACATCTTCGTTTTAACACGCGTTGCTCCTCTTTGCGCAGCTCCAGCCCGTCCCATTTGCTTCTATAAATCAAGCGATTCACTACAAAGTTGTGCAACGGTTCATAGCTATGCCTAAATGTGATCATTGTTTACCCCCCCTCTCTCCTCCTCCTCCTCATAGACACCCCTTCACCTGGGAGTCGACGAAGTTTCCCCCCGTCCTTCTGGGACAGTACCTACTCTTCGCCACAGAGCCGCCCGCACTGTGAGACTGGTGCTCCCTCTTATTCCATGGATCCGTACGCATCGGGGCTGCATCCGGGCCTGCCGCACCCGCACCCTCATCCTCACCCACATGCTCATCCTCACGCCCATCCCCACCCGCCGGAGAACTGGGGATACCCTCAGGCCCAGGCCTACGGCCCACCGCGACCTCTCCATGAACTGTATTCACCGTCAGCTTTGGAGCCCCACTACGGCCCCCTGCTCATGCCCACCGTGAGGCCCCCTCATATCCCAACCTTGCCAGGCCACTATGAAGTTAGCAAGCTGGAGCCCACCGCCTCCTGGCCAAGCCTGCTCCCCCCGGGAGATGTAAGCCAGACTCTGGCACTCAACATGGATACAGGTACCCACTCAGTAATGGTATAACTGTTTCTTTATTTACAATTTTAAATCTTGTAGACTAAAGCAGCTATTACACCAAGTATGTTTCAGTGAACATAATGAAGATATGTTTGAAATACTTACTTAATAATTAGTTATTCGGTCAGTTTTAGAAAAAAGAATAAGAGAAAGATTGATTCTCACAGCCGTTAACATAGACTCAAACCCCCCCAGCACGTATGGCTGTGTTGCTTTTCAACACTGATTATGAGTGGCGTGAAAGCCATGATGTTAAATACTCCAGGCCCCAGTGACACTGCCACATGTGCAAACACACACAAACACACAAAACATCATAACCATCATAAAGCACCCCCCAACACCTCCACTGAAACAGGTTGTTTGGCCAAAGTAGCCTCCATGACAACCTGTCTTTCATCGTTTGCTGTTGTTCTCCTCATTGTTTCCCTCTCTTTTTTTTTCCTCAGGCCTCCAGCAGCACAAGAAAGGCAAGGAGCTGTACTGGTTCTAACGAGCCCTTCAGTCACACTGACCTGCCATTACCAGATCCAATTAGTCCCTGGACCTGCTCCGCTATTGAAGCAGCGTGTCCCTTTATCCCCTTCCACACTGCATACTCCTATATCCACCCCCTTCTCTCTGCTCTCAGCCTCCCCTGCCAGTATACAAGCCTTGCTCCAGGTCGGCATGTGTGCACCATGGAGATAAAGCAGAGAGAGGCAAAGAGGGAGAGAGAGACGGCGTGTTTGAACCGGCTGCAATCTGTGCCGTCGCTCTCTCATCCCCATCTCTCCTGTCGCTGCTGGTGCAGCGCAGAACCTGGCAAGGTGCGAGCCACAGTGACCTGTTTGGACTGAGAAAGACGGGATCACAACAGACTTCTGCTCCAGGTAGAGAGAGAGAGAGAGGGATGAATGGAGGGGCAAAGGGTTGAATAGCAGTGAGCAGGGACTTCCTCCAACGTCCCCGGTTATCTCTGTCTCACTTGTGTGTACTTTGTACAGTTATTGTCATCATCCACTTATCTGCATTTCACAAATGCAACATGCAGCGATATCAAAGTGCAGAAATGACGGCGGCTTTTTGCTTTGTGATTGTCAACTTGAGGCCTTTTTTTTTGTTTCTATTATATAATGTTTCCATCTGAAATGAATTGTTTTTATTTATTTTTAATGTGCATTTCTAAAGCATTTGGTTGGCCAGTGTTATGAAGTAAGTGAGGTACTTTTTTTTTTTTTTTTTTATCAAACTTTCTAAAGAGAAAGGTGATAAAAATGCTTATGGTTATAATGTTCTTATGGTAGTTTATCCTTTGCTTTGAATATTGTCCTCATTTCTAAATAAAAAAGAAAAAAAAAATCAAAATTGCGCAGTCTGACCTGACTCAGATAAGGTAGTATTTTCAATTTGATGATGTTTCGTTTCAGTTCTATATTTCTCTGTCATTCTTGGGTGTTTTGAATTTGAAATTTCTGAATATTGTGGCCTTTTTTTCTTTTTTGAGTGTGTGTCATTTTTCAGATTTTTTTTTTTTTTGTTTTTTTTTGCATCCGATAAGATTGTAATGTCAATAAATATTTTTATGGTACATAGACAGATGTTCTGAATGTTTCTCTTGCATCACATTGTGAGTAACTTTAACCTGCATTCATAAAAATTCCAGAACAGGTTGCAGAAATCAGGCTCAGTATAGGATAAGACTGGAATTGCCGGGGAACATGGGCCGAGTGGAGGCTTTCGGAAACTTTTCTGACCCTGCACACTGACATAGCGTCTACGCCGATAACTCCGTCGCTTCTTTAATTGCAGAGTCAGTAGCACGGCCAGATGTGATCAAGGTTATGCTGTGCGACTCGTCTGATTTAAAACAGCCTCCATTTGAATTCCTGCTTGCATTCACACTTTGTCACCTATAAAGTGGGAACAAGTGGTGAATGCCAGCTATGTGTAACCAGAGAAGAAGCCAGTCATCCCAGCAATGCACCAAATGTTGCAGTGTTATTGATCCAATAATCAGATTATGTGCTAAGGTATGCCAGTCTGAGCCACTGTCACAATTTAGTGGCCGTTACATTATGTGTGACCCCCGCCTGAGAGCAGCCAACTATGTGATTGACTTTAAGCTGAGGAAACATGGAGAGTAATGAAATTAGAAGAGTTTATCAGGCATAGCTTCCCTCTCAGTTTCCAATTCCAACCATCTTATTGCCTTTTCGCTCTGGCATTTCATTTCACCGCAGACCCTCCACGAGCTCCTCCACAGTTAGTATGCTCCTAAAATTTTGTCACATTATATTACTTAGCTGTCAATAAACCGCACATAGCACTAATATTTGCCATGCCAACCTCTACGCGGTGTGGACGTTAGACAAACTTCGTCACAAATGACCTCATTGTGGGAATCGTTCTCCATTCTTGATAAATAAACAAACAGATTCAGCTTCTTTATTATGAAAATGCACATAGATGCAAAAATGTTTAAAGATAGATTATATTTAGATGGATGAGAGGCATATTTGTTGTGCCCTGCCGTGAGAAAAGTCAAGTAAAATGCTGCCATCTGCTGGTTTTTCTAACACTGCAAAGACGAGACCAGTTAAAAATGAAGACCGGTTTTTGATGACGTCCCTGCTCCACTAAGAAAAGCGGTGAGACGCTGTTATTGATAGTAAAGATGGTGTTGATGTGTCACAAACATTTTTACAGCGATCTAATTATCAGACTTAAGAAATGCACCATGCATTCATGTTTGGTATGTGACAGGAAACGTTGGGAATGAAAACTGACTGCCATCCCAACTGCCTTCCTGACAGTTTTAAGTGGTTTTAGTTACATATGTTACAGTAAAAGAAAAGAAAAACCCCAACAAAAAACAAAAGAAGAATAAGGAGGATGGGTCACATGATTGGCTGGTCACTGGTGGAAGTCACATGATATCATGTTCGTGTTCATAATTCATATTAAAACAAATCATCAAAAAAAAGAAAAATCGTGAATCAGATTGAGGAACTTTAAAGCTTACTTACAGTAATATTGTTATCCTAAAAAAAAACACTTGATCTACCCTGTACTAAAACTGTAGACTTTATTCTCTTTCCACCACCTCTAAATGCTGTAAAATACAAAATGACTCTTTTAAAATTCGACAACCAACCTGCGTGACTAGTTTACTGACTATGACAGTATGCATCACGATGTCATCACAAAAATATATAAAATGTGATATACATTGTAGAAGTACTGGCAGAAATCACAGAACACATCAACCTTTTGCACACCTGTTTTAAAAATGTTCAGAGCTACAATGACTCATGTTTCTTAAACATGTGAACACAAATACTCACAAACATTTATCTATGACTCATGACTTGACATATCACATGAGAGTTGTTGGTAAATGGTTTATAGAACTTGAGATAAAATACAACCTTTATACCTATATAAACCTATATAAACCTATATAAAGCTATACTCAGCTTCTAGGTCAAGTTCTTTAACTATAGGTCAGAATTGTCCTTTTTTTCCAAGGAGGTTTAATAATAACAGACTTCATTTAGCGCATAAGAGTGGCTCCACAGACAGTTTCTGTGTTTGCAGACTAGATATTGCTCTTACTGAAGATTTATCACATGTGATGAAGCAGAAATTCAGATGATGACAACAGACATTTGGGGAGCAGAAATCTTGTATTGTGCAAGGACGGCATCAGATTGTAAAACTGCAACAATCTGTACCTGCGGATAATTACACAGTAACTACAAAAAGAAGAATGGTGTAGCCCAGGCCTCTGTCGCAAACATTTTAGATTCTGCCGCTGGCGTTAATTTGTAGAGTCAAGTTAGAAAGAGCAAACACGCTGAAAATCGTTAAATTTGTACTCAGGTTCAAATAAACTTCTTTATTTTTGTCCCATTTTAAAAACCTCCTAGATTGTTTGGAATTGGCCTTTTTAATTGCATAATGCCTTTGTTGACAGGAGGATGACTTCCCATTAAAACTGTTAAAACAAACAAAACAAATTACTAAGCAGAAGAATGTAAAAATACCCATGATCATCAAACACACACAAGTTAAAAAACAATGTAATTTTTAAAACTAAAATAAGCACAGCTGTGGTAACTAATGAATCTCAATGCATGAACATGGTAATAAAATGAACTGAAAACACTGGTATCTTCTTATTTTTTTGTATTTTTTTCATTTTTGGGCTGGAAAAGAAGAGACTTGGGGGAAATAAAATGACTGTAAACCTTCCTGTCAATTGAAAATGATGCACGATTAAAGTAAGTGAAGAAAGTATATATATATAAACTACCTCTGAGACCTCTAATTACAGTCGCTCTGATAGCCCATCCCTTTGGATGCGATTGATAATTTGCTTCCTGTACAATAAATCCTAAACAACAGATGCATTTTTAACACAGATAATTAATGAGCATTGGAGTTTCTGAGAAATCCCATTGGTTACAGCATAATGTCAACATCTGTAGATGATGTGCAAGAAAAACAAACTTGTGTTCTGACCCATTCCTGTCAGCTGCATTAAGTATGTCAGTTGTATGTGTAACAGCAGCTCCTCTGCGATGCTGGATCCTGGCCAGATCGTACTCCCAGAGGAAGTCAGTGAGGCTTGGACGCCTGTGACCCCACTGATGAGTCACAACTTGCTCTTCTTTACATCTCTTTTGATACTAACCATTGCGCACAGTCAATTCTGGAGATTCTCTGATGCGCTCGTCCACCCAAGATCCATGCCAAAGCCATGTCAAAACGGCTCAAATCCTAACACTCGCTTTCCTTTACTGTGCACAGCTCATACTTTGGACGAAGCTGTTATTCACTTGCTGCCTCATGAATCCCATTTCCTTCACATGTACTGCTGCAGTGACATCATCAGTGTTATTCACTTCATCCGTTCAAGGTTTAAATGATGTGGTTGAATGTGTAAATGAGTTTCACGGGTTTTCAGTGGTATGAAACTTTTGCTTGTGAAAAGCAAACATTGAAAAGTTTATGATACTTGTTAAATGTCTTTTTTTTTTAATCTTAATTTCTGCAATTTATCAACAACGCTGTAGCTCTATAATCTAATACATTTTCAGTTTTGTTTCCAAGTTATTATGAGGCAGATGATTTGCATTTTTCCTCTCTAGGAAGGAAGCTTGTGTATGATTGTTAACCCCTACATGCTGATTCATGGCACAAAGGTTTAACGACATTCGTAAACCTTTTAGTTTAGTTCTAGTTCTTACGTCTTAGTGCATAGTTTCTTTATGGTCTGAAGCACTGCCATAACGCTGACAGCCTTGTGACCGTCCATCAGACCCAATGTCTTTCTAAGACAGTAAAACACTTTAAAGATTCATTACACACCCTGGTTGCCATAATATACAGAAAAAAACACCAAACCAAATACTGCTTGTGTTAAAACGTCTCTGAGCTCTGACAGTTTGTCTGTTCCCGGTTCTTCTCCTGTCTTCTTTTCCTTTCCCTGTGAATTGGTATTTCATCACATTCTTACTGGTGCAGATTTGTTTAGACTTCACAGGAAAACTAAAAAAGCAGAAAAACAGGATGAACATATAAGAAACATAGAGGAAGTCTGCAACAACTGCTAATGGAAAGAACCAATCTATGTGTTCAGAGTTTTTCAAAATTTGCAAATACACATATTTTTTGTGTATTTGGTGCTTATATTCTTCATATTGGTGCTTGTACTCTTTGGATTACACTTCATGTAAATCATATTATTCATGAAAGTCACTGACACTTTCAGTAAGTGGAGCTGCCCACAGTTTTGAGAAATAAAAACACCTGCTTGTAAGGCTTTAAAATAAAAGGCGATGAGTGTTCATTTTGATAATCCCCATGTCTCTGACTGGAATCAGAGTACAGGAGTGAACCCACAGTCGAAACCACAGGCTTTTATGATAATGAAAACATTATGCTAAAACACAGAATTGTTCCATCTTCCCGTGACGCCATCATTTCAAACCAGAAAGGTGCTGAGTAACGAGTCTGTTTCGGACTACTTATTGTTTTTCCGAGTTTTACCGTGTCTGATAATTCAAAACTCCACCTTCTTCTGTTTGAATGATTGACTCAGTCAGTGTGTGAGCTCCTGACATCCACCTGACTGACATACTGTAGTCATAACTGCAGTCACCCATATAAGAGCTGCTCTCTGTAACAGCTCCTTATCAACAACAGGTGGTCATAGCTCCGTCTTCAACTGCACACGCTGAAAAAGAGGAAGGTAAGTCACAGACATACAGGAAAAAACACATATATTCTGTTATCCATTAAAATCTGCCCAATCTAAAGGAGGAGCTGGGAGACATGAAGGCTGATGTGTTGTAGCACGCCTGAAGCGAAAGAGATCAGCTACAACCTGTGTGGTTTCCTGTAAGTCACAAAATAGCTCTGCCTTTTGTCTGTTCAGGCAGGATGAAGTTGTTGTTGGTTGTTGCCGCCGTTCTAGCTGTAGCCAATTGTGTCAGCATTTCTCTGGAAGACCTGGAGTTTCATGCCTGGAAACTTAAGTTTGGTGAGATACTCAAGACTCTTTTGTGTCTTATTCACTGTCTGTACGCAAAAGAGGGTATTTTTTCCCCCACCTTTCTTGTCTCCTTGAGGATTTTCTCTTCTGATTGACAGGACGGTCTTACAGCTCTCCATCAGAGGAGTCTCACCGCAAGCAAATCTGGCTCAACAACCGCAAGCTGGTGCTGGTGCACAACGTCCTGGCAGATCAGGGCATGAAGTCCTACCGCCTTGGCATGACCTACTTTGCTGACATGGTATGTGCGAAAAACAAAAACCAGAAGTGGTTTTGACACTAGGATACAGTCAGTGACATTTCCGAACCTTTAAAGTGACGCTCTGAGTCTTTCATAATAGGAAAATGAAGAGTATAAGCGTCTGATTTCTCGTGGCTGCCTGGGCTACTTCAATGCGTCTCTGCCTCGTCGGGGATCTACCTTCCTCCGGCTGACTGAAGTTGGTGACCTGCCCACCAACGTTGACTGGAGGGACAAGGGCTACGTCACTGATGTCAAGGATCAGAAGGAGTGTGGCTCCTGCTGGGCCTTCAGTGCAGTATGTACAAGAACCAGCTGATGATCAGCAGTCCGGCAAACTTCACACACCTGTTGTCTGGTTTAAAATACACTTCTCCTTGTCTCAGACCGGCTCGTTGGAGGGCCAGAACTTCAAGAAGACAGGAAAGCTGGTGTCTCTGAGCGAGCAGCAGCTGGTTGACTGCTCTCGTGACTATGGCAACTTTGGCTGTGATGGTGGTCTGATGGACAATGCCTTCAGATACATCCAAGTCAACGGTGGGATCGACACAGAGGAGTCCTACCCTTATGAAGCTGAGGTGAGTAGACAGCTGTTTGGTTTAAACACTGTTAAATGTGATACATTATTGACATTAGCCATCTGTCATTATGAGGATAAAAAAAGGAGAAAAAAGGAGAGATGGAGATTCAAATCAGTTCATTCAGAGAATTGTAGACTGAAAGCCTCTGTGGAAAAGATGCACTTTAGTGCCATCTTGTGGAGAAAACATATACTAACACATAACTCTAAATAGACAAAAAAAGTTTCAGTATTGAAATATTGTTTTAAATGTTGATGTTTTTTCTTTATATTAGGATGGGCAATGCCGTTTCAACACGGATACTGTTGGTGCCACATGCACCGGCTATGTTGATATCAAGCAAGGGGATGAAGATGCCCTACAGGAGGCTGTGGCCACCATCGGACCCATATCTGTGGGCATTGATGCCTCTCAGGAGTCCTTCCAGCTCTACGAGTCAGGTGGGAACTTTTACTCTGTAATACCTGTCAAGAATAAGCTGATATAAAAGGTTTTAAGTATAACAAAGTCAAATTGCATATGTGTTTCAAGGTGTGTATGATGAGCCCGACTGCAGCAGCTCAGAGTTGGATCACGGTGTTCTGGCTGTGGGTTACGGTAGCGAGAACGGGCACACCTACTGGCTGGTCAAAAACAGGTAAATTACACCTGTTTCTCTTATTTTACACCATGTGCAGCTCTCTGGTCCTTCATGGTGTTGCCCTGAATGCAGCTTCGCTGAGGAATCTTATTTTGAGCTGCCAAAACGGAAGTAAAACTTTGTTGTGATGTGCTTGCTTCTGCAGCTGGGGTCTTGGATGGGGAGATAAGGGGTACATCATGATGTCCAGGAGCAAAAACAACCAGTGCGGGATTGCCACTGCAGCCAGCTACCCCCTGGTGTGAACAGATTAGAGGCAAAAAAGACTTTTTGAACCTTTTCAGACACATGTGGTGTAAAAACAAAACAAACTAAACCTCAAGGCATCAGGACAGATGAACCTGAAATTACTGTATGGGTTGTTTCCCTTTAATTTACTATTTCTGTTTATTTTACTTGCAGGTGCAGGACATTCATCAGAGAAGAATAGTGACATATAATTTGCATTAATCTTTATAGATATATGAAACTAAACTGAGTTATGTACTGTAAGAACATGTGTCATTGTTAATGTACATTTTCTCTCTTTGCCCTCTTGCTTTTTTTTAAATTTTGCTGAACTTTTTCTGAATATTGTAAATAAATGCAAAGAAATAAAATGTTTCACACTTATATATACAGACATGCCGATTTATATACCGTGATTATAGTGGTTTATAAAAAAGCACAATGTTTTTTTTTGTTTTTTTTTGGCTCTACAAATGACAGTCTGTTAGTCAAATTAACAGAAAAACAGAAAATATGACATATGGTTACTGAATAGCTGCTAAAAGAAAAGTAATCGCTTACCTTAAGCAGCAGTAAGCATCTTGCTCAGAATCACAAGGTGAACAGTTGGTCCCATCTGTCATCAGGTGAAAAGAAAATTACACATTTGACAGAGAAAAAACAACCAAAAACACTCACTACAACTTAGGATCGCAAATCAACCCACACAGGAACATGGAGAGGAGAACATGGAGAGGAGAACATGTATACTCGCACCGAACTGCTCAAACTGAGACTTGAACCAGAAAGGTTTTTACTTCCTGATAGATAAAAGGGAAATAAAATTCATTAAACAGCAGTTTGCAATAACAAATTGGCTTCCTGTTAACAGGATGAACCCTCCTGCAGCAATCCACCGTGACCATTTAGGGGTCTGAGATAACAGGAAATAGATGCCAATCAAAACACAAAAGATTAGTCCAGGGATATTTGCCTTCTTTTCTTTATTATTTTTTTTTTAAAGAAAATTCTACATTACAGTGATTGAACTATTGCTTCTCATAAATCATAGCTGTTAGTAAAATTGAAATTGTGATAGTTTAATACTTTGCACAAATAACCATCATCATCAAATAGACAACTAACTCTTACATTTATGGTAAACAAAAAAAAAAGAAAAGAAGAATGAACCCCCGTCGACTGCAGATTAACTCTGCAGACTTGTCCCAGATTGATATCCATTATATAAAAATACAGTAATTGCTCAATAAGAATGACAAATGAAACTTGTAAGCCAATAATGCTTCTGACAGAACTGACTAAATAAAATGCATTTTTAAAATGCCTGTCTGTAAGCAGCGACAATGACGATGAACTGACACGAAGCACCGCAGCGTTGGCGGCTTGTAGCGACAGTAACACGCAAATGCACTGGATGAGTCACACAAGGAAACTGCTTGCTTTTCCTTCTGGTTTGAGAAAAGGGATACTTAAAGTCAATGCAGCTGCAGCTGAAAATAAACCATTTTACTTGTTCCTTTATGTAACTGAGCTTTTGCATCATCACTAAATACGAAAAATCGAAGATGCTGCCTTCGCTGTACATCTGCACAGATATTTGACCTCGGTTTAGGTTTTATGTGTGTGATACAAATCACACAGAGAAGGTTGCTTTTTGGTTTTTTGAACATTGATATATCCATACTTATATAATGTTTCTTAGACATGAGCTGGCGTTTCTTTTTAAAAGCAGATTTTATTCTCCTTTGTGTCATATCTGGATCCATGACGATGTTTTGAATTTGAACAAAGAATTTCTTTAAAAAAAAAAAAAAAAATCTTTTTTTTTTTTGGTTGTTAAAGAAGTGTGGTGTTTGTCTCAAGGCGTCTGAGTCTGGAACCTGCTGTGGCTTTTGGTTTGCAAACATTAGTGCAAAAATAAAAGCGGCAGGGAACAATTTTCAGGCGTCTAAAATTCATTTTGGTAAAGTCATATCTGGCCTTTCCTTTTCTTTACCATTCTTGTTTTTCTGGATACTGTCCTGCTTATTTTAACCGTCCGTGGTTTATGAAAGCTAATCTCAGAGCCATTTGTCAAACACAGGGAGGTAAAAGAAAAAGAGGATCTAACTTGCAAATGAGAACAAACCGTAAATAGAGTCTGAAATGCTGCACGCTCACGAGCGAATCTGTTTCCTGAGGTGGTGAAAAGCCGTAACGCCTTTTAGAGAAATATCACAGTGACAAATGCTTTAACCTCTATTAGAGCCCTGGCGATATATTTTACAGATTGTTTTGAAGATGATCCTCTCCTCCTGCAGCACTCTGCTTTTGTGATTATGACTTTCTCAATCAAAGACACCATCACATCTTCAGTTCTTTTGATTCAGCCATAACTGTTACCTTGCAAAGTTACAGTTCATTGAATTTTCGTGTTCCACGTTTAGTTTTATTCATTCCCATGATTTTATTTGCACTTATTTTATCACCAAACACACATCTTCTGGTAAACCTTCATAATCCTCAACCTGTTCTGTCTTGTAGAGCTTGAATACGTCAGTATGAGATTGTTTTGGCCTACTACTCTGCTTTCACGCACATCATCTGGCTGTCATGCTCTTCATTGTTGACAGTATTTTGTATTTACATTCTTGAACATGTCTCTTGATTGAAGATTTTGATAATGATGCTTTTACCTTCTCCAGAATGTTTCTGAGTAGTGATGATGTGACATTTTTCCTCTGCGATCCTCCGCTTTAGTTGTCTGCGGTGGTCTTCCAGATTTTTTTGATGTTTTGCTTCCTTTTTTATTAAAAAAAATGACGTGTCAACACTTGTCTCTCTTACAAATTCCTGCTTTTCTCTCAAACAGCTGCCAAATGTCAACTCAATGCCTGACATCAATTCCAGACCTTTTATCTGATTCATTTGTCTTGACAAAACAAGCGAATGAACTGCACCTAGACAATTAACTTCTTTTCTGTCAATTGTTCAAATACTTCAAAGTCCTTGAAAACGGAGGTACTCTACTTAAAATGATTGCGATTCTAAACGGTAAATCTCATATTTTTATGAAACCTCCTAAATGAAATCACATCTTGATTGTTTTATTCACCTACATTGTGGTAAAACATCATAAAAACCCCGTCACTGTCCACATACGTCTGGACCTGACTGCATTTCAAACATCATCCTCACCCTTTTCTGAGGTTCCACTGCTGGTTGGAAAAAACAAACAAACAAACAAACAAAAATTGCAACACCCACAGCAAATGTGTGTAAAGTAATCCCATAGTAGAACCCGCCCCTCTTTCTACAGTGATTTGTGATGCTTAAGGGTTTTTTCTTGTAATCCAACTAAATAGCAGTACTTAAGTCATTTTTCATTCATCTCTGTTGAACCTTGGGCAGTGGATGGTGTCTCCACTCTTTGGCAAGTCGTGTAGTCAGCCATAGAGAAATTTACAGCGCTTGAAATTGTGTTGTTCATCTGTTATTGGCTATTCAGCCGACTGTAGCTGCACTTAATTTCACTGCACACAATGCAGCAGAAAAGGGAGTTCAGTCCATGCATTTGACTTTTTCCTCGCTGTAAAACAAAGAAACCGACGAAGCTCCGCTTCTGATCATGCTTTGACTTCCCTATTATTACAGGTGAAAAGTCTTTTTCTTTCTAGGTAAGTGACATATGTTTAATCATTCACAACCCTCCCCCAAATCACATTAAGTACCTGCGATTTCACGTTTTAAATGTCACGTTGGGTCTGGCTGTGACAATATTTGATGGTAGGTGAAGAAACACCGAGGCACGGAGAACATATCACAGATTTAATCAGGTTGTGTGACAAAACGTGATCTTGACATCTTACTTTCTCTTTCCCGAGCTGAAGAAGAGCAGCGTCGCGGAGGCAAACATGCAGGGACAAAGTAATTGAAGTGGGGATTTGAATTATCTTATGTCAGCCGAGCCCTACGCAGATGTAAAAGTATGCATCTTTGTCATTTTTATCAGCACGCCGTGTGACAGCATTCAGCTAGTTAGGTCTGAATGATAGTTATCCAGTGACACTATCATCATCAGCTCTTTTATTTTTTGGGAGTATGAAGGAGAGCATCAGAGTGAAAAAAGAAAAAAAAATGATGGAAATGCTCTCACACAGACACAAAGGAAGACAAAAGTAGGGCATGTAAGAGGTGAGTCAAATTAATTGGTTTTACTAAATACCCCTCAAACCGCAGAAGCCAATGTGGTTCCACAAAAGGCCATTACCGGTAATCAATTTAAATCTGTTTTACCCTTCCCAAGGAAACCAATTAGGCAATTTAATTTGGCTTTTTTTTTTAAAATTCACAGCATAACCACTGCACAGAACAGGACATCTAATTCACTTCCTGCAGAGAGGGACAAGTGGAAACACTGGGAGGTGTTGCTGAAACAAACAAAACTATCGATCTGAGGGAGGCTGGAGAGATTCAGGTTGAAGTGGGAGGGAAACAGGACGCAGGAAATCTGAATTTTATTCAGGGAACGGAAAAACAAAAATCAAAAACACAACCCTGAACCCGCTGTGTCAATTTAAAAGTCCAAGTTTAGCTTTTAGCTGAAGTTTTCCAGCAAATGTTACTTCTCGTTCTGAAACATTTATTGTTATTGTTTTAAAGATGCAATTATCATTTGTGTCACGAGATGGCAGCAACGGACCGCTGAAGACGATCCGTTCAGACTTCACCTTGATCTGGTTCGAAACATACAAAGCTCTGGTTCAAAGTCAAATGTGTTTGATTTTTTAAAATATATTTTTTAAACAGTCAAAAAAAAAAAAAAAAAAGCACACATATATACTACACAGTAATGTCCCTACAAAGACACACATGCTCACACTGAGATTGCATTTCCTTGCACCAGTGAACCTATCACGGCGTAACAATGCACACCCTGTACACTGAATGTCTGCTTAATCAACAATGTCACAGCACAATTTCGGTGAATTGGCTGTCGGGTTTGAAGGAAGTGTCAGTCAGCCGTGTCACCCATCGCAGCGAACAAACAGGATGCAGACGGAAGCCACAATATTTCTGCACAAGTGTGTTATCCATCCATTTCGGTGTGAGAGGATGTGTGCAACCTCCTCCATTCCTGTGTGGAAATGGGGTGTCAAATGGTTTATTATGATAATGTGTGACATGTGTGAATGTGACATGCAGGGGGTCTGTGTGACCATTCACAATACTGAAGCAGGCACGGACATACAAATACCATATAAACCGAAAGAGCAGAAATGTCAACACATCTCAGGGGAACTCAAGGGGATTTTACTCCTATAAATTTTGTTTGTTTAAAAAAAAAAAATCCTCTCTCTTTTCCTCTTCTTTTCAACAGTCTTCCGTCAGCCAGCTGCATTTCTTGGACGGAGCTCTTGGCGTTGGTCTGAGAGAGTCGAGAGATGGTAACCGTTTGAGAAAAACAGCTCTGGCAAGGCCAATTACACGCAGACAAAGCACTTTGCATGTTATTGTGTTAGGGATTCATGCTTGATTGACTGAATGGGTTCTAATGAGGCTGGGGAATGACAAGCAGGAGTGGAAAAACACTCCTCCATTTCCCCTGATGGATTGATTCACCCGCATAGGTATAAACACACTCGATGGTGACAGCTACAGTTCAAAAGGCGCAAATTCACAAAGCCATGAACATGAGAAAGCACATACAGCGAGAATACAAACACATCAATGCTGGCCTTCTCAAGCTACTCCTGGAAAGTGTGCACTGTGCAGGCCTGGGAGTGTGTGCAGTGGATGACAGATGAAGAGATTTCACAGTGGAGAGGTAACAATGTTGTATTGTCTCTGCAGCTTCACTCCCACTGGTATCCTTTAATAGTATCACTTGACTATAGGTGGAGTTGCATATAGCAACAGATGGATCTGTAAAGCCTTCAGCGGCAATAAAAATTCTGGCTGGAATGTGCAGCAGCTGCCAGCTTTGGTCCTGTGTTGTGTTGTGCGTTGGGCCTTAACTCCGCTACATTCCCTCCCCTGGTCGAGCAAAATGTGAAATTAATATTACTAGCCACAGGGCAATGAAAAATAAGTAATGCCAGCTGGAAAGCGTGCAACATCACTGTCATCATCTTGGAAAGTAAAAACGAACTCAACAAGCATCCTGTGCCGAGTCGGAACTTTAACATGTTAAACTTTCAAAAGCACAGTGTCAAATGTAAACATTTGGTTAGGACGATTAAGATGACACAGTTTTATATTTATGAGATTATTTAAGCCCTAGTTTCAACATTGGGATACTTGAGAAACCCCAGTGAACGAATGAGTTCATTGTGAGGCAACAGTTGCTTGGGCAGACTTGTAATAGACCGCACATCTATAGTCAAGTGAAGACGAGTGCACCCTAATTCAGGACTAAACTATTGTACATGAGGTCACATCAGATTTCAAAATGAAGGAATTACAGCCTCAGACGATGTGCGACATATGAGTTTTTCATTTTGCATCTCTGACGTTACTGATCTCTTTAGAGACGTTATTCCATGTGGAGAATTCCCTGCCTCCTACAGCTCTCCCTGTCTTCGCTCTCCTCTGTGTGTCGCGTTTGCAACTCCCTCTCCACCTGCTGATTTCCTTTTTCTCAACGCCTCTCTCATTCATCATTTCTCGTTGCCCCTCCTTTTGCTCTCAGCTCCCTCCTGTAGCTCGTCTATCTCCCCTGTCTTACTGAGGTCAGGGTGAAGGGTCAATTACCCGGCTGCACCTCAGAGCCTCTGCTTGAAGCAGTACTTATGTATTTGAGCTCTGTCTTATCTGTGTGTTTTCTATCACCTGCACCTGACAGCTCTTTTTTACTGGAGTCCGCCAGTAATTTACACTTGTGTGTGTGTGTGCATTCAAACATCTCTTTTTGCATATATTTTCATTTTGTATGGATTCGTTCCTTTGTGCTCAAACCTTTTTTTTTTTTTTTTTTACAATTTTATAGTTTATTTGCCCTGTTTAGCTGCCTCTTCTCTATAAATGTCTACCTTGCTTATTTTTGTCTTCAGTGCATTCTCTCCTCTATCAATAACTACAGCTAAATAAGGCAATTAAAGCCTAATTAAAGGAATCTTGTGAGAGTAGAAAAGTCTCAGGCATCTTCATGAGTGAAAGGAAAGATGTGTTTATTTACAAGGTCTTCTCTTACTCTCTCATGACCAGCACAACAATGTCACTACAAAAATGCAGACAGTGAAAGGCTGAATCTTTAGATTCCTGTTTATTTATTTAAGCATCTAGTATCTTTTCTTTTTTAATTTTTTTTTTACACAAAGTAAATTGTCTTGTTCAGCTGCTGGTGTGTTTTTCCGACCAGCATCGGCTCCCTTTATTGTCAAATTTGCCGGTTCAGATCAAAGGACAATGCAACGCAGTGTCCCAGGGATAGGGTTCAAGGTCATGTGAAGCACGATGACCTTGGGAGCTGCTTGTCACAGAGGTCTGAGATGGATCCGCGTATTGTCTTTTCTGTTTCCTTTTTTTCCGTTTTTCATGCACATCCCAAAGCTCCTCTTACATTGTGATGTATAAGATCACCGTGTGCACTTGTAGTCTGAAGCAAAATCTTTACCACTGATTTAAAAGGCACTTACGATGCATTAGCCTTGTGGTAATTACTAGAAACTCAATTAGAAGAAACCGCTGAAGACCCAAACCAAACTGCAGGGCTTAAGCAGCAACGCTGGTAAATGGATTTGGAGTTAATTTAGTGAGTCAGAGGGTGAAACAGCCATCAGTGATGTTTTAAGCTGTGGCAGCGACCTGAGCGCTCAGGGCTGTGCACCGCGGGCTGATCTCTTCTGTAGTCTGGAATTCAGCTTCGCTTTGAATCAAGTTTTACAATTAAGAAGCTGTGGAAGTTTGTTTATTCCATCCAACTCCTTTGGAAGTCATGGGTAATACGGACATAAAGATTTCACAAACAAAACGCCTTTGAGATAGAAATCTCCAGTTTAGCTGCTGAAGAATTGCAAGCTAGATTTAGAGCAAGTGGCATATGTTATGGCATGACAAAATACATTTCAGAGGGATTCCTTGTGGACTGAGTTTTAATGACAAGAAGTTTACGGAAATACATCAAACATATCTCTTTTGCAATAACTTGAAACATATTTCTGGCAGATAATATCAGCCATATCTTGTGCTCTCTCTGTGTTCCTCAGACACCTGCTCCTACTGGGACTGTAATCTATACCAGGCTGGCAAGTTGTATTACATATTGGAATGCCATCTAAATCTATGGAGAGAGCAGATGGACTGCACCTCGGAGAAAGTGTGGGTGGAAAAGCCTGCCTGTCCCTGTATGTGTGCTTCTGAATGCTCCTGGTGGTGCCAGCATGAGCGTTGGCGTGCATGTCTATGTCAGCGCTACCGCAGGATTTTGGATTTGGCCTTGGAGTGAAATTATGTGAGTGTGCTTGTGTTTTGTGGGCTGGTGAGTGGGTGTGCATCATGAGAAAACTGTTGTGCCTCCCCCTTCTGGGGACCAGATGGGGATGGACCAGGTCGCTTCTCTCTACTGTGACATCACTCGAAGACTAAGGAGAAAGAAATGACAAAGGAAAGTCAGAGGACATTTAACATAATATATATAACTGGAATTTTATCATGCTGGGAAGCTCTCTCTATTTTAAATGTTTTTTAATTCTGGGTCACCTCTTATCCTGCCAAACTCTGCCAAAGTCATTTTTCAGTACTTAAACAATTCTACCGTGCATATACATAACACATTTGCAGGATTTTGTGCCATCTAGTGGTAAAATGCCAGAGGGTGCTACAAGAATTCAAAAGAGCAGGGCATTTTTTAATATATATATATAATATGCTGTCACACTGGTATTTAAAAAAGGTTTCCAGTTGGTTGTTATGAATTATTTAGTGATCAGTTATTAATGAATTGAATTAATTAGTTAAAATGTGACTATCATATTACAAAATTAGCAGTAATACTATCAAAGCCCCATAAACAAATTCTTTACAATTGGAGGATGATATTTACTCAAAATCCCGGTCCTTATGGTGCCGCCCTGTGGAATAACAGGACCGTTGACGTTGACAAGAAATCCTTATTCAGATTATACGAGCTGCGGGAAAACCCATGATTGTACAATTTCTCCCCCTTTTTGGAAAGCTCTTTGATGATTATTTGTTTTACCTTCATTTTTTTCATCATTTTGCCAACAGAAAGGAAGTTCAGTTGCTGAATGAACAAATGAATGAATGAATGAATGAATGAATGAATGAATGAATGAATGAATGAATGAATGAATGAATGAATGAATGAATGCTTTTCCAAGAAATGATGCATCACCCAATCGCCCTTATGAACAAACTGCCTCTGCCTCGATGTGGGTGTTTCGGATCTAACTAAGTGACATTGACACTAGCTTCCTCCACTAGGCAGCTTCCCAGCCAACATGTGCATGTGGGGCCCACCGGAGACATGAAGGGGCTGACAAAGGAGGCCTCGTGCTGTCCATGGGTTTCATGTTGGGCCCATGTGGATAAGTTAAAACTGTTACGCTCAGGGTGATGGGTGATGAATGGGCTGGGTGTCTTATTTACCAGAGCGGACAGATAAGATCGACCGCACAACCCAGATTTGCCCGTTCTGGTCCTCGAGGCCCGCTGCCCTGCACGTCTAAGATGTTTCCCTGCTTCTACACTCCGGATTGGGCATTACACTCTGTCTGGTGTAAACTTGATGGAACTCCTGGAAAGATTGGAAACCATTTTTAATGTTTTCCGTCTTCCACTTGTAAATGATCTTTCTCATTTTCTTTTTTCTTTTCTTTTTTTTTCTGAAGATGTTTCCTGTTGACCACTCTTCTCATTGGCTTTGTGTTATCAAATACATAAAGGTTCCTTCCCAGCAAGCTACCGAAGCTTTTACAAAGGTTTTCTCACTTTGCTGATAATTATTTAAAATGTGCTTTTGATTTTTAGCAGCTGGTTGCTACTCTCCTAATTCCTATGGAAGCAATTAGGGAAGACTTTTCTTTTCTTTTTCTTGACTGACAACCAGTGTACTTACTTTATTTTATTCTACCACTTGTCATGCCTATCCCCATCCTTGAAGAGAGTTCATGCCAGGTTGACGAGATCATGGATCCACAGCATTATTAACATGAACTTTAAATGTAGTTAGAATTAATAGGAATATTACATATAATAATTATATATATATATATATAATTTTATTTCATAAAAGTTATCACCTTAGAAGCCACAGAGACATTTGTAGCGCTTCTACTACTACCATTCAGCTCATGTAAACTCATCTAAAGGCAGATTAGTATTCCTGTTTAGATGGTATGGTAATTTGGTGGCATGTACTTCTTTTTTAGCTTGGTTGGCTCTCAGTGAATGCAGATGGGATGGCAGGAAGGTTTTGCTTGAATGGTTAATTTGTGGAGTCTTTGCTGCTGCTTTTCCTTCCCGAGGCTTTCCACATATGCTCATGGAATGGCATGAAGGTCCCAGAACAGAAACATACTGCCAAATATAAATTACTGCAGATGGTTAAAATCTCTTTGACTACAAATGCCCTGACTGAATTACCAATTATAACATGGTATCAGGGTTTAATTTGTGTTCTTCACATTAGCAGTTAGTTACAGGTTAGACAAAATTTTCTTAAACTTAAATCCTAAAAGCTGTTTGGATTCACATTTTTTTGAAATATAAAAGGCCATTATTTCGGAGACGGGAGACACAGTAAAAACATTTTAGAAAAATTCTATAAAATAAATGCTGAGACTAAAAATGGCATTAGCCAGGAGTGCTTGATCAGCATGGCATTTCGCTTTTCCTGTCATTTTCCCGTTCAAGTGCATGCTGCGCAGTACGATGAGGACAGGTGTGCACATCGCACAAAGAGAGATAATCACCAGCCACACTCGGCTGACAGGCTGGCGCTGCCTTGTGAAGATTTGCCTACACTTTTCTCAAGAGAGTATCTAATTACGTGTGATACTGCCGAGGCAAAATGCTGAATGATAACACATGTCTCAGCAACACTGAGGACCATGAATTACGGAACGTCGGCATATTCACGTCTACGTTGCCTGACTCCGTGGTGATCATGTTATGAATTCGGTAAATTAAATTAAACCATCAGCTGTTTTATTGCAGAAGTGGAAGAAAAAGTGCTACCATGGTGACGGTGTACATTGTTCCATGTTTGTAGCAGCACATTGCCTAAAACCATAACTCTATTTGAATGAGATTATACAGTTTCTTCATTTTCCTCTATTGAACACTCAAGTGCCCCAGTATTCCCAGAATATCCAACCTGTCTTCGGCGAAATGAGGTTTGGCTCCTATGTAAAGGTCATACGTGACTCTTAATTGATATCTTCTGTTCTCCGTCTCTGGAGTTTGCTAATTGTACAAGGATCTCTTTCCCTTCATCCCTAAGATGTATAACACGCTGATGCAGGAAGGGACAGATGTTGAAAGAGTTTCCTTTCTCTCTTTCTTTATTCCAGTGCCGATGGTGTAGCTAAATGAGGCCTGTGATGAACGCCGCGGCAGACAGAGGCGTCCAAGCCCACAACTTCCCCTTCCCTCGCTGCCTGGCGTGCAGTGCAATGGCCAATCAACTGCTCACACAAAGGAGGAATTAACATATTCCCTGGCACAAAAATCACTCCCTTAATTGCAGCTGCATTCGGTCTGTGTTCACCACTCCTTTCCACTCTCTTCTTCTCTCTTTTTTCTGTCACCAGCCTCTCCCACAATTATTTTTTTTTCCCCCACTGCCATTTTTTTCCCTTCACATTTAACTTCGTTCCTCCTCCAGATATTCAGTCATCATCAGACGGCAATTGTGTGAGCTCAGGGGGAGAACACAGAAAGCAAAAAATGGGGGCTGGGAATGTGTTTGGCATGCTGTAGTGTAAGAACAAGGTTGTCAGTCTCCAATGATGCTCTCATAATCAGCACATTGGAGCTGGGCTGCTGCACAGAATAACAATATTAGCCGGATGCTATGCTTTTCTCTGCTCTCCCTTTTGGCTTGTCAATCTGTCTCTTTGTGCTGCCTTTTATTGTTTCTTTTCTTCTACCCTGGAATCGCTGTATCCTGCTTTTAGACACCCTACCCTTGTTCAGTTTTATGGCATGCTTTACTACTATTCGGCAAATTTTTTCCTGCTGACACTTTATTTTTGCCTTGGGTGTTTCATTCCCATCGTTTACTCTTATTTGCATTTCCATAATTTTCTACTGTTCATCAATCTAAGTTTCCCCATTTTCTCCTTTTAACTCTTTTGTTTTGCCGCCTGTTCAGTTCCGATTAAGGGAACAGTTTGATGGTCAGATGATAATAAAAGTTGTTTAGAGACGGATGAGTGAGAAAATAACACTAAATCCTCGAGTATCCCTGCTCTGTATGTTTTAAATGTATCACACCGTGATACAAGTAGCTGTGTCATCAACAGAGTTGTGCAGACGTTGATGACAAGCTGATGAGGACCGTTAATTACAATCAGGTGTGTCGGTGCACACATCTAAAACATGCAGGACCAGGATTGAGAACCACTGGCTTTCAGGAAGCATTGAAAGATGGCAATAAGAATTTAGATATTCTATTAAAAGTACTTATAAATGTTGACCATGATGTTGTGTCATTAGTGAGTCAGCGTGGAGGGATTGGATGGATTCTTTGTGATGGCGAGCAATATGTTCAGTGACCTCTTGTCCCTCATTGGCTCAAATGACTTTTCCAGCTTTGTGGATTATTTTATTGATCCCGTTGCCATCTCACCACCGATGCTGCTCCCCTAACAGACAGTAGCACAGTAGATGCCACTCGCCACTGCACAGACTGCCAGAGGATCTCCATGATCTTACTGCACACACCGCAGGATCTGAGTATTCTCAGAAATCACTCTGCTCATCCCCTTCTTGTACACAGCATCTGTGATGGTCAAATGGTGAAATGTATCAGTATGAGCTTTTTGAACTGATGTAAGAAAGTGTTTCTCACTCACTTCTTACCAAGCACACATGCACTCTTAATATGGTATCATACTTTATTTCTATTTTTATGCCCTAATGAAGATATGGGGCAATATGGGATTTAATGTCCAACACTTGATGGAGATCAGGAGTGAACCAACCTCCCAGTTGGGGAATGACTACCTACTCAACCCAGAAAGACACTCTCCTCAAGTCCAACCATAGTACTTATTTGTTAATGACGCTAATGGGTTTGGTCAGAGGTATTCTCCCCCCTGAAGCTGACCCTCCATCTTCTTTGGTCTAGGTGGTATTGTTGGTCTTTTCTTTTTTGTTGACTCAGACTTGTACTGAAAAGTATGGTGAATAGACACAGGACAATTCCCAGTAGTGCTCCTGGGTTACTGACCATCACATCAGACCAGAAGGGCCCCCAAGAGCATATGCTGAGGTCTATCTGACAGACAGTCAGCACCCCAGGAGGCTGTAGCTGCACTGACTTCCATCCTGAGCAGTTCTCAGTCTTCCTAAAAACAGAAGAAATAATACAAACCATCACTATAATTATTCAGTAAAAATGTCAGTGCCTCCACTATCATCTTTTCAAAGTCTCCTCCCCCAGACCTCCTCCTGTAACCTTCATATTCATCTGAGTCTTCTCTTATACTATCACACTTGTATATCAGACTCCTAACTCTATTATCATTTCTGGGCTCACACACCTATCTCTGCTAACACCGTCACAGCTTTATCTCCCCTGGCATATACTGTCAAAATTGTGGTGTGTCTGTCTACCTCTGTTGTTGCTCATAGTTTGTCTCCCAGCTTTGCCGTTGTGGTTGCGGTGTTTATTCTGCCAGTCAAAATCCAGGCAGAGACGGCATCACTCACCGAAAGTGTTGCGGAAAGAAAAAAAAAAGAAAAGTGAAAGGCAGCAATCACCTTGCAGACTGCAAAGAGTCCCATGTGGTAAGTTCTTAAATTTCTATTCAATTTGTCAAATTGTGCCATGACGCAGGAGCAGTTTAAACAGACCGTAAAATGGCATGTGGGTGGCATAGCACACCAGCTTTCTTTATAAAGCCAAACCAGATTTATATTTCTTTTCTTTAACAAAAAAAAAAAAAACAAAAAAAAACACTTACATCTCTGAAATGTTTCAAAATCAGATCTTTTAACAGGAAAGTACTGAAAAAGTCAAAAACTAAAAAGTTAGATACTGTAGATACAATACTCTCGTCAAGGGAAATGTTATTTCTTATCATAATGAAACCTTTAAAGAAAATTGGCTGAGAAGCAGTTTGAATTAACCAGACACTAATATCTGATTTTGGCTCATCCAGCAAATTAAATATATCAAAAGTACCTCATCACATTAAACTGAATGGTATGAAAACACCTACTGCAATAAAGCGGTTCTTTTTCATCAATTTTCCACATTACCTATAAGGATTAAACGCAACCAGAGATATAAAAACGATAAAAAGAGTTGCAGTAGCAGCTAACCTTAAATGCTGATTCACAGTCTCTTGCAATAGTCCATTTATGTCGCTCTCTACCTTCACAGAGCTCCACTTTCAGCTATTTTTGCACATGAAGCATAATTTTCATACATGCTTGAGGAAATTTAGCACTTTCCAAGCAAACTTGGAAAGAAACATACATTTGTGAGGGGTATGGCGGTCCTCATCCTGTGAATATCTGTTCTAATTCAAAAACCAATTTTCTTCATTTTTACACCAGCTGTCCTCCAATGTTGTGTAAAAAAAAGGCCACCTGTATTAAATCTGTTAGATTGTGAGTGTGATGAAAATTAAAACAGCAACAATAGAAGCATAAACATATTACTGGATAGATGGATAGGTGATGATAATTAAAAGTGTGGCTGTTTTGAAAAAAACAAACAACTGTATATTTGTCAAATACAGTTTATATAACTAAATGATTGCAGTTTGCAGGTTTGGAAACTATTTTTGAGTTTTTTTACCATCTGAAGTCTGGTCAAATAGTCTTTTCTTTTCTTTTTCTTGCCCGGGAAGGTTTTAAACCATCTTAAACAACCTGGAAGTATCTAAATGGCAGTCATTATAAGAGCGCTTTTTGTCCTCCAAATGCTAAAAAAAAGGGGCTTCACTGCTTCCTTTATCAGCTGTAACCTAGGAAACACTGGGGCATTCTTTATGAAAGGAAAGAAAATGATTTAGTCCCACAGTTTCATGCAGCTGCAACATTCAAAATGACACTCAATTATTTCCATACAGTCGTGCTAACTGGAATTTGTATAGAGGACAGGAGGGTGAGTGGGAGCAATCAGAGGCAATAATGGCTTTAACTAGCTTCCTTTTTTAAATTAATACCTTTGACAATGAAGTGATCATTTATAAGAGACAAGTCCAAATCCAAAATACTTGAAATGGTATTGAAAATGCAAATTAAAAAAAAATTCCTACATGTTTTTTTGACTTAAAATATTTCATGTTTTGGATTTTGGTGCTTAAAGTCTGATCTTATCAGTCCACACTTATTACACATACATGTCGGGAGTTATGAACATAACTTAACCCTCCACGACACAGAATCAGAGGTTACAGGTGGAAGCTTCACAGGAAGAAGGACTTTCAGAGAGCAGCGAGCTCGGTGGGAGGGAGACAACAAGATCCTTTTGCTACTCAAACAGAACTGTGAACAAAATCAAATAACTGGGAAATAAAAGTATACATTTTCCTGGTTCTATTACTGCCTTTCACCCAAGGAGAGGTGGTATTCATGAAATGCCAGAAATGTTGATTATTTTTCAACAAATGCATAAAAATAAGAAAAAGAAAAAAAAACAGTAAAATGTTTTTTTTTCTTATTTTATTAATCCTTAAAGAAATATTGGAAGACATTTCCACACCTTTTTTTTTTTTATATAGCCCATAATCAGTAAATATTCAAATAGATCTGGAGGAGTTTCGGGGTACAGTAGGTAAAGGCACAAGCCAGAGATCTTCGAGCTCTTAAATGGTACTGCATCAAGAAATTTAGTTCGTCAAGTAAATAAAGCATACATCTAATTAGAGTACTAAGCCTTCATTTTAGGCAGGGTTATATGAGGGGAAGTCTTTTATTTCTTATTTATTCATTCATTTTCCATTTTCGCTTCAATTCTGGGCAAAGTCACGGGGTTCTGCTGCAGCCGATCGCAGCTGTCAGTGGGTGAAAGGTGAGATAAAACCTGGGCAGTTCAGCAGTTTATCACAGAGCTTTATTTCTGATTCCTATTGTTCCACACAATATTTATTCTACAGTGGTTTAAATGGAGACTTCCAAAGAATATCTGGGATGGTTCACACAGGACGTTGTGCTGCGTTTTAACCAAAAATCAACAAGAATCCACTTTTGTTTTGTTTTTATTTGTTTTGGTTTTTTTCCCCCCTCTGGAATTTTCCTTGTCTTGAATCCTCACCCCCTTTCCCCCATCACTCTCACTTCCTAATCCATAATCCACGCTACTAAACTTATCAAAGCCATTAACAGTTTGCACTAACCCAGCATCGGTAAAAAGCTCAGTAAGTTTTGATTTTGCCATCAAATCAACATCTGAAATGAAACACTAAAATGAAATGTATTTCAGTGGGGATCGGCTGAAGGAGCTGGTAGCCACAGCTAGTTTTGATTGGCGTATGGTGGGCGTGTTCCCGTTGGCTTTGCAAGCAACACGGTTGTGCAAAAGAAAGTGGCTTCAAATTGGATCTTCAGCAACCAGTAGATTACATAACAAAGTGTTTGTCCGTTGTTTATGGTCTATAGTTTAAAACAGCACAAAGAGACTTTTGCAATCTTCAGCTTAGTGAGTCCCCCTATACGTGAGGGGAAGGCGTCCAAAAGTGAAGCTGAAACTAATATTTTTGACAGGAAACAAATATTCGGTGCTGCCTTAAGTTTAAAATAAAATACCATAAATTATCCCTCCCTAACTGGGGAGGTGTTTTGCCTAGTTGTCATACTTCTCAGGTGCTTATGCTGTGGCGATGTAAGCATTAAAGAGAAACACTCTGAAAACGAGGTCGTCTGCGCTTCCAGCACTAAAACAGCTGCCTGTGGACTCAGACCCTTATGGGAATTCAACCAAGGCGGAGGCGGAATCGGCGGACTCGTGTGCAGTCCAAAACGAAAAGCGTGACACACCTGTGTGATGACACAGTGTTGAGGTTTAACGCCGTTTGGTCGGAAATCTTGAGAAAGTGAACAGCAGAGTTTAGAGCAGCAGCAGATTGTTTTTAATAAGCAGTACAGATGACTGCTGTTATGGCAATGCTTCCAGTAACACTGCTATCCAATAATAATCATAACTCTCAGAGGGGGTTTTCAAAGCCTCTCTGGAGGCCTACAGAGCATGTTCTACTTTTGCTGTAGTCAGAGCTGTAAGGCTTCAGATCTTAAACGTGTGTTACAGCAGCAAGCGTAGTTTCTTATTCACCATCACTGTGTACAACTGATACCACTAAAACATTTCCTTTCTTATTGCTAGAATAACAAAACCTAAATAGTAAGGACGGGAATCACTAACTTATTCTGATTCTGGAGGTCATCATTGCATTTAAAATCAATCATTGATTCAAAATGATTTTAGAATTTTTAGATTTTCTTTAAAACATATAAATCAACAGTTAAATAAAATGATTAAGAACCCCTTTATTTTCTCAGAATATAGGTATTTTGCTCTAAAAATGATCTGACAGTACTTAAAATGAATTAAAACTTTGGCTGTTGACTTTGCTATGAGAGTAAAAGTCTTCTGAGACGAAGCAGATGATGGCAGTTGTTTTTTTTCTGTCCACGCCAAATTTGTTGGGAGCTTGATAATGTGCAGCGAGTGAGGGTCCACAGCGTGACGTGCTGATCTTCTTTCAAGTCTGGGGTGATGGCTGATGATGAGATCCTCTAAAAATGCGCATATTAAATGAATCACATCCATCTCCTTCTTCCCAAGAACACTGCAAAACCCAAAGAATGCCCAAAACACAGGCTTCCAAAGATGAAAGAAATAGTTCAGTTTTTCCACAGAACTTTTTGCTGCTTCACATCAATTAAAAAAAAAAAATCACCTCTGAAAAGGATGTACTTTGTAGACCCAAAAACAAACGATGCAAGGAGACTTTTACAATATATGAAGTGTTTTCAAGACTTTGAAAATAAAAAACATATATATATATATATATATATATATATATATATATATATATATATATATATATATATATATATATATATATATATATATATATATATATATATGTATATATATGTATTTCTAATTTCCACACTTTGGCATTTTTCTTGAAACAAAACTGTATTTTGTTGTTTTAATCAGGTGGATGATGTCAGCAGATACATTATGAGTTATTATTGTTAATATATCACCTCTACACGACTACTGATTTTCTATACATTTGCTGTTTCTAAAACAGCTTTCAAAGCTGTCGTGTGGCACAGTGACGGCAGTTTTATGTCTCCATTCATCCACTTTTTTCTTCAAATAATTCCAAACCCAGAAATCCAGGGCTAAAAGCTCTAGAAATTACTAGTCGCAAACTGCTTCTGCTCTTTGCACATCAAGTCTGTTTTGATTATAGTGGAGTACACCAGTGCAGAGAGTTGAAATCTAAGATAAAGTAATGTCTTTTTTTATTTTGACACATAAAAGGAAAAAAAAAAATCCACATCCTTGCTCATCTTTGTTTCTACTGACAGTGTAATAGAGTGATACAATAATTTAGCACCGTGTGATAAATAATATGACAGGAGCTATTAAAAAAGCACTATAGCAACCACAGATGGTAGATGAACTTACTCTGCGTTAAGTGAGTTTATTCTTCTCTTTTCCACCAAGCCTATATATTGTTCCATAATACAACCTTATTCATAATTCCAGCCGATAAATCTTAATAAGCATGGCTCGCTGGTATCAACAGTGTTTAAACTGGAAGGCCTGAATAAATAGCCTCTTTATTAATAATGCTTGACAGGGTTTCTGGTTGGGAGCTAAAGACTCATTAGAACATACTAACTAGTCCCTGGTAGCAGAGACGCATGGCTGCTGCTTGCTGGTCTCTAATAAAGAAGAGACTAATTGGCTAATTACATTCAAAGACAAAGCTCATGAGGGCCTCGCTTATGGACCTCATTTCAAAAGGCCAGTGTTTAAAATGCGTAGAGTAAAACCGGGGTCACTCTTAAGGAAGCTTGCTGTATAATGAAGACGCCACCATGCACTGACAAATGCAGTTGCCCTCAGGCCCCGACTAACGCAGACGTTCACAGACTCACACACACAAATATGCACAATGTGTTGGCAAAATAGAGAGCAGTGACTTCCCATCATGAAGCTCATTATGGAAACTGACTTCTTCAACATGCCTTGCATCTGCACTCTGTTTTTTAAAACTTGGAATAAAAAAAAACGCTTTCAACGACAGCATTTACAGGGCAAAGCAGTGGTATGATAAGTCTCTGTTCTGCGGCTCCCAGGAAATTATCTGGCTGACAATGTATTTTTCCCAGCTTCTGAAATGGGCCTCAGTGAGCTAAAGCAAGGAGAGATGGAAGTGCTGCAGGATGAAGATGAACAACTGGATAAAAACAAGGGCGGTAGAGAACAGAGGAGGGTGTAGCTGACCTGACAGGAAGTCTTTGACAGGGACCCACGCGTCAGGTAGCAGGGGAGCAAGGCTCTGACACTGAAACTAAGCGCACAGCCATCCATCACCGTGGCAACTCTGCCTGTCAGTGCGGGAAGCCGAGGGACGAAAAGGCGGTGCCGGGGCAGATGGGAAGGGAAAAAGAGGCCCGAAGCCCTTCACCAGACATCCATGGTCTGAAACAGAGACAGGACGATGGCCAAGATGTGCATTAACACACACACACACACACACACACACACACACACACACACACACACACACACACACACACACACGTTAAATTAGGGGCTAAAATGCGCGTTGACCGTTGCCCTTCTCCGTCCCTCCGTTCGCTCTGCAGACCAGCTGTCTGGAGATAGAAGATATAGCCCATTCATCATCACGATTCCTCCTGTCTCAGAGACCACAAGCCAGGCTCTGGTACAAGTCCATGTGTGTGTTGATGCGGTGTGTGTGCATTTGGCAAGTGCTACTGTATGTTTACTGTTTGTACCTTCTCTCCTCTGCATGCTTTCTCTGCTCTGCATGCTTACCTACAGCTTTGTGGTGACAAAAAACTAGAGAAAAGTGCAAGCATTCCTTTAAAGCCAAGTCTCATTAGCATAGTATTGGAGTGCATTAGAAAACTGATATAAACCCTCTTTTTTTCTAAAGCACTGGCAGAGAGGGGATTGATTAATGTTTCTGACAGCACAACATTGTGTTTGCTGTAATGCTTCAAACCAATCAATACCAATCAGGGTTATTTAGATGCAGCCTGAGCTCCATTTACTCTCGGTCTGAAGTTCAAAAATCCCCTCCAAATTCACCATTTCAGCTGATTACTATCTCAAACTCAATGGATTTAATACAAACAAATGCAAAAAGAAATTATGTTAATAGAAACAGATCAATAAACAGGCATCTATTATATTTTTATACATTATGAAGAATCATGTTGTGTAACCAAACTGTTACTGTCCTATGAGTCACAGTCTGCCAAATGCCAGTGCTTGTACAATACTGTACATCAATAACATTTTTCTTTTCCCAACAACACATAATACGAGCGACAACTTTAATTTCCTGCAATTACCTCACTGCCAGAGCTGTTTCACTGTGTTTTGCAAGAGCAGAGCTCCTCATTTAATTTAGATACTGTAAGTTATGGCGCTTGGATTCAGCGGAAGAATAAAATGTAACTCGGTTTAAAGAGTCTCTGAGGGAGAAGGCAATCATCAGAGTATCTTGTATTGAGTTAAATTCCACACAGGGCAGATGTAGAGCACAGTGTCTGATATTGATATTGCTCATATTAGACCAACAGCTACTTAATCGTCTGTGATGATGACAGATACTTGTGGTCCTCATGTCAGGGATCGCTCCTGTGTCTCAGGAGACTGTCAAATGAGATTAAACTTCTACCCATAACGTCAGATCTAAAAGGAACTAAGTGGACACAAGACAGAGAAGAACAGGCCACAGTAGAGGAAATAAAACTATTTTATGTCCCACTAAGCAAAGAAACAGTAGGAGAATTTCTTACTAAATAAAGACTCAACAGTCAGAATTCTTCGCTCCAGAGACTGCGATCGGAGTGGAGGGAATCTTTAACTGCAGCCATTTATTGCTTGTATCAGAATATTGGATGAGTAATAGATTATTCAAGACCCACTGTAAGAGAAAGGGGAAGCTGGTGCTCCTCTGATTGATCCACCTCATCAATATTGAATCGGCAGCACGGGCAGGCTGCACAAGGCTGGGGCGCGGAGAGGAGAAGGGAAACACGCATACGGGGAGAAGAGATGGTAGATTCTGAGGCCAAACAAGACAAAGAAATCTCAGTTACTAATGCAGCCTTTGGGAGAGCTCCGTGGCCTTATCTATAATAGAAATTGTATAAAAATAGGCTAAATCACCATCTGAGGTACTTGTGGAATGTTGCTTTATAAAGAACACAATAGCTACTGTATCTCCAACTCCAGCGATAATGGGATTGTGGCAACATAATTTAAACACTTTTAAACACTCTAAAATATATGTGCGCAACACAGGCATTAATCAGAATTGAAGATCGTAAATGCTGCTAGCTGCTGGCCCCAAACAGCTTCTATTACACTTTAGAGTTTGCCTGCAACCAAAGTATCAAGACTTTCCTCACCAAAGACGAAGTGCACCCTCATTTGCATGACTGAAAATATAAAACCTCACATTTCTATAGGTAACACTTGTGAGGCTGGTCTATTTGGCTCGCATCACATACGAGTGTGTGCATACAGGTGTGCGCGAGTCCATACCCAAAAGAGAGCAGCGGCGACCGCTCACATCTGTGGCTTGCCACTCCATTAAAGCTCTTAAAACAGCAGCTCAACAGGCATCACCGTGGCCCGCTCCATTACTGGAGCACAAGGAGGGTATGGCTCGATCACAGTAATCACCTCCTGTTGCTCTTCAGCAGCTTGAGTGATGTTCCCCTGAGGTTACTGTAGTTGCAAGTGTGTGCAGAGGACGAGAAAGTGCGAGCGTGCAGGGGTACATGCAAGGTGTGAGGGTTTTCTTTTTTTTTTTTTTGTCGGTGCATGCATGGAAGTGGGAGAATGAGCGGGATCACAAAGACAGGTATTGTAGTGTCCGGGAGAGCAGGTCACGTTCAGATAATGTAAACTGTCTTCGACCAGTGTGCTGGACCATAAAAAGCTCAGTTTAAACCAGTAAGATCTTATCACTACTGCTGTTACAACTTAACAGACACTAAAATGCAGCTTTTCTCTGAGCGAGCTCAGGCACAGAACTGATGGCTGTTGATATGAGGAAATCCCAGCTCAGGATCTAAGGTGGCCCGATGTCAAGCCCTCCACATCTGGCACCAAACCCTTTGAGGCTGTAGCTGTTTTCCTCTTACGTGTGCTTAATTGCGGGAGTGGAGACCGGCGGAGGCATACCACCAGCTGCTCATCATCGTTATCATTCCGATTCTGGTTCCAAAACCAAGTCCATTAGATGAATCCCTGCCTGCAGAGAATCCTTACAGCCTTCCAGCTTTTACTCATGACCTCCCCTTGCCTCCTCTGGACTAGTTTTTTGCTTGGTTCGATAATTTGTAAAAGAAATGTCATTGTCTTAAACTAAAAATTAGCCCCAACATCACATTTTCTGAAGTTCTGAAGCTCTCACCTTAAAATAGTGCAAACAGAGTCTGTAACCACTCAACCATCTTTTTAAAGTCAAATATTCATAACTAACTTGTCATATCTGCTTTCTTTTTGTTTTCATTTGTATGTATTATCATTTAAATCATATCATTTTTTTCCTAATATTTCAAACTGTGACTGTGAGCTTCTTTTGGCATTGAAATGTTTTATTCAGGCTCAGCTTTTTACAGCACTTAGTGTTTTATACTTTTCTTTTAGTAGGAAAAAAAAGAATATGCAATAAACAAATAAATAAATGAGTGTAACTGCTGAATATAATGCATCATTTTACTTTTGTACTGTCTAAATAAAGTGTGCCTAATTTCTGCCTGCTAGTTTGGATAATTATTCAAGTATAGTGCATATGAATTACCTTTTTTTTCTATTCCAGTTCACGCATACTTGATGAACTAATGATACTTCATGATTCATTAATATGGTTTCTCCCCGGCTATTCCCTAGTAACTCATCATCTATTAAGGTTATTCAAGAAAAACTCATTAAGTATTCATTTGTTATCATCATTTTGAATTGTTCCTCACTTGTTTCCCTGTATACTCATATTATAGTGGCAGAAAGAGGTCAGTCCATTGCGCTTGAATGACATCGTATAGAGCTGTAAGTCCTCTTTTGTGCTCAACTAAATGAATTACTCTTTTTCATGGCATGTTAAACACAGTGCAGTTAGCTCAACTGTACAGACAAGTTATCATTTCTCAGCATGTGTGCTTGTCTACACTTGTGTTCTTGGGAATCATCATCAGCTGCAACATAAGTTCTGCAAAGTCTGCATCTAGACAAGTGCGGTCCAAATCCCCAGATGTGTTCTTGTGTGTCCTTTAATCGAGGATTCATCAAATGGAGACGTCTGCAGACTTGGCATGGGAAAACATCCGAGAATGCATTTTGCATCAACGAGCAATTTTTTTCTAATATCAAAATTGTGGTTAAGTTATGAAAAGAGACCATATCAAAAATTAACTTTCCTCTGATACTTCAAGTTTTAGTTTTCCTTTTCATCAAACTTTGTTTATAACATTGTTAAAATATGAAAGCATAAAACTACATAACAAACACCAGATTTCAAGGAACTCTCATAAGCACTTTTAAACCATTAACACTGAGTAGTTAATGGATCATTATGGGTTGTATTAATGTTCTGTTCGTTTCAAAGTTTGACAAAATTGTTGACGACTTTGAATATGTGGTAGCCTGTTAGTTTTTACCTCAGCTGCAATGCCAGCAAGTCCACAAATTCACTGCTTTTCCAGTTGCAGAAAGCCCAAACTGCATCCTCTCATCCTTCAAATCTGTTCTGCCATGTCAAATTAGTACAAAATAAGTACAAACTTGGCGTACTTTGAATTGAGAAATTGTCAAGAACCTTCTTATGATATGCTGCCCCCAAAGGGTCTGGAATGGTATCGCTGCATAAAGTGTCTTTAATGCAATTCCCCATTCAAAAACTGAAACTTATCTTGTTTTCTTCACCTCCACGCTGAGTGTCTCCACTTTATTAAGGAAATAATGTATATAATTTCAAAAAAACAAAGTGGGTGTCCAAAGAAGGCATGTGTGCACACTGGCGAAATGTTTCTGGATAAGTGAAATGTAAAAAAAAACTAACAACATTTAAATACTTTGTTGTTTATGTACTACAGTTTATGATATAAACTTTAAGTTTTGAAATTATGGATCTGGGACCCTGTGTCTAGCAGGTAAACCATGAGAGAGAAGTTATAAATGAACATCTAAGCATTTTTGAGCAGTTAGTCAATTTTTATTTCTTTTTATTTTGTGGTACAGTCAAATCATGAATTATTATTCAGAACAGAGCACTTCCTTGTGTCTAAAAGAGAACTTTAAAAGTAATTGGTCTCCAAGTTTTGCAGATTTGGATCTGTGATCTCTGTCGGTTGTTATTCAGCATGCAGTTTTTATTAGAAGTATGCTAATTTTTATCCATCATTTCCTGTCCTTGCCATTTCTGATGTAATGACTGCATAGCAGTCTTCTACCTAAGCACCCAGATTTGTCTTAAATGGATCTTCTGTGTCATGTGTGCTTTGTTTTCATGCGCAGAAGGAAGAAAGAGACAGAAATAACTACAGTTACAGAACTGCGATTAGTCACAGAGTCTGCTGCTCTCCCAACCAAGAACTGCACCGAAAATTATAACCGTTCTTGTGAAACCTTTGTCACCTCTGAGTAATATTTTATTTTAAAGGTCCTATATGAAACTTAATAGGAAACCATCTGTCTGCAGGCGTCTTCATCGCTAAGCAATGACTTAAATAAGCACTGATGCCATGAACAGCACCGCAATAAACACTGTACATGATCCAGAGAAAAGAAATGTGCTACTTAACAAAGAAGTTAATGAGATTGATCGACTGGATGTTCTTGTTCCTAATTGACGTTATGAAGAATTAATATCATAACGGCACATTTCTTTGAGTGATTACGTTAACGTTTCATGGCTGCACCAAAGGAAATGTGAATAGTCTATTTTGAGCAACCTGCTGTAGGTTTAATTGCTGCAAACAAAATAGTCTCCATTAGTATGAAAGTCACACCTCTGGATGCACAGCTAATTAGTCTGGAGCTCAGTATGGGCGCAATTCCAATTATAAGTCGATGTGCCCTTTTCAGTGCACAGCAGTCGCTCTCGTGGTTCTTGTGTGAGCGTTGCCCTGTCTGAGTGGCAGTGACAGGCCAGCCGGTGGTGGACCATCAGCTGAGAGCTGATGGATGGCTCTCGAGTGGAAGGTTGAAGAGGAGCAGCTCAAGTCTGTCTCCGAGACTCAGAGATTTACACCGTGTACTCTGCACATAAACACACAAGTGGACACAGATATGAGAAAGAGGCGTAGAGCATCCAGGCAAGTAATACAAAACAAATTACTAACACACTCATGAATTATTAACCCTTCTATCTCCCTGTACTGCTTATACAGGGCTAATTGTCTTAAACATTTTGGATTATTTCACACATTCTCCATTAAACTGTGGCAGAGAATTTCTCAGCAGAAAACGTCACAGTTGCAGAACATTAATTCTTGCATCATCTTTGGTTTGTTTAATATTAAACTGTTGATGTTTTGATGGTTTAAAAGAGCTCTCATTATGAATATTTATAGGCTGCTTGTTTTAAGCGGGGCTCAGCCAGTTTAAAGGCAGTGTAAGTGATCCAATGCGACTTCTGACCCAGAGCACTTTTTGTGAAAATCTGCCTACAAAACAAACAAAACAAAGAAAAAAAAAACAATAAAAGAAACACAGGGACACAGACACTCATTCAAACACAAGATCAAAACTAAAAAACCAAGTAAAACTCAACAAATGAAACCCAAAGACCCTACAGAAAACCCAACATCCTCTTCTGTCTGATTTACATGTTAGATCCTGTCTGTTCAACAGCCTGACTCCTGCCTTTGTTCAACCCAACACCTCGTACGGTGAGCCATCCCTGCAGCAGAGCTCCTTGACCGGTCGCTTGCAGTTAAATGCTGCAATGATCGACATAAGCACCTCTAGCTTTCAAGTGAATATTGCATCTCATGTACATGTTGAACCAACGTGCAAGACTTTAAGCATCACATTTGTGTCATGAACTGCAGGTATATACCAGACCATAAATGGCGCGGCCTGCTACTCATTCTTTGAAACCACACACTGCGTACAGCAAACACAGCGCAGGTCACACCATGTAGTGCATCCAGTTACAGGGGTCATTATAGGCATTAATAGAGATTATGCTGTTGCATGCTGCACTTCTCCACTGCATATGGGACACAGAAGAGGTAAACCTGTCAGTTGCATACTAAAAGCTCTTTGGATGTAGCACACCATTTGAACATTTTGGTTTTTTTTTTTTTATTAACATTTTTTTAGATGTGCATTTTTCTGCACACTGTGGTCTGTGCTAGACTTTGGCAAAATGGCTGTTTAAGATGTGGAAAACTCAGCAGGCATTATGCAAATATGTCTCACTGAAATGTTGTTAAGTAAAGGACAAAAAGAGTGAACTGCGAAGGAATTATTTAGAGTATTCAGAAATCATCTGTGGGAGAGAATTATTCTCTTATGTGCGGATTTAACTTTTTCCCACGTTTTTAAAGCAAAGGAAAGGAAACCCAAAATGCATTCTTTATATCCATTTTTTAGTTTTCTAAACACAAAATAAATAACAAAAACATAAATGATTACACATTACCAGAATAAAAAAAAAAATGTTTGTTAGTGTCATTTCTTATACTGTAGTTTACAGTTCTGTGTATACACATATATGCAGGGACAAAAGGAAGCCACAACTGTTTATATACACACTGTAACCTCCCATCTTGCAACCAATGTGACACAAACCTCTGAGATTTAAAAGCTAAAGGTTTGTTTTTCCCTCTTTTCTCTTCTCTTTTCCTTTGTAGCTCAGCTCATTCATCTTGAGGCCTGCTGAGATGTCAGAGCAGGGTATGACTCAATCGATCAGGAAGTCTAACTGCCCTTTATATGTGCGTTTCCTCATGCACGAGTGTACACACAAGGGGTCCGTCTGGAGCATTTTATTAGTGGCCACAGGGAAAGACAGCAGTGGCCTTTCCCTCTTGTATCACTTTGTCACGTTTTCCTCCTCTGTTTTATCTATTCTTCCTTCATCTTTTCATTTTTCTCTCGCGTTTATCTAGCTTACAGTTCCCTGCCTCATAATTCCACACAATCCCTCGATCCGCTCATCATCCTTCCAGCGCTCATCACTTTTTCGTTGACCTCTACACATAATCTAGCTCATCTCCCTTTCTTTTTTTCCCCCCCAAATCTTCCTCTTCTATTACCAAAAGTGAGATAGTTGACAGCTTTATGGCTTTATCTACTGTCCGTTTACCTTTCATTTTCAGATGTGACATCCAATTAGCCACTTGTCATGAGAGATGTCTGGTTGGAAGGAGGAGGCGCGGCGTGAAGGGATTACTTTACAGATAACAGGCACCGGTAGATGGGGAGGCAGCAAGAAGGCACGGGCGGAGGAAAGAGGCGAGGTAAGAATAACAGTAGGATTAAAATTCAGAAGGAATGGGTGGGGAAGAATGGAGCGATGGTGATTTGAAGGAGCAGAGTCTGGATGGGAAGGCTAGATGGGAGGGGATGAGAGGGAACAAAGAAGTTCACGATCCACAATGTCACAGCTGAGTTCTCAGGTGAGACTCTCGACGGTCCCTGAGCAGAAGCTAATAAAATATGTCATCACCTCAGTCTCAGAGAGGCAGCCTCAAATAGATTCCTGCACAGCACATTCCCCACGCACACGGGCTTAGCGGGCTGCACTGTGTGTTCGCAAAGAAAAAGGTTGGGACACCAGACACAGGCGAATGGCACCGGCACAAGATCACGTAGACAGGTAGAACATGCAAACACCATGCTGCAAGAACAAAGAAAACAGCGTTCTGGTAGCAGCTGTTTTCCGCAACTTCTTACGGATTTTGGATGAATTACAGTGATTACACAAGCGGCGGTAGGTGATAGCGAGTACATACAGTACATGCATCGAATTTTCCATCTGAAAGTGATTAAAGACATTTGATTTGAAGTGTCAGTTTCATAAATACAACAATTAGACAGCGGCTGTGTCAGCTTTACCATCTCCGTCATGCCAGTTACCGGAGCGGTTTAAAATTAATGACGCATATCTGGTCCGTAAATCAGGTTTTTGTCCAACAGCCGCCAAGCATTTTGTTTAAAATAAGAAGAAAACAGAACAAGTCCTCATATTTGAGAGGTAAGACAATGAATTTGTTGAAACTTTAGTTGACTAAGACGCAATTGCTTGAGTATAAATTTACAAAAAATGAAAGTAGAAAATTTTTTTTAGGGAAACAAACATATAATTGCCTAGTTAAAAAGACTGTTTTGGTCTCTGTGGTTAGAGGTCACAATCAGGACAACTATCGAGAAAAATGATATGAAGCAAGACATTTATAATTAGAGTCACGGTCTTTTGATTTGTGACATCCGTAGCCACTTTTGCAGTTAAGCATATTAAAACACTTTCTTGAATCCTGAGCTCTGAATACAGGCCTAACAGAGCCTAGTCACATTTTAAAGCGAATACATTTGACAGTATTTGGTGTATTGTGGTGTTTTCTCATTAACTGTTTACAATGGATAAATGTTAAATGTAGTTTTTACTTTCCACCAGGGTCTTTTGCTAAAATGAGTTGGGATTTTTTTAATGTATCCCCAAAAGGTATTTATAAAGGAAAATAGTACTATCAAGAATTATTATTATTATGAAATAGTGATCAAGGATGATTACTATTGTTATTTTTGTAATAACAATAGAAACAATGGAAACTTTATATTTACCATCCGTAGTCAGATGTGTGATCCAGCCTTAGTTCTTTCAAAAGCGTGGGCTCCTCAAGCTCCCTTAAGCTCTACTACAGTGTCAAGTGGATGATCAAACATTAAGTCGTGCTTTAAACCCTAAAGAAAGTCTACTGTAAAATGCTTTTAACTCAGAAACAAAACACTACACAATCCATCAAATGGTCTACTGGGACTCACACAGTAGGATGTGTGTGGATTAGAGAGCCTCGGTGTGCTAATTGCTCACGATGCAGCAAGGAATCGTATAATTTCCACAACTGCTGAAATTAAACATAAAAAAAAATTCATAAAGTCAGCACAGAATAAATGTCACCGTGATGCTATTAGGCCAATCACTGCCAAACTAACTTCAGGGCTGTCACAGTGTTTTGACTTAAAGGTCGGGTTTCGGTGGGATCAATAATGGCAAACTTCCTTTTAACAAACAGGAATCTTTTGTCGAAAGAAAGACAATTTAATAAGGGTACAGAGAGATGAGAGGTTAAAATATAAAAGTGAGTTTCCTTTAGTGGGGATTCAGGGTAAAGCAGGCGGGAACCTCTGGCAGGGCCGACCAGGTGAGAGATGTTTGGGGAGGTTTCTCAGCTTCCCTGTTCTGACTGACCACATCAGTCGTAGTAAGAAGATAACAGCAGGCCTCTTTCCTCAAGGACACTCTTAATGAACACAATAAAAGCAACAGGAACTGAAGTAGTTTCTTTCTCACTTCCAGACTGTTGGGGTATAACTGCGGGAAGTAGCTGTACTCATTGGATTGTGGGGTTTAGAAAATTATTAAGCAGTTTTTGTACGTTTGCCAATTCAAATGATGGATAGCTGCAAGATAATGAATCTTCAGATTGTGCTCAGGGCAGCACGGTGGCTTAGTGGTTAGCACTGTTGCCTCACAGCAAGAAGATTCCCGGTTCAATTCCCGGCCCGGAGGGTCTTTCTGTGTGGAGTTTGCATGTTCTCCCCGTGCTTGCGTGGGTTTCCTCCGGGTACTCCGGCTTCCTCCCACAGTCCAAAAACATGCAGAGTAGGTTAATTGATCTTTCTAAATTCTCCCTCGGTGTGAATGTGAGTGTGATTGGTGGTTTGTATGTGGCCCTGGATAGACTGGCGACCTGTCCAGGGTGTACCCCTGCCTTTCGCCTGATATGCGTCGGGATAGGCTCCGACAGACCCCCGTGACCTGGAAACAGATAAAGCGGGTACAGATAATGGATGGATGGAGATTGTGCTCATGAGTTTGGAGCGCTGATGTCTCTACTCCAAATTAAACCCTAATTCTGAGTACCACTGTAAGAGAAAGCAGGCAAAAGATGACCTCTTTTCAAAGAAGCATACATTCGCAGCACCATTTCCAGTTTCTTTTTTTTTTGTAATATGAATTCGAAGCAGAAGTAAAGAAAGGTTTCATCATCAGAATTTTGTTATATCTACTTTGAAACGCATCAAAGCTTGCACCTCTTTTTGTGGCAGTTTAGAGTCTTTAATTTGTGTGAGGTTCTGCGTCATCTTGTGTCCACTGGTCCTTTGACACAGATTTTTTGATGACGGTTTAGTTGTGTGGTGCGGGAACTGTAGCCGATTTCATCTCTTTTTTTACTTTTTTGTGTGTAAGTGCGTGCTCTGGATCATTGTTCTGTTGTATAAACCGCCCTTGGCAGTTTTACAGAGGCTATAATGTTGTATGATGTATACTCAAGAATTTTCTGGTATTTATTTAACCCTTTCATCCCTCTGCCCCTGAAAGGTTCCTGTATACCACTTCCTGCAACATGAATCACGATCAGTTGCTTGCTTCAGAGTCCTTCCTTCCTTCCTTCCTTCCTTCCTTCCTTCCTTCCTTCCTTCCTTCCTTCCTTCCTTCCTTCCTTCCTTCCTTCCTTCCTTCCTTCCTTCCTTCCTTCCTTCCTTCCTTCCTTCCTTCCGTTCTTCCTTCCTTCCTTCCCTCCATCCCTCCATCAGTCAGACTCCAGCGGATCCTTGTGACCCTGAATTAAATTAAGCAGCTTTAGATAATGGATGGAATTTGAAAACCTCTTTAACTTTTAATATCAATTCAAGATCAATGTCAATTCTAATCAGTTTGTCTTCCTGCTTCATAAAGCGAGGTTACTTAACCATGAGCCAAAGGGTTCAATTGAGCTGGTTTCAGAGACACTCATGTTCGGAGTCTGTTACTGCAGTAGCTGACTCTGTAAACCTGGTCAAGAGCAGATTTACTTTAACAAACTCCAATTAATTCTGTCTCATCTGCATGAAGCTGAAACAAGTTCAGTCTAATTAGACAATCATATAACACACTTGCGGTCAAATTAGGTTTGACTTGTTCTCATAACACCCTGATGATTATTTAAGAGTGTTTGGTCCATTTTTTTTTTTTTAGTGTCACAGTTAGCTGTGTGATGTTATCCTCCGGCCCATCACACATACTCACAGTAAGTCCATACTTCACACAAAATACAGAGTGTTATTAATACCCAGATAGCAAAATATGAGTGAATCAACATTGAAATATGGTTAGGAAAAAATATTGAATCCATGTCGAAGCCTGACATTTAAATTATACAAAAAGTGGTCGGTGATATACATGTTGAATCAATGTCAGGTTTTCAACCGTGACTGATATTATATCAGTGTTGATTCAACCATCATCTCGATTTGGATCCACATGCACATGTTAGTTTATTTTATATTGAATCAATGTTAGGAATCAATATTGATTCAACCATCATCTAAATGGTAATCTACATGTACATTTGTGTTGATTTTGCAAATAATCAAAGTTAAGGAATCAATATTTCGCTTCACGTACATTTGTCATTAAAATATTCAACTTTTCTAAAGTCATTTTCTACGTGAAGCCCATTAGAAAAGTTCAGTGTTTCACCAGTGAGTTTCTGTTGATAGCAACAAACAGCATACGTTGATTCAACTTTGATTAGACGTTGGCATTTCAGTCATTAAAATTTGACCACAAAACAACATGGATTCTATGATATTTTTTCAACATTGGTTAATTGGCTAAAATTGGATAAAAGATCCACCATCAGTCATCGACCTTTAAAAAAAGAAATCAACCCTTTTTACCATGATCCCTTATCGATATTGCTTATCGATTCATTTCCTTATCGATTCTCTTATCTATTCTCATCCCGTTATATATAGTACAAATTACTTTGGTTGTATTAAACATTTTAATTTTAGGTATGCTTTAACATTTTGCACTTAACTTCAACTAAATTAAAGCTGGCTTTAATTTAGGGCGTGTTCCCGAGGGTTTGCTGAGCAACATGGCTGCACTCTGTATGATGTAAAACAGGCTTTAAAACCGGTCCTCAGAAACCGATGGGTCACGTGACATGCTGGAAACGTTCCGAGCCAAAATACGAAGCTTGTACGTGATGTCATCACACATCATGCGTCAGACGTTAACAGAACCTATAAACGGGATCGTTAGGCAGGTGGATAAACGATGCCACGACACCAAACTACTGGGACTCGGTTTTTAAAGAGAACTGGCTCTCGATTCCCATCCCTAGTGATTAATATATTTGGCTATTATTTGCAAATGTCCGTTGTGACGGGCAAACTAAACATACCCTATTCTATTCTATTTAAAAGTAAACAATGCACTACTGTGAGAAAAGTGGTCCAACTCATATGTTCAAGGTTTTTTTTTCTTCTTTTTCCAATGGCCACCAAGTCATGGGATAATCAACATTATTTAAATGTTATTATGATTAAATGTTTAAAATAATAGTATTATTATCTTGCTCCCTCCTCTGTGAGTAAAGAAATTTCCTTTTAGAATTTACCAGAATGACCAGGTGTGACTGCATTCATATTCCTGTCTAGGTGGTTTTCTATTCTCCTGAATTTCTTTTACAACTGAGCCTGTTACATTTGAGTTACCTGTCTGAAATACATGACATACAGTACTTCATCCTCAACTGCTTACATGTTCTTTTTTCACTTCAACGATTGAATCTACATGACAGTTCATATTGAGAACAATTCAGCTTCTTTCCATCATTTGTTTGGCAAATACGTTAATTTGTCTACACATTCACTCGCTCTGCAATTTTGAAAACATTTTGGTCCTTTGATGGAAAGGAGAGTTAAAAACAAAAAAGCATGACTTGACATGGTGAGCTGCATAGGGATTAACACAGGTGTTAACAATCAAAGGAGAACAAAGATTTTCAATTTAACGAAAGAAATAAGATTTTCAATGTAAAACAAGTAATGCAAACCAGCTAACATAAAACTGAAAAAAAAGGAATGCAAAAAAACCCGAACTCTCCCATATAACTAAACAGAAGAACTGGCAAAAAAAAAAAAAACCCCACAGTGCTAAAAAGACATCACTTTAAAAGGAGCCTCGTGGTGACATGAAGGTGGAAACCAATTTCGCCAAAAATGTCCTCGCAAAGAAAGCACATTCATCTCGCAGTAGAGGAATGTTATTGCTTATTTTCTCTTTTGTCTTTAAAGCACAGTTTTTATTATTATTGTTTTATATTATTATTATTTTAAAAGTACTATTGAGTTCATTATAGAACACAAAACCCAAGTTTTCTACCTTGATGATGAGTAGCCCACAACTTTTCCTTCATGCACTGCAAGCACATTTGTATGAGCATTCACTTCTATTTCTAATTAATTGTAGGGCTAATGGTTATGAACTGAAAAAATGTTTCCTCGCTGCTGCTAAATCACCCTGCATATTGTTGCTGAGTCCACAAAGTCAAACCTTCTTGCACCGCAAATGGTGCATTTGAAAGAATGATAATAAGAGCACAGTCATTAGTTGGCAAGTTTATAGCCTCTACTTTACACTTAGATTCATGTTTGCAATCCCTGGGTCTTAGACAAAGATATCGTCATGACAAATACTCACACATAATACACACAAAGCAATACTCCTTATTTATTTCTTTAACTTGTAGGGTGAAAAACGTGTTCTACCTACCCTTTTCTCTTCCACTATCCGTCCCTCCGCTCCGCTCTAGGAGGTTATGAATATGGATAGTGGCTGCTGTGGAAAAGAGAGGAATAGGCCAACGACACACACACACAGACACACACACACTTTGTTTTTTTGAAAGTGCCTCTTCATTCCCATTTCCCATAGCTTGGCTTGTTTGCGAGCATATGCATAAATTTATTCTGGTACGACTGTTGAATCCTTGGATGGTTGTATCATATCTCATCACTTTATAACTTTACACCTTTTTGACCTTAACCTGTTAACCTCTTTAGCTTTGGATTTTAGCCCTAAAAGCAAGTTGTTAATTCTGCAAAAAGAAACCTAAAGCTTATGTTACTTGGAGTGGTGGCTTTAATAAGGAACAGAAAAAAATAGAGTTGGATATTCATTATAACTATGATTTAAGAAAATGTTAGGCTTGTAAAGCAATTTATAAACGTAACTTAATGTTTTTAAAAAGTCGGTAAATGTGAAAGTGTGGATCATTAACTTTTTTTTTCTTTTTTAGAGTGGAAGGAGCACAAGAAAATTGTTGACAGAGTGACAGCTGTAAAAGGGACATATTATGACAAAACAACAACAAAAAAAAAAAAACTGGGCTGAAGAACATTAATTTGGATGTCATTGTGGCACAGCGTCTGACTCCGAGAAGCAGACCTGCAATGACATGGCTGCTGTCTCGTATGTCATTTTGACCAAAACATATCACAAATATTTCATGAATACCTCAGAAGATTGTGCTAATTTTTGAAAAAAAGAAAGAAAATGGGGCATAATGTGTATGTCCTTCAACTAAAAAGGCCATCACTTCCCATGCCTGTGTGATGCAGATCCAGACCAAGGTTTGAAGAACTCTATTAACCTTGATCTGGATCTGCATCACACAGGCATGGGAAGTGAAGAAAATTACACGATTTTGGCAAAGACTGTTTTTTTTTTTTTTGTGTGCTTCCACGTTTTGAAAGGGGCTGGTGATGAAGCAGCAGACAGCTCTGGTCCATCAGATCAGTGAATGAAATCAGTGTGTGTCTGTCCCACTGTGCAAATACATCTGCAAATTATAACAGCCACCCCCTCCCTCCCCCACATCCCCCAAGTAAATATTTTACAGTAAATGGGATATCTAGACAGAGAGAGAGAGTCAAGAGAGATTAAAAAAGAAAAATGGAAATCTGTTTTTATCCCAGAGCCTGTAAATTACTGATTCTGTAGACAGCTTGTTAGTTTCACCGCCTCTCTGTCATTCTTTTCTGGAGCAATTAAACCAGACAATTGCTCCCCTGGAATTGCCTGTCTGAAAGAGGCTTGATGCCAGCTACTCAGGAGCCAATATCCCTGTCGTTTTTTGTTTTTTTTTCTGCCGCAGGCTAGGCAGCCTTCTCAAATGTGATAACATGAGTGGCCAAACAACAGAGCTAAGTTTCTGCCAATCACAGTCACAGTCAATCAAACACAATTGGCTTTCTACCATTATGACTGCAATAAGCGCTCAGCAGTTATAAACTTTCAGGAGGACAGGATTTTGACATCTGTTATTGTTGGGAAAAGACAGCAGTGTTCAGTGTTGAGCACAAAGACAGCGACATAAGAAAGACTGAGCCCCTGATGAAGACTCCAGCCACTGTTGTGCAGCATTATTCTCCCTCCAGACATTTGCATGTATATCAGATCAAGGAGAAAACAGTTCAGAAGATTGCGCCATAAAGTTTAACCTTCCCTATAGCTGCTTTCTGCTGACTTTCTCGGGCAGAGGCCTTTCCAGGGCTGTTGCTTTCTTACACTACCCTCTATTTATTCACTCCTTGCTCAGATGCATGTGACTGGGAACTTAAAGTAATAAAGAAAAGAAAAATAAATAAATAAAACAATACTTTTTGACAGGTTCCCACAACAGCTTTCAGAGGGATTCACCAGAGGAAAGAAAAAAGGAAAAAAACAAAACGCAGTGTTGTTTAGAGTAGGGAGTGGGGGGGAGACAAGAATTTTTTTTTCTTTTTTGGTAACTGACTTGGGCACAGATGAGATAAGAAGCAGAAGCCGTGACAGAACTGGGGTGATAGAAGGCTTGGGAAAATAACAATTCCAGGGAGGTCCCCAAAGATTTCTATAAAAACTGGTTTGAACTGAACATTAAATACAGTACAGAAATCTTTTGCAACACAGCCTATTGTTTTAGTTTGTGCAATTAATACACAACAGCTTTGCGTTTCTGTGATACCGTGTGTGTGCATACTTGTATTTCTGACCTCTATGAGAGCAGTTTGTGGTATTAACACAGAACGTATCTCGACCAATGGCAAAGCTCAACTTATTATTCTGTTTTACATCTGTGCTGCCCCTGTGCCTTGGTGTGCAGAAATGCATCTACGTGTTCAAACAACCTCTAACTTCTATCCAAATAACACAAGCCACCATTCAGATTCAGGCATGTATGAACTCAAGGCATGCAGCGCTGTATGTACGAGACCAGATAAGAGCATGGCAACAGTTTTATTGCAGAAGACTGCATCCTGCACAGTGCCACTGATCCGATATTGACACTGAAGGATTTTGTCCTCAGTCCTGACATTACTGAATAGGTATGCCGATGGATTGTGGTGTCAGTGATACATAGCACAACAACTGTCATTATTTATGCAACCGCATCTGCTTTGTTTTAGATTCAGCACCATTAAAAGATTACAGGCCCCTGGCATTGAACCAGCACACTCACACTAAACAAGACTGACTCCCCTCACGCCCCTCCAGATTCCCCCTCTGCCCCAAATTCACATGACTCCAAGTCTCAGTTGTGGTTCGGCACGATTGCAGCTTGTACATGTCATTGCATCATTACATTAAGTGCCCGTTTGTTAACTCGAAGCGCGTGCTGTCTCAGATAATCAGCTCAATGGAGAACAGCATGAAAAATATGATGGCAACACTTCTGACTTTGTGACTGCTTGGAGTTGTTCGGCTCAAATGCCGTCCTCTCAGATCTTTGTATTCCTGGATTATGCTGCTATGTGGGTAAATAATTGTTACGAGGAATTGCAGTATATACACATCATAAATATGTCGCATACGCACCTTTCTCTACATTTATGTGCAAATCATGCTTTGGGGAGCCACAGTAGATCTCTTACAGAGACCAGGAATTGTGTTGTTCTCAAATGTAATTTGAGAGTGATAGCAAAGTAGAAAAGTGAGATTTATTTAAAATCAAAAATAAAAGTGCAAGGAAGCTCTGTCTTCTTATTTAAGGGTGAGAAAAAGCAGAGATTGAACAATTCTTCTACCTTTTTGTGCAGTGGACCATCTATTATATTATATTATATTATATTATATTATATTATATTATATTATATTATATTATATTATATTATATTATATTATATTATATTATATTATATTATATTATATTATATTATATTATATTATATTATATTATATTATATTATATTATATTATATTATATTATATTATATTATACATCAATCAGCCGATACGTTGACCACCCACTTAATATTAAACAGGTCCTCCTCGTCCTCCAATATGATCCCTGACCAGTGCTTCTATCAGCTATTGATTAATGTTTTTGATGGAGATGCATCTGAGGGAGCAGAAATCACAGGTGTCCAGTTTAAACTTCATGTCTTCTCACTTAACACACTTAAACTCCCCCAGATTCCAAAGCAGAAGGACAAATATGCAACTTATGAATTTCTTGCACATTTGTTGACAAAGTTGTGATCCTCAGATCCATCTTTGTCTCCAGACTTTACTGCTTTTGTTTCAAATCATTCAAATCACGCCCATTGACAACTCTCAGAGAGGTACATTTTTGTACCATGTGAGGAGAATTGATATTAAGCAATACATCTATTTTGAATATGATGTGTAGCCTTTTGGTTAACAGTCAGCTCAGCCAATGGCAAACCATGACCATTTCCTCATCAGTCCTTCTCATGCAAGGAAGCAAAGTCAAGTAATGTACCAGTTTATTCTGCTGTGGCATTGTATAAACACAGCTGAAATTTCTGATTTTGCCACCAAACATCTGAAATGAGATATTCCACTGCTGGTGAACATGACCAGAGCTCTGCAGCTCCTTTGGCATTCATGCAGCTCTGATGGTGTCTTCAGAAATGTCACATACCTGCCGTTAACTTCTTGTTGTTCCGGTAACTGACTGAGACTGAGTGTGAAGGAACGTTTCTGGTGTGACAGCGGGGCTGTGCAGTGTAGGCTGTGAACATTGTATTTGGTCCTTGGTTGTGAAGGAGCGCATAAACAAACATGGCTTAAGAAAGTAACGCTGGCAGTCACGTGTCTTCTGGTTCAACATATGGATCACAGTGAAAAGAACATTTTAAAAAAATATGAACTGATCTAAACCAAAAAAATGAAATGATGTATTCTGGTGTGCACTGGGATCTCATGTGCTGGGGCTCGGCCCCGGACATCCATGGCCCAATTTAGCCCCTCGTGACAAGTAAGTTTACTCCTGACTGCTTGCTGTCCATACTATGGGGAGAAGTGAATGAGTTTAGACGGCATCCCAGCCTCCTGGTGTCTGCCAGTTTCAGTTGTTTGTTGCCCACTTGGGTTAACTTATGTAGTTGGCCCGAGAGGGACCCAGATGAGATGCCCATTTTGGGCCCATCCCCCTCCATCACCCCTCTACCTGATCAGGATAATTGCAAGCACTTCACATGAGGCAAACATGGAAACGACGGACAATCCCACATGGTATTGCACTTTTTTGGTCCATTTATATCACATGTGGTCCGTGCATACAAGTGCTGGCTCAGGCAGATTTCCAACAGTTACATTCTTGCAGTCAGTCAACGTTTTCAAACACTGCAAGTTTATAGGAGTGTCTAGAAAGGGAAAATAAAGACTCAGGTGTTTTGTGACTTTTTCCGTTGATGAAGTACAGCACGGCTGAACTGAATGATGTAATCTCTGGGAGCTATGGGAAGCGGGGAGAATTACCAGCCCTCCCGGCAGGTTGAGCAGGTGACTGACAGATGGAGCAGAGCTGGCTGGCCTGCTGACCAGCTGGTTCTCCACTGCAGGGTGGCCGCTCTCTCCCTCTACTGGGCCACTAATCCTCTTCTGCCACTTCCAGTCACAGCTCTGACCTCGTGATCTCACACTGCTACCTCAGTCGCAAGCTCGTGACAACAGTGGGCATCCAGAGAAATGTTTCCGTTGCATCGTAGGGAGGTGAAAAATCTCAGAGTGTGTAAAGGCTGTGTAACAGAAGGTTGGCAGATCAATCTGAGCAGAGAGATGGTGATATGATTTGTGACAGCATGATGTTCCCTGACACGATTTTCTCTTCACCAGTCTCCTGCTGCGTCTACACTAAGCTCCTGTGGTTTCAGCGCCAGTTCTTGATCTGTTCTGCTCTACCTTTTGCTCAGACTCTTCCCTCCTGTTTAGTTCTTCATACATCGTGTCGTGCTCTTCCTTTTTTAATGTATCCCAACACACAGTGAACCTACTTTATTCCAACTCTCACACAGCATGTCTTCAAAAATCATAAAACAGAGTTTGACATAACTAATATCCAAATGTAAAAACACAACTTTTTTTTTTGTTGGATTGTTTTTCGTTACACCGTGAAACTTCTTTATATCATTTAATGGCTGTGAAATATTAGTACAAGTATGTTCATTTCAGTAAAACTTTAGGTTTAGTTGAACCTTATTCAATAGAGGTTAAGACTCAACTAATAGGTGCAGCATTTTCATCAGAGGAAGATAGATTATGGCACGAAGTAAAAGAAAGAAAGCAGGAGAATTTAGAAAGAAAAAAAAAGAAAACTCACCTCATAGTCTGTTTAACATTAGAAATATTCCACTCAAGACTTCTGACTCTTGACTTCACAAGAACGAAAAAAAAAAAAAAAAAATTCAAAAATAGCAGCTGTGCTCAGAGTTTGCCGGGCAATGTTAATCTTTCAGCAAAATTTATACCTGGGTCATGACAGGCTATATCTCTCGTGACAAATCAATGCATCTTACAAGTTATGTTGCCAGAAAAATGTGAAAAGCTTGCAAAACAAATGTATCCGAAGCTAAATCACATTTTGTGGAAGATACATGGGGGCTCTTAAATTGTCTGGCCATCCACATTGCTGACTCACCACAACTAACATCCCTGCATCAAATCTTCAAGAGTAAAATTCAAATGCAGCTTTTTTCCTTCAAAGTGATGCACTAAAACTGTACAGCAGGACGTGAGAGAGTCATTATTTTATTCTTTTTTTTGTGTTTCTTTTTTTTTTTTTGCTTAGAAAATGCCCTTGCTGGTCATTTATAGGGAATAATAAAGTCATACCCTTCCATTTCTCTTAAACTAGTTTGGCTGGAGGACATTTTGAGATTCTTCCAGGCTTTGCTGTTCATAATTTTCAGATCTGATGATCAGTAAATGTCCATTTATAGCTTAGCAGCTGTAACCAGGCATTTGAAATCTTTTGGCTTTAATTTTTTCCACATACATACAGTAATAGTACGAACAGTTCTTGTAATTACTGGCAGATTTAGCATGCTTAGCTTAGTCATTACTCATGGTTATAGTCTTGCATTAGTGCCAGAGTTTCTATATTTTTATGCTATTGATGCAAAAACCTCATTTAAGGGACTGTCGCAGTGTCGCAGTGAGAGTCCCAGTGGCTGTTAACTAAATATTATTTGCTAAAATTTGTCCTCAAAGATTTTTGTCATGTGAAAAACACAGTTTAATAAAATCCAACAACAATAATATTCAGGCACCTACATTATATTTCAGCAAGAAACATCTGACGGGTATTATTGCAAAAAGAAATCTATTGCTTTTTATTATGCTTCAGAGGGGTTAAATGTGACTGTTCAATAGGGGACGGCTGGTGCTCTTTGCTTTCAGCATTGCAAAGGATTGCACCACTTGTGTGTGCAGAGATTATAAAATCTGACTGACATAATTAAAATAAGACGAAGTGACGCATCTGTTTGATCTGTGCACCTATCTGAGTCATTGCAAAGGCTGATAGTCATTAGACACTTCTGTAAGTGCGCTTTGTTTTCCACAGCTATTTTGAGTGTAACAGTTGGGTTGTTGCCGGTAAAAGAGCTGACTGGAGTTAAGATACATAAGCTACAAATATAGCACACATGTTCAAATAACAAATGTAACCAAATGTAAACCCAGTCTATGTTGGAATACCACCTCGGACCACATGGGGGCATGCGAAAAACAGTTAAAAAAAAAACAGTAACAAAAATATTCAGGCCTACATTGGTGCCAATGTTTCAGCAAGGAACATTTGATGGGTATTATTGCAACACTCTGACTATGACTATTATGGATGAGGAAGTGATAATTGCTTGTTAATGGCTGAGCCGACTGTCAATAAATCATATGAGAAATACATTTATTGTCATATATAAATTCCCTCGATGTGGTGCACAAACCCAGCTTCCTAACTCGTGGGATGCATGTGTGTAAACACACTAATATTTACATATACATCATAATTCAGTATGTGATACAACTATTTGTTATCCTGCCTAAAGGAAGAAGACATGTTAAAACGATCCAGTAAGAGACAGAGGAAGGCCCCCTCTTTGGCTATGTCTTGGCGTGGCCATAGTAGGATTTATAAATTTGCAACCCGGACGTCAGATGGTTGGCACTGTGCCACTTGAGACAGACGCGATATGCTGCCTCCATGTGGTCAGAAGTGGTATTGCTAAATCAAGTCACTTTAAAATAAATCCATTTTTAAACTGTATAATTTTTTTTAAATAACATAATATAAAAAAGCTTAAGAAGCTAATATTAATTAAAGTGTGTTCCCCGAGAAGCAATGAAAAAAGAAAAACAGCCCTTTCAGAGAGATGCGGTAGTGGCAGAGCTGCACTCTGAAGCCCATTCATTAAAACGGTTTGCACCACACAATGACAGTTTGTTGCATCGAGCACAGTGCACAGTCACTTGATAGTCAATAGCCAGGAAGTATCCATCAAGCCACAATAAGTAAGGTTGAGGAAAAGCTGATATTGTGATTGTGTGAATTCCCTGCACCGTATGACATCTGAGAGCACAGCACAGTTCAACTGTATATTGTTGCGTAGACTGACACACTGTGGGCACTCTTTTTATTCTCTCTTGTTGGACGGCACTATTGTTAGTTATATTGGTTTTTTATTTTTCTCTTTAGCACAGGGGTAATTCTTTTTTTTTGTTTGTTTTGTTTTTGAGAATTCAATATATGTCCCATATGACTGCTCCAAACCACAAACAATACAACAAGTTTATAGTTTTGAAAACTCTGAATATTTTGCCCTGTAATCCACAACCAACGTGCTGACGCAGTGGCTAGTGCTGCACTTGTTGCATCAAGTCTAACACGTTCATAACTAGTTTTAATTAGTTAATGTTGTTGCTAGGGATTGGTAGCGTATATCATTTAGCAATGCGTTTCAGCGTGTTTTAACAAAAATGCTCCTGAATGTCTGAATGAAACAATTAACTGATTGTGTGGAGGTGTTTAAGATGCAAATTTGTTTTTATTTGCTTTAAAGTGCAACTGCTGCAAATCATACAATCATTCTTGTTTCTCTGTTTTAAGGTGCTTTGAGTTTGTGTTTTTTTTTTTTCTGCTTTTTGTTTTTTGCTCTATGACAATGACGATACAATGAGCCCCAATACATGACCTTTGTAGTGGCATAGTCAGGGAGGTGGGGCCCAAGTTGGAGGGTTTCATTCACAGTCATGGAAAAACACATCCTTTTAAGCTTAAAAAAAATGTTGGACCGATATATATACCACTGAAGTAATAATAACAACAGAAAAAAATCATCTTTCTGTCATAATGACGGAAAGATGACCCTGCACGCTTAGTCCAAGCTGATATATGAACATCAGTTTCTTTTGGATTTCCAGTATAATGTGAGCGATCTATGTACGTTTTATCATAATGGACCAAAAAAAACCTTGCATCCGCTGGTTTCAGGCATTCCGACTCACCTGTTTAGGGTGTCGGCCCTCCTCCCATGGCAGAACTGCTGCCGCAAATGCAGAAAGAGTGGGCATGTGATGAATCTGAACGCTTCCTTGTTGTGCTTCCCATCCTTTTCTCAACTAGCATGTGGATTATTTTCTCTCTACGCAGTGTCCTGGTGTTTCCTGGATCCCCTTTTTGAGGGATACCAGTCAATCCGCTCCTGTTCTCCTTGGCTCTGTCAGCATGGACTCAATCCCAGAAATCTGAGGATTTGCCATGATGCTGACCACAGCGTGTTGCCTGCCTGACTAAGTTGGCTAATGCCACCATTCTCAACTACGATCTATTAAACATCCGTTCAATCACAAACAAGGGGGGATCTTGTATCCGACTGTAAGTAGAATTTTCTCTGTTTGGCTGAGACGTAGCAACAGCCCAGTGACTATCTTAATCTCAAGGCATCAACACTACACCAGAGTATGGTTACTCATCCAAACCTCGTAGCTCAGGCAGGGATGGTGGTCTTTCAATGATTCACGGGCAGTGGTGGAAAGTCATGCCAGATGAGGCAGTTTTCCACTCCTTTGAATATACGGCCTCACAACTCCCTGGAGTTACTCCCACTATTTTATGTACTGTGTTATCAACCGCCTAAACTTAATAGGGATTTTTAAATGACTTGACAGCTCTTCTTGCTCATCTATCCACACTCTCTCCAAACATGATATTACTTAGTGACTTCACTATCCACATGAATAATGACAATAGCCTTTACCAGAGACTTTGGATCCTGTCTAGATGGTTTTGGACTACAACAATACATTACTTCCCCACTTAATCCAAAGGTCATATTCTGGACTTAGTTTGTTGCTCTGGTGTTACTATTACAGACTGCAAAGCCCCAATTGATATGTCCAAGCTGATTTGGAAATCCAAACCCTCCACCTGTTTGTGCAACCCTCTGCTTACCCTTTTAGTCAAAGCCTGTCTCCTTTTTCTGGCTCCTCATATCACTGCCATTATTTACTCTTCCCTCAACACTGGATGTGTTCCATCAGCCTTCATGACAGCCACTGTTACTTCTATCATCAAAAAACCTGGTGCCGATGCATCAGACCTCACTAACCTTTGTCCAATCTCTAAACTTCCTTCATCTCCAAAATTCTTCAAAAAATGTTGCTCTACAAACACCTCAATAATGACAACCTATTTAAACAATTCCAGTCTGGCTTCTGTCCCCTCAATATCACAGAAACAGCTCTTTTTAAAATTATCAATGACCTTTTGATGGCACCAGACTTCCGTCTTCTCACCATTGTTATCCTCCTAGATCCTAATGCAGCTTTTGAAACCATTTCTCACAGCACCCTCCTAAACAGACTGGCATCCCTTGGTGTCTCTTATACACCTCTCACTTGGCTCTCCTTATATCCCTCTGGCTGGTCACAGTTCATACAACTCAAGTCTAACACTTTAAATTCATTCCCCGTTACTGCTGGCATGCCCCAGGGCTCTGTCTTAGGGCCCCTTTTATTCATCATCTACATACTGTCCCTCACGTATTCCACAAATATAATAATAATGTCTATTTCTATGCCAATGACACCCAGCTCTACATCTCCTCCAAACCCACCTCCTCACTTCCACCTACCTCCCTTTCTGATTGCCTTCGGCAAATGAAAGCATTTTGTCAAACTCAACAGCAAATAAACAGAAGTTTTATATGTCGGCATGACCTCCACACTGACCAAGTCACACAGTTTCTCAATCAAAATTGAATAAACATATTTTCTTTAAAAAAAAAATAGTTTTGCCTAGTGTCACTCGATTTTGCATAATCACGTACAAATGGATTACTACAGCAGTATATATTAATATAATAAAATGTGCATGCAATGCAATCCAATGCAGAAAATAAGGATCAATAAACATTCCTCTGATATACAAAGGAGGCCTCATAGAGTCATGACTGTGCCTTGGCATTGGCTCACAGCAGCAGAGGATGGCGAGCTGTCAGCCATAGCTGAAGCGTCCGAAGGCGAGGTTGATTGTATCTACGAGGCACAAACTAACCAACCAGTCTTGTTTAACCAACCATGAATGACAAGCCATCAGCACAAGCCTGAAGACTGACAGATGCATGTTCTAATTCTGGACAATAATTATGCACTACACATCCACACATACAAAACAGTCGGCCGAGAACACCCATGGGCTTTGTCAGTCTAATGCCAGGCATTCATTAGCCTTTCCATAATTGTCTGTGCCGCTCCTCATGCCAAATGTCCCAAGAAAGACTTTTGGATGGAGGCTAACAAGCTGTGTGGTAGCAGGGAATAACTTTAGGGGCAGCACCAACAAAATGTCTTTTGATGTGAAAGACCGCCTTGTCTCCAAGGGAATGTAGGGTCGTTCCAGAAGTGTTACAGGCACAAAACCCGTCTTCATTTATGTCAGTACGACTCGCAGGCGGTTCTCTACACTTCTTTTCATGTTGTGGAGAAAAGAGAGGATTGCTTGCAGAGTCCACAGATATCTGTGCTGTCCTCATTTGAGTCTCTGATGCAGGAGAGAAGAACCGCAAAAGCTTTGCTGAGATATTATAAAATACTTCTGATCTATCAGCTTTCTTTTGTCACATTAAAGTCATAAAAAATACTGATGTGATGTTATTTTGTTCACAACATTTACACAGCAGCTGCATCAAAAGATTAGATTTAACTTTGAATTTTCACATAATGATTCATAAAATAGGCCATGATATTGTCTTTCCTAATGGAGCTAAAACGCATCATCAAAGGGATAATGTCTTCAGAAAAATTACAACCCTCTGAATGAACTGACTTACGCAGTCTAACTGTATCAATAATGCACTAGATGCCAACAATTTCCCAAGGGCAAGTTTGGAGCCTCACCTTCAACAACACCCAAAAGAACAACTCTTGCGACTCAATTTATAGCTGCACTATTCACCTTCAAGGTACAAAGAGTTTGAATCAAAGGGTGCTCAAGCATGGCTGCATGCACCTCTGCCCATAAAAAAATTCAATTTTAATTCATAACACAGGTGAACATCAATGCTTCTATTGAAAGGAAAATGGCATCTTAGGGAGAAAAAAAAATCAAAACAAAAACAAAACAAGATCACACATTTCCACAAGCACTAAAAAGAGAAAAATACGTGAAGCATTCAATAAGGCAATTTAGTTGAAATGTATAATTTCTACATATTAAGAAAGAAAGAAAAGAAAGTTGTAGAATTTTAAGGTAAAATGTCATTTTTCATTCACTTCAAAGAAAAAGGTCATCTGGCACTCTGTAATATTAATATACCACCATTGGTGATTAGTTTTCAATATTTTCATTTAATACTTACCATGCTCCAAGGCACAAATCTATGATTAGTGCCCCCCCCCCCCGCAATTCTTGTCATGGTCCTCTTTTCTGCTGTAGGCTTTCTTATCCATTCTGCTTCATTATTTATCTTCTTATTAAAGCACCTGCAGTTATGCCCCAGTCTCTGTACTTTATATCTCTGTGTGTCCCTATTTCGAGTTTCAGCAGCCAGAGGTCAAACCACAAAAGACTCTGGACCCTTACACAGCCTGCCGCAGGTGGTGGGCACATAGGAGGGTGGTCTCATATGACTGCTTTAATTGCATCTCACCTACTGCTGCACCGGTTGGCAAAGGCTCAGTTATCGGGCAGCCACTAACCAGCCTCTTATCCAGACCGAGTTTCAGAGTGAAGCCTAACTTAGGCAAGGTGCTGGGTTCCTTGAAAGGTCTATCGCAAAAGTCCCTGAATTGTGCTTTGTCTGGCCACTCACAATCTGCCCTGGCAGAACCTTCCAGGGGTAAACTGACCCTGAAAAAAAAAATCTCTTTGGACCACTGAGGGCACCTAAACTCCACCACTAACAGACGGATATGACGTTTCATCAAACTGAAGCTGAAGCCAGTTGAAGTCCTTTTCTTTCACTTTGAGAGAAGGTCAGATAGTCTTTGGGAGTGTCTTGTCATCCAAGAAAAGCTGGAGAAGGTGGCTGGTGGTTTGGGAATCTCTGACTTGTACCATGACCCAATCCTGGGTAGACAAAAAAACATTTTTTTTTTTTTAAATGGATTGACGGATGGATTATTTCAACAACAATTAAAATAAGCAATCCCTCTGAAAACAGCTGTTTGGTTTTCCTCCCGAATGACCAACTGTCTGGAAATGTCTCTCCTCTCTTTTTTGCTACATGTGGATTTATTTTTAAAACTCCTAAGTAAAAGCAGTCTAGTGCCCAGCTGGAGAACGCTTTAAAATGTGTGTTTTTTTTTCCTTGCATGCGGATGGTGAACTGTTGCTATAAATAAGCTGAGTCATAATGACCACACAGCACTGAGAATAGACAGGTAGCTACTCTCAGCCAGGGGTTAGATTGGAACAAGGCTCCCAGGAGCTCAGCCACAGCACATATACTTTGTCATCGTGGGACTTTTATCCTTGGATGTCATATAAGGGAACAATTCCCCACAACTGCTAGCAAACATATTAACAAGTTGGCTCATCCTCTCTGAGTCTGACAGAGATTGTGTTGAAGCCCTTCAAATCTACAAGGCATAAAGCTACAGGGAGGAAAATACTTTCCTGAGTCGACTTCAATGTGGTGGCGAGGTAAAGTCCAGTTCCCTGAATGACCACTGGGGCCTGGCTCCAAATGCAAGTCCATATCAAAGCTATGACAAATCTGCATGAAGAAATGATTCAAGGAGGGTTAAGAGTCTAGGAAACTAAAAGGAAATGTGCTTCAGACATGATCTGAAACAACTGGTGTCTTTTCTAATATGTTACGTTTTCAACATAATTGTATTTCGCTAGTTAAAGCCACGCTATGTAATAACACTTCTGTCAACAAAGTGGTATAAAGAGACGTGCTGGTCGTTCTCCACTCATTCGCACAGTTTTGTCAGCTGTAATCTTATTTTTTTTTTATATGTAAACGAGATACATTAACCTTGTGAAAAAAGAAAAGTCCACCCCGATAAACTGATTCATATCTTACACTTCTGAGTTCAGTATTGTAAGATATAAACTAGTGAATTTGATGAAAATATTGGAATAAATACTATTCAATTCCTATTTTATTATGTTATCATTGTATTATTTTTAATGAGAACAATGTTATTATTACAGTTATGTAGATACACGACTGAGTGCACTTACAGAAAGATTTAGTTGCTACCAGATAACTGCCTTTCCATTTTAGTTTTAAGTTTGTTAAATGATGCCAGTCAGATTTGAGAGTTTATGCACACTCATGGTGCACCTATCAGCAACCTGAAAACTCATAACTAACGACAGTTTAAGTACTTTACATAGCCACTGTGAGACTAAATGAATTGTGAAATCGTGTCAGTCACAACATTCACAGATGTGCAGGTGGCATCTCAGTAAACTTGTCAAAGTAAAGATGATGGTGTGAAAACAGGCATTTGTTGAAAACAGTGTTCCCCTGAATCAGCCTTTACAGCTATTTGCTTTTAAACTAAATACTCTCAACTTTCCATCCAGAGTATGCTCTCTTTTTAGTTTGTTTTTTAAATATGGTTCAGCATCAGTGTAATAGAATGAACCAACTAATCAATTTCACTTTTTGTGAATATTGCAAGTTGATGCGCGTTTAGAAAGTACCTTTCAAATTACAGCATCTGCTTACGCTGCCCCTTTCGTCAATTGATCCAGCTATTTGTGCAGACTATGGAGTTAACCACCAAGCAGAGAGTAAAAACAGCCAAATGATATATATGTAATGCAGTGTTGCATTGTTGGATGGGCTGACTCAGGCGTACAAGCACAACAACAAAATGTGAAGGCAGTAAAAAGAAGTGGCTGTGTTGGGGGCTGTGAGAAAGTACTGAGGCCAACTCTGCCATCATCTTGAAGTTTTCATTAAGTCTTTTTAAATATAAATAAGGACCACAAGTCCCTCATACGCCTGACACCAGAGTAGTTGGACAAACCTGCAGCCAAGAATTGACTGAGAGGAATAGCCCATGAAATGAACAAAAGATTTGGATGAAGCCCTGGCATCACTTCTGGTTTGTAGACCGCCGTTCTGACATCTTTATTGGGGTATTTGGCAGTCCTAAAGAGCTATAAGAGCTGGAGCCCATCCTAGCCATCATCAGGCGGGAGGTGGGGTTCATCCAGGGTGGGGCGCCAGTCCATCACAAGGTCATACAGGAGCAAATGAGCCAAACAGACATGCACGCTGCTAAAATCTCATATGAAGGGAAGTTATATATGGATGTCATTAATCAGAAACAGATTCTGATAAGTCTCCTTTCAATAACTGAAAATATGCTCAAATGCTGTTAATGAGTTTCAGATTTGTGGGTAATGTCTCCCTCAATGACTCTTACTCCCAGGTACTGATGCTGTCTGCCTCCTGTGATCATGTCTTTTGGCGCGGTCATGATCAAATCTGAGATGATATCAGCATCATTCCTGCATCAAGTGCCGCAAATAACATAACTAACTTCTCATTTAAAAAATGTATCTTTCCTTTAACTGTTGTCCAACACAGACGACGTGCCTCTTCAGAGGTTGGTCTGACTTGGTTTTGACAGTTTTGGCTTCATCTCCTTTGTGGCCTGTTAGCCCATTACACGAGTCAACATCTGTCTTTAATGAGGTGCAATATGGAGAAACAGGAGTCCTTGTGACCTCAAATAAACGTTTTGCTTTGCTCATGGGTTTGTTATGTTCACATTTTTGAGTCGTGTTGTATATTTTGGTAGAAGTAGTGATCTGACCCACAAAAATGGTACTGGTATTAAGGAATACAGCCTGGATATAGTTTAAACAAAGACCATTCCTCTTTTATTCCCATGAGCCGGTTTCTCTGGGAGTATTTTCTAAACCGTGTTGTCTTGGGGAAAAAAAATAAAAGTGCCGTCACAACAACCTTGCTGATGAATTTAGAAAAAGCAGCAGAGGTACGAAATTGGTAGGATGGGATAGCTGAGAGGTGAAAGGACTACGTACTGTCCAAGTCCCTCGCTAATGATGTCTCTAACTGCTAAAATAAAGTCAACTTGGTAAAGTGCTGAAATGGTATTTAAAAAAAAAAAAAAAAAAAAAACTCAGTCCGGCTTCAGATTAATTTTGTCTCACCAACTCCCTCCTCTAATTCAGTGATACTCCTCCAATTATTCTAAAGGAACTTAATCAATGTGAGAAAACCTTGGAACATTACATATCCAGACTTTCACAAGGGGGTGATGATAATGCACAATCTAATAACAGACTGCTGCTTTTCTCAAATCAAACACTTTTTAGTATTCATATGCTCGCCTAATTAAACCCTCTGAATGAGTGTGCCAATCAATTAAACTTAATGATTTATGTTGTAAGTCTCTTTGAAGCAGCAGGAGGTTCTGATTAGTTGGACAACACAGTAAACCGTCAACAGGAGGAACATATAATGAGAAGGAATGTTCAAAGAAATCTGAGAGTGAGGTGAGGCGGAGCCGTGTGCATAATTACTCAACAAATGAGACAAGAATCAATGCGCAGATGTGTGGAGGCTGAAAACAGACATTTTAAAGGTTCTCCCTGAATGACATTTATTTTATAATAAAGATTAAGCAAATTATCAATAAGAGAAGTGTGTTTCTCCATGGAAAATTACTGTATATGAAATTTATGGTAAGTGCCTAGTGATTTCTCTTTATTTTTTTTCCTGACATATTGTGATTGCATGCAGTAGACGTTTTATGTAAAAAAAACAGCTTCAGATGTCTGGCTGAAAGTTTACCACGACATTTACTCTGTACCGTCAACTGCAGTGTGGCAGCACAACGAATGGTTATGTTTCATTGCATTTAAAGAGATACAGAAAGTCTAAGGTAAGTTTGGTAGTTTATCAGTGTTAGTGTGAATAGTGTGAATAACTGGTAGTGATACACCATGTGTTTTAAAGCGACAGAACGTTCAGATTTGATAAGAGAGATGAAGAGATTCAGATTCTGGAAAAACAAACAACAACAAAAACACTTGAAATGACACTGGCTAACATGATTCTGAAGCAGAGAAAACCAGAGAAACTTTTGAGCAACATCTTTGATCCAGTGATGATTCAGTTTACCTGAGCAGTGACACTTAGTGTTGATTCATGTACGTTCCTGTACTGTAAATTTTGATAATTACGCACTTCTTCATGCGCTTAAATGAGTAAGCTGTCCCTGGGTAACAGTCATTTTGTTTCTTTTAGTTATAGCTGATTAAAGTAATCATTCACATACAGTAAAATAAAAGGGTTTAGACACTTCAAAATAGATTAGGTTACATTATTGTCTGTGTCATTATACAGTGACAAATTGTAAAGGTGCCAAATTTACCGTTTACTTTATTTACTGCTTTATAAAAAGTGGTGTAAATCATTCTTTCTCTAGGATAAGATGCTGTTAACAAATATTGTTCCAGCACTGTCATCGTTCCCAGAGAGGAATTAAAATATTCAATATAAAACTTAAAGGCATCTTGGTCATTTCAGTCTGGAGCTCTGAAATAAAAACAGGACAACAACAGCAACATTACCTCCACAATTGTTTTACAAAACAAGACTCAGAGCTGGCATGATGACCAGAACATGGACATCTTTCTGCTTAATTTTAAACCACACAGTCAAAATAACACTCTGGCTTGAGTGTTAATTAAAAGTGGGGCAAAACCTTAGACGGTACATAACAATGGACGAAGCAGTCGGTGACCTGATCCATTGGTTTCTGAAGACCAGTCTTCAAGCGTGTCTGTTTTTAGTTTTATTATTCCTATGCTTGTGCTCTGTTATCCAGCCTCGTGTTTCCTACTGTTCTCAGGAAAACATGCAGTGTTTACTATTTTGTTCTGTTATTATTTTAGAACAGCAGTATCCCCTTTGTATTTTGTTTAGTGTTGCTTCCTGTTCACGTTTCATATTTGATTATTTCACTGACTTTACTGTAAATGAAATAATATTAAGATTAGGGTAGTTACAATAGTTGTTTAAATGTGTGTATTTCATATTGTGGTTTTACATGTTGGATATCATGGAACAATTAATGGGACATCCCTTATATCCCTAAATCTCATGTCCAGTGTTCCCTCCAGGGTGTGTTGCTGAATTAAAAGCAACACTAAAAACAAGTTTGTTGGCATTATGATATCATATAAAGTTGTGAGAGATTGTTTCTGGTTTTTTAGCAGCTTTAATTAATAGTCTAACCAGCCACCTTAATTCATTCCGTCTTCGATATATAAACAATGGATGTGTCATTGCCCAACTGTGACAGACCCACATCACCAGAGAGAGTTTGCGTAGTGAATGAATACGTGCTGTTCATGGCTGGCCCGGCTTTTTAAATACAGCTTCCTGTTTTAAGTACTGTGTTACTTCATTAATGCAGCTAAGAGCTAAATATTTGACATGTCTTAATGTTTTTGTTTACTTTGTATAGGACATCACTTGAATCAAGGTCAGTATTCACATGGTAGTTTCTTATTAAGGGTATTGTGTTTATGAGGTTAATATTAAAATGCACCTTCTATGCAAATCCCATATGTTGCTTTTCTTTCTCCTTCACCACTTTTGTTATCCACGCCAGTGTAATTTTCTGCCCGTTTGCTTCAGCTTTATTTCTTATTTGGTTTGTTCTTCATTTGGCTTACATTGGATTTCTGCTGTTTTGGAGTCCCTGCATTGCAGTACCTTTATTTGTAGGTTTCATTTAAAGTTTCCTTTGTTCTAAAGCTCCCTGCCTCCTGCCTGCTGCCTGCTGCCTGTGCTTGGGTCTAAACTTTACTTCCCGTGATAATGCGACCAGAACAATGTGTCACTTAATCTGACTGAGCCACTGAAGTGGAAAAGATGCCAGACACTGAGAGAATAAGTAAGAATAACTACATTTTTTGTGGGAATACAAAGGTCTCTGTGGAGCCTATTTAAACTGAATCATGGATTAACTGTGCTGCAGGTTTAGATGCACTGTTTGCTATGAATTGTGCTTCCATTTCAATACAGGTCTGTTTTCAGTGGGGTTCACTAACGATTTAATCAGCCTGCAACTCATACCGTTGCAGGCTGGGGCATACTGACATACACGCTGATATTTGTCTAAAACAAATTTCTACTTTCTGAAAAAGTCCAAATAGTCGTACAAGTAAATGGTTCTCTAGAGCTTTATTTTATCTTCCCAGTGTCATTCAGGGTGAAAATGTGTGCCGTAAAAGCGTTGTAAAAAATTGTAATGCGCCTCTACAAGCTATTTTGCTTGTCTTTCAGTTGAAACCACAGAAGTTATTACCTTGGCTGTAATTGAAACAACAGCAATTAACAATGTAGTCACTCTGATCCTGCAAATATATGCAAATGTGAGGCCTTTCTCTGCATTAAAGAAAAGAAAAATACCCCCATTTAATTTTTGCATCAAAGGCCAGTCAGCACCCAGTTTACTACCTCTATTGGTATTATGTTCCAGCCTAAAAGCCCTGATGGTTGGTTCGCCCGTGTGTCCATTAAAACGATACCATTTTCTCAGTCCACACGCCCCTCCGACCTCCTATTCTTGCTCTTGGCTCGGACTCTGATCTCCCTGTCGTTCCAGAGGAAGACAATACTGGCACGGTGGGGCTGAATGTCAGGCCAACACACGCTGTGCAGCAGGGGCTCGCAGAGGTCTGTATGGGTCCTCAGATGTGGAGAACAGAGAGATGAGTCCTCCAAAAACAACTGCCCTTTGTATTCAGACACATCCTTGAAGAGACACCCTTGGTGAATAATAGTCACCTCCCCAGTTGTATGCACACAAATGTGAATGCACACACGGGAATGGATTCTACCTCTCTTTCACCTCCTCAGTTTAGGTCCCCCTTTTGCCTCAACTCACACCTTCACAGACGTGATCCAGACACGTCTTCACTGAGTAACACACAGGGATGCTGTGCAACATCTCAAACTTGCTTGCATTCACTATTACGGCACAGCAACCAGTAAAATGTGCTCAGTGAAATTTGACAATGACTCTATCAATCCATTAAAGTGAAAGAATTCAATAATCCAGGTGTGGGTCACTATTACAACCAAAACCAGTTTTGATATGAAATTTATTTTAAAACACCCTGAAGTTCCTAAGATATACACATTTTAAAGGGATGCCTTTTTCAAATGAGAATCTCACAAAAACAGGCCTCATTAGGAAAGGATTAATGTTTAAAACCAGTTTTACAGCCAGCGTTCTGCTTGCAAAATATGCTGAATTTATCTTATATTTAATCTTCTCTTAAGGTGCAGCAGTTTAAACTTTTTCCATGTTAAAAGTTATAGATTTATCTCATGCTCTCTGACCTAGTCAGATTGTAATCACAGAATGTTCCAGAAAAGTGCAAGTTATTAATTCATATACAAAAGATAAATATTCTATATAAAAGAAAAGATTGATTATTTAAAAAGACGAAAGTTATCTGATATAAACACTTTAATTTATCAGTTTCCTTAGTGCACTTAATGGGCAGTTTTTCTTTTTCTTCAGTCTGATCTGATACAAATACCTATTTTTGAGAAGATTTTTGTAATCAGCCTCTGACGAAGCAAAGATCCATGAATAGTCCGCTAATGCCAATCCGACCGAAGAAACAGTGAAACAGTTAAAGAGCAGCCAATCTTTCCTGCTCCCTTTACCTCCTGCAATTTCTTCCTATTCATCAGTGAAGCCTAATTATACATTAGTCCAATGAGCTGTACTGCTATGTGCCAAGTGTCAATTTTCATTCATCGCCAAATGTCAAGTTGTTTTTTTGTGTTTCTAAGCCCTAAACTTATTCATTAATATGCTGTGTGCTCTTTTGGAACACAGGGGTGGGAGGAGAAACACCATCAGCGCTATTATAAGATAGGTGGGTGCATGGAGGTTGACAGAAATCATAAAGAATACTCACTCTTATTATCCATTTATGTCACCCTGCCTCTGATGTGTATGCGTGAGCCGCGATTGATTTTGTGTGTTTTGATGTGTGACAGCTCAGTTGCATTTTTTCCAAAAGCAGACCTGACAAGATTGATAGGGGTTATGATTTCGAAACATGTAATATATCAGCATTTGACAAATCCATATCTGACACAAACGCCATCATAGAAGCTACTTGGATTTTTGTGTTTTGCTGCAGATTAAATCTAAAGTATGATATGTGTGCGCGTGTGCAGAGCGGTGGTAGGGCATGTGTGGCACAGAGGGATTGACAGTACAGGATTGGATAATATTTATCTACAACATAGCTGAGGAAAATGGGTTTGTCGCTGATGACATTTTCATCGATTGAAACATGTGTTGCCAGGCACCGAAAATGACTGATTTCAGGATTCGTGGTTGTGCTTTTGTTCCTGGGAGGTCAAGGTGCCATCCACCCGACTAAACTGAATATACAGACGGAAAAATAAATCTCCTCAAATATCCATTTGGTGTTCAAAAAGACCAAAAAGCCATGGTACAGAAAAAAAACAGACAAAGAATAGGTTTTGTGATTCATAAAATACCTTGAAATGTCACAGATTCAAGGATGGTAGGTGCATGAACTGACTCTGTCCTCTTTCTAATCAAATGTCTAACATTACAACAATAACAAAAGTTAAATACATGTACACACATCTCACATGGGCACAGGATTTTCAAATCAGACTGATGACTGAAAGACTAAAAGACTGAAGCTCAATAAATTAGGTGTAGGATGTGTTGACAGACACCAACAGAGGTTTTTCTTTATTTAATCCAGCCCCTAGTGGTCATTCGCAGTACTGCAATTGTCCCTACTTCCTCTCTGGTGTCAGATTTAAAAACCTTCTTTTGACCCATAGTTAATTACATGCCAGTCAAAAGCTTACCTCCCTGACTGAGAGTCCAAAAAAAAAAAAAAAAATATTCTCTCAACCTGGTAACTTTGACCCTTCAAATTACACAAACATGATTTCTGGTACGGTTGAAATGATTCTGGTTCTGTGGAACGTTTCACTGAGCTTTAAGTGTGGTGATTCAACGCTCTCCTCACCAGAAACCAACTACTATTTCTTTTTGCAGTCAGCCAGTTCAGTTTACTTTATTCCCTCAGCTGTCCTTGATGACCTTTTCAAGGATTTATTTCTTCTTGAATAAATGAAACTCAAAAGCAAACACACCATTTGATAAACAGCAGACCCTAATTTTACTCGCTCTTAATCCACAAGTCCATATCTTGATTTATCATTTGGCTCTCCCTCATCGCAGCTGCTCGTTTATGAGTCCCACGAGGGTCATGTTGAACAGTTATGCTTCTCTCTAGTGAGTTCAAGGTAAATCCCATCCGGATGTGGTCAGGGTCCAGTAAGCATGACGCATTTGTGCAAAAAAGTGGTATTTAACAGTGTTTCTCTGTAGTTTGTTGTGAAAACGGCTCAAGGTTTCAGTCAAGAAAAGCCTCAGCAGCTAGTCTGTGGAGATAATTCATGCGGCGTCCCATCCACTCCCTAAAGACCTGCAGATTTGAAATGCCGCCAATCATTCCAAGATTCTGCTCCTCTGGAATTCATCTAAAACTTCTCTCTACACTGCATTCATGTAGCGTTCTGCCAAAAATCCAACGTTTCCCCTTCAGCCGTATTAGGGGGATGGTGACTCATTGAGTCATGTCATTAGATAATGGGTTTAGAGGAGTTACTCAAACAAACACAGTTCCTTGAAGTAAAATGAGGCACGAAGCGCAGTGTTTGTTTGCTTTTCTTTGTGGGGATACCGGGGGATTTCCAGAACCGCTGCAGGGCCCATTCCTTGTGGATCGAAGCTGCACAGAGCAACCACTGACCCATACTGCAGCTGCCCTGTCACAATATTGTTTTTTTTTTTTTTTTAAGGTATACACAGCAGCCACCTGCACCTTACTGCTGCTGGCACTGATACAAGATATTCTCAGTGCCAGTAGTAAATAAACAGCAACCCTCAGGCAGGTTCATGGTTTACTTATTGATCAGCTCGGCTCCTCAGGAAACTGCAGCGTGCTGGCCCTTGTTTGTGTTTGCGTTGGCTGTGTGATGCTGGCTTCTGAATGGTCATCTGTGATTGCAGTTCAGTTGAAATTAACTCAGCCGACATAGTTATTGGCATTAATATTAACAAACACATCTTAAAATGCGGCTTGTTATTGAATAAAACATCTCAATGTTTATAACCAAGATGAAAAAAATAAATAAATAAAAGTATGTTTTTCATCAAACAGTTTACCATAAACCCAGAGTGACGGGCTCAGTAATCCACTGAACATTAAACAACCACATTTTTACTAAAAGTTTCAATTTAAACACTGATTTTCCCTGATTTCTACAGATGATTTCTGATTTCTTTCATTCAAGTGATCGCTAATCATGATCAACGAGGATTCTCTTCTGACCAAAATCAAGTTTTGAATGAAATGGTCGTCTGTACTTTTCCAGGTTTCATTAAGGTATCAGACAGTTCCTTTGACCAGACTAACATCTTCTCCACGACCACATGACTCTTCAGGCGTGGTTGATTAAGGAAAACGAAGCCACTACATCAGTTTCAATAACTTGGTGCCAGCAGAAATATATCGGTCAGTGCAGTACTTTTCCAATAAGAGAGTATTTGTTTATTTTACCTCCAGGAGATAATTTTTTTTCATAATGTGGTTGTTTGATGCTAGAAATATATAAAAAACTACCCTCACTGAGAGCCAGTTTATAGTTCTGTCTGATTTAAAATGTCTGAAGTCTAAATTTTAAGGTTTTATATTCCATCAATTAAGTCGATGACGTTTTATGACACAGATGGTAAAACAGTATTTAAAACAGGCAGCAGAGGCGGAGATTTTGTGGCTTAGTTTAAATAAACAACTCTTGTTTTCCTTCTTTATTTCTTTCTTTCATTACGCTCCGATCTTGTAAAAACAGGTATAGTACTTCTGTCGTTATTGCAAGGGTCACGTTGTCGTACTGTTGCTGCTAAAAGCAACTTCACATGTGGACTTCGTAATTTTTTTTTTTTACAAGACAACATCTGTGTGAATGATAGTTTTATCATCAGAATTCTTTGTATTCAAAGTATATGTGTTGCCAGTGATATGATTCATGTATTTTTACAATATGGATGTTGATTTTTTTTTTTTTTTTTTTTTGTCATAACTTATTTTTTCTCACATTATTCTGTCATTGACGAGCTGTTATAAGAATTGATGAACAAAGAAAGAAATAAAAACAAACTGCCCAGACAAGGCATCCTTCATAAAGTCATTATTCTCCCCGTGCCGTTTTTCATGCAGGCGCTGAAACTGGGCCATGTTGAAAAGGGTTTTTCCCTTCTACAGTACAAATGGTTTGGAATAAAAAGACTGAAGCAGAATACAAAACATCTTCCATTGAAACTATTTTATTAATTGCTTAATCTCAGCTCTGAACTGGAAGTAATCATCCTGACGAGGGGGATTCATGTCACTATTGTCGCTTGTCTGTCTCACACAAGATAATGAAAAAGAAGATTAAAACTAACATTTTCTCCTGGATCCAGAGTGTTTTTCTTTTCATTTGTAACCTTGTAAAAAAAAAAAACAAAAAAAAAACAAGTATAGGCCTCAGCAGAGGCTGATCTCTGCGAGTGCCCTTCAAGCTTTAATGCTGTACAACTACTAAGTGGCAGGACTTTTTCATTAAAGGACATTAGTGTCATATTAGCTATTTGACCCTCATTGAGTCCTCCAGAAACATCTCAATTTACGAAGAACAAAGACGACATCGTTCCTTTAAAGAGAAGCTTAGGATGCACAGTTTTTCCCAGACGATTATACTTTCTACCACAAAAATGTTCTTTTTCATTTTGTATTAATCCATAGCTCACCATGACTTCATTGTCTCCCGTGGCCCACTTCCCTTATGTCTGGGTGTAATTTCAGGAATAATGTACCCACTAAATTCCCCTGCATGTCTTCTTATACTGCAGTAAACGAGGGTTCAGTGTTGGATACGCGCATGCTGCTGTAGACGAGAGAATACAGAAACTGTATGTCAGATTTACACTTGGCCTTGGGGTGTGTGTGTGTGTGTGTGTGTGTGTGTGTGTGTGTGTGTGTGTGTGTGTGTGTGTGTGTGTGTGTGTGTGTGTGTGTGTGTGTGAGTCTGTGTGTTATTGTATTGTGTTTTGTGCATGTGTCTGTGTTTGTATTGACAGGCTAACAGTGGCGAGGCCTGGCTGAGTGGCTCTCAGGGCTTTTAGTCGCTCCCTCATTTAAACGGCTTTGAAAAGAGGAGCATGGCCTGTGGTTATCACTGGCACGTTAGAGGGAGTGAATATAGATTTTATCCTTTCCACCGCCAATCTTTCTCTTTTTTTCAGCTTTCTTGTCTATTTATCTCTCTCCGTCTCTCCTGCTCTCTCTCCTGCTCGCTCTCGCGCCACCCTTGCAATAATGACAGCAATTCATATTGAATTTCTTTATTCTGTGAAGGTGACGAGGATAAGGCTTTGGAAGGCAGGATGCAAACAATTGCGAGGTGGCAGATCATCAAGAACAAACCCCCACTGGGGAAAGTAGGGGTGGTGGTGGGGTCTGTTGAAGGAAAGAGGACGAAAAGACACAAATAGCAAAGAATAGGATGGACACATTTCGGGGGATTGATTGTTAAAGACAAGTGGGAAAGAGGAGAGCATGGGATGGGAATAGTGAAATGGAGCACCCTGACTAGGAGGTAAAAGAGGGGTTGAAGAAATGACGGGATCAAGAAATCCCAAAGGAGATGAGGAACGGGAGAGCACATGGAGGGGAAAAAAGCGCTCCAGTGAGCTCCAGTGCACTGGGCGTCATACCCCAGAGACCTCTGTGAGTGTGTGTTGGACCTTTGCATCTTCGTGCCTTTGACCTGATTTTCTCACACTGCCTCAGTGTTTCTATGCAAACTGACTGTAAGTAACTTTCTTCTTGGAATCGTTCCTGTTGACAAGGTCACATAAATTCTTCTCAACTCGAGCCAAGAAGACGCCGACAGGAAGGCTCATCTGAATGAGAACACAAAGATGAAACTTCCTGTCGTGAATGACAAAAAAATGGAAGGATGTGATCAAAACTAATTATGAAAGAGGAAATAAAGAGAAAAACGTCTGGATTCTCTGCCTGAGATCTTAATTGTAAAGTTAATAGCCTAGAAAAGACAGAACTAGAAACTCCATCATGTTTGGCACATGACCACCCAATGCTGACGTGTTTATCCAGAGTTCCTTTCAGTGTAACTAAGGGTCCAAGTCCAGCTCCTGAAAAACAACCCCACACCATAATCCCCCCTCCACCAAACTTTACACTCGGCAAAATGCAGTCAGACAAGTACCGTTCTCCTGGCAACTTCCAAACCCAGATTCATCCATCAGATATCCAGATGGAGAAGCGTCATTCATCACTCCAGAGAACGCGTCTCCACTGCTCTAGAGTCCAGTGGCGGTGTGCTGTACATCCATACATCCAACGCTTTGCATTGCACTTGGGGATGTTTGGCTTGGATGCAGCTGCTCGGCCATTGAAACCCATTCCATGAAGCTCTCTGTGCACTGTTCTTAAGCAGATATGAAGGCCACATGAAGTTTGGAGGTCTGTAGGGATTGACTTGACTTGGAGTTTGCGACTTCTTCGCACTATGTGCCTCAGCATCCGCTGACCCCGCTCCGTCAGTTTACGTGGCCTACCACTTCATGGCTGGGTTGCTGTCGTTCCCAAACACTTCCGTGTTCTTATAATACAGCTGACAGTTGACTGTGGAATATTTAGGAGCCAGGAAATTTGACGCCTGGATTTGCTGCACAGGTGGCATCCCATCACAGTTCCACGCTGGACTTCACTGAGCTCCTGAGAGCGACCCACTCTTTCACAAATAGTAAAAACAGTTTTCATCCCGAGGTGCTTGATTTTATGTGGACATGGAAGTGATTGGAACACCTGTAGTATTCAAAAATGGTCTCTGCCGTCCTCCTTCACCAGATCCACTTCCACCTGTTAAATGCTGCCTGATTACTCGTCTGTTTCATTTGCACTGACACTAACGCTGCACTGAACTTTTGCTTTTTTCTGTGTTTCCGTTCTATGTAGTCATGATTAGGCTATACGGTGGTGAACAAATGTCCTAAAGCACAACCGATGAAACATGTAAACGATGCATTTCAGGTCACGGAGGTTTTAAGGGTAAACCACCAAGCGCCTTTCCTGAGCGCAGCCTCTGATGAAGCTGGAGCAGACGCTGGTACTCAGCTGTGTTTCAGTATGACTTGTTAGTAGGTAATTAGGTCAACTTGTTACATCAAACAGCACAAATGCTCTCATGGCCCCACAGTTCTCTGCATGACGCCAAATCAAGGAGACAGCCTTGAAAAGCAGAAACATCGAAGAGTTGCATATGAAGGGACACTGATAATTAAAAAAATAAAATAAAATAAACTAGAGGTTGGGGTCAAGTGACCACAGTGACCGCTGTTTAACAGACATGATGCTGGTGTGAGGAGCAGATTTGAAGCCTTCAAGTACTTGAGGAAACCACTGAGCCTCCTGTTTATCTGACTACAACAGAAGGAATTATTTTAAGGGTTATATTTGCATGTGGTATTCTCCTTGTAGATGTCTACTAAGCTGTCCAAAACAATTCAAGCAATATTATATGACAAAAGATTTTAGCAAGATTGAGAACAACAACAGAGGCATGGGATATAATTGAAAAACAGATGATTTTCTATGACAGCTGGCAGCCAGGTCTTTCCCAGGGGGGCTGTGGGACTGCTGTGACAATCACTACACACACACACACACACACACACACACACACACACACACACACACACACACACACACACACACACACACACACACACACACACACACACACACACACACACACACACACACACAAAACAGCCTCCTTTCTTGTTTTCTGTATACCAGATGCCTTAAATCCGAGTAATTTGTTTCTTTAAAGCTCCTGCTCAGAAAGCTCCTCTCTCTGTAGGCATTCGGTGAGGTGATAGCCAGAACACAGAAACTATTTTAGTTCAGGCCTTAACTCAGGTCAGGATGCTTTGATGAGACACATGACTTGTGGATGAATTCACGCTCGCTCAACTTTGTTCTCAGGCCTGTGCGCCCACCTCAATTAACCCCCTCCCCTACAGTGTAAGCCATTATACTGGCTGTTGCTAAGCACTTTAGGAAAATTGATCTACTGAACGGAACTGTGACATCCTAAAGTCCTTTTTTGAGCAGTTATTGTCTGTGCTCAGCTTTGCGGGATTTAAATGTCCGTTATGCTTTTCAGAATGGTCAGTTTTAAAGCATGGCTGGATTAAGACTTTCTTGAGTTTTCATAAAGAAAAGATGACGCAAAAGTCATTGAAAATACATCTCTTTGTCATGTGAACATCTCACACTAAAAACATGTCATATCCCTTCAAATCTGTGTGTGTGAAGCTCAGGTTTTGAGCCATGATCAAAATTTAAGGTAATATTTTTTTTTTTCAGGCTTCCCTGAAAAGTCAGATGGCAGGATAAAGGAAGAGCATATGGTATCTTCGCTCTCTGCAGGTGAACCATCCTGTACATGAAGGAAATATTTGCTGCTGCTGCAGTGTTGTGAATGGGGTAGAACATGTTCTCCATCACGGATGACAGCTGAGGAATCATCATTTCATCTCCCACCATCTCTGGGGGTCAAAGGGTCACCCCAGGCCGGAGCTGGCCTTCCTTACCAGCCCATTCATTCTCTTTGTATAAGGGGATGTCTCTCTTCTAGCAGCTCACTCCATAAAAGATGTCTGGTGCCACCACTGAGTCATTGAACATCCTCAGAAGTGCACTCTGCACTCTCCCTTGTAGAGGGAGCTTTCTCTGTCCTTTCTTTTAAAGTGCTTGTTTACAGTTTGTCCAGCCCGGTTTATTGCTCCGGTGGACACTGAGAAGTCCACCAACTCCTTTTCCATTCCCTGGATGCAAACTGGTCTGGGAGGAGAATACTCGCCCAGTTGGAAGTCCACAACAAATGATTTGGAGACAGTTTCTGTGGCACCTGCACACAAAGTCCTGTTTCAGCTCTCTAGACTCCCTGTCGTCTCCCTCTTTAATGAGGCCAACAACTCAGAGTCATCAGAGAATTTTTGCAGACAACACAGCCAACTAAATACTAGTCTTCAGCTCAGCACAACAGATGGCCCTCTTTACAGATCAGGACTGTCATTTTTAATAAAACCCCAGTGAAATATTGTCTTATGTGGGGAAGATCTTATTTCTGGGCATGCTTTTCCAATTTGACTGCAGGGTATCGTGCAATGTATTTCAATGTGGTATTATGCTGTTCGCACAATTTGATATTAGTTTTAGTATTTGGACTGCAACTGAATTGAGGGACTCCAGGTCACACTTACATTCAGGCATCATCAGTGATGACAATAACAGTGGCTGCATTAAATATTAGGTCTTTCCATCATCATCATCCCGGTCATCATCATCATCATCATCATCATCATCATCATCATCATCATCATCATCATCATCATCATCACAGAATTGAAGGTAACTGTGACCTGCATATGGCACCACCGTCATCGTTTTGCTCTTTCCTCTTATTCCTTTGTTCACAGAACTACCGCTGAATGGTTTTTGCCTTGCTTGTTCTGCAGAGTGGCAGGAGCGAGGAGTGCTGTCCGCAGACTTTGTGAGTTTCTGGTAATTAAAGCTGGATAGAGCCCTATCAAGTAAAGCAGCTTATGTTTAATACAGTCAGCCATGCAGACACGGGCCGGCAGCACACGGCCCGGCCCAGCGCAGCGGGGGGGACAGCACGGCACACAGCCTTTCGCGCATAATCCCAGCTAGTGCATCAGCAGGAGAGAGAGAGTGAGAGAGAGAGAGAGAGAGAGAGAGAGAGAGAGAGAGAGAGAGAGAGAGAGAGAGATGGGAGGAGTGGGGGGGGGGGGTTGGATGTGGGGAAGTGGATGTTGCACTTGGGCATTCAGCAAAGTTAAATAGCATTTTATTGTGTGTGAGTGTGTGCGTGTGCAGTATGTGTGTGCTGAAGAGACGGGAGTGGAGGGGGGAGAGCAGTTGAAAGGGGATGGAGGGAGTTGCAGAGAGTCAGAGGGATTTAGTTTATGGCAGATAGACTTCATTGACTAACTCCATTGTGTGCGTGCTCTGTGGTGTGTGCATCAGAGACTGAGTGTCCTCTCTGCTTAAATCTGCTGGCATCGCCAACCAGGCCATCACTCGCTCAGTCACAGCAACAACACAGCGGCAAAGCTTTTTAAAAAGCTCAAGGACTCCCAAGTAAAATGCATGCAGACTAACGCATGAACAACTGTTCTAGTCGGTATTTTTGCATGCAATTCCAACAATGTGAATAAATCTCTGCAAACAGGACTCCTTTAAATGTTCGTGATCACTTGACACCTGAAGTATAAAAGACCACTTCTTTCAAATCAGTTCTTAAAAAACAAAACGATGAAAATCGTTTAGTCCATCCAGTGCACTACAATAACGGAGCAAAGCAAGAACAGCATGAAAAAAATCCATTAAAAGGCTTAAAAAAGTCAGCACTGTTACAACCTTTTGTTATCCCTGCCTGCTTCCTGCAAACAGGAATAATTTCTCACTCTTGATTGGAAAAGACAACCTCTCAAATCCACCTGTAACATATTTTGACCTGAAAGTCTGAGCAAATTATATTAAAATAAAGGTTGTCTCTGGTAAACATTGTCCTCATTACCTGCTCAATTTGCTACGTAACACTGGATTAGTCTCCGAATCACAAGCCACTTTACTCTATATGCTCCTTTTAACATTTAATTTATAGAGACGATGGGACTTGCTGTACCTGAATCAGATCCCTGTATAAAGAAATCGCCACGAGCAAAATTCGGCTCAGCAGAAGAGAAGAAAAAGCCTGAATGAAGTCTGAGCTTCCAGCGCACATTTTTGTTACGTTAACAAAAATGTACTTGTTTGAAGCTGAAGTTTAACATGAATATCTCATGGGGTAAAAGAATATTACATGTATGAAAGAAAATAGGGTAAAAGTACTGTGGTATGGCTTTAAAAAAGAATATTAATACAGTTCCCTGAGATTTTAATATCTCTTCAACAAAAGAGACGTGAATGCTGGTTGCAGCTCAACAAACCGACACTGAGGTGTTGAGATAAAAAAGCATGAAAAAGACTTGGCAGTTTTTGTTCTTTTATGTGTTTTTAGCTGTTCCTGCAAATCTAATCCTTTACTACATTATTTGTACGGCCAATCAGCCTAATTAATTCTGCAGCAGGAAAAACAAACCATGTTTCCTGCGTGCACGGACTCAGACAGGCTCAACATGTGGCCGGATCAGCGGCCCGACCCTCGGTGTGGCTGCAGGTAATCGTGACGTTCCTAAACCCACTCGGGTCAATGACTGAGATGTTTGGGCTTCGTTGTGTGGAGCTGTGAAACACTGTGTCATAGACTGAAAGCTTCATGACTTCAGTCTGATGTGGCCTCATCACGTAAACAATAGACCCACAGTTCCCATCGAGAAGTGGAACATGATTTAAATTGAAGGGTAATGATTGAATTTCTAAGCCGTTCCTCCGTTTCGGCGCAGTCCCACAATTGGCCGAGTGTTTACTGCTGCGCAGCGTGCATTCACACAACCAGGAACCATGAACTGCCAAGACCAGCGAGCTTCGTTTGATGTGGAGGAAATTGGGTAAATTGAAAAACAGTTCTATTTTTTTTTTCTTTTGTGTGGTTTTTAGTTTGCCTCATTGAAGTTTAGATAACATGTGTGTTTTTGCTACGGTCCTGAGTCTGCTGGTTCCTGCAGATATGTTTCTTTTCAGTGCACGTTTCATATGAAAGTCCTCCAGGTCCAGCGTGTCTTTATTTGATCAGTTTTAACTCTTTTAGCCATTAAAGTTGCACGGCAATGCATTTAATTGATGTATTTATGTGAAATATGGGACGGCGTGGTGACGTAGTGGTCAGTACTGTCACCTCACAGCAAGAACGTTCCTAATTCTGATGATGGTGAGGCCTATTTGTGTTTATGGGTTTCCTGTGGGTACACCAGCTTCCTCACAGAGTCCAAAAACAACCATACTAGGTTTCCTGGTGTTGATTGGTTGTTTATCTCGTTTGTCTCTGTGTTGCCTTGTGATTGGCTGGTGACCTGAAATGACAGTGGCGCTAAACTGTTGTCCCCCTTTATTACCCTAAACAGTATAAAGCAGCTATATATATATATATATATATATATATATATATATATATATATATATATATATATATATATATATATATATATATATATATATATATATATATATATATATATATAAAAGGATATATATATATATATAAAGGATGGACGTCTATTACAACACATGTAACCCTTTAAGAGGAAGAAACCTTGAGTAGGACCTGAATCAAAAGGGGGGACCCTCCTGCCAAAGGCCAGCTGGGTAGAGCAGGAAAAGGGAGATCAGAAAGAGAAAATGAAGAACAGATGGAGGAGATTAACAGACACACCGTCAAAGGTACAAAATACAAGATACATCAGTATTAATGATAATGAACTAAGAGTTCCATGTATATATGACTGATACCTGTTGGTGACTACAGAGACGACTATATAAACAGGTGTAGACAGCAGACACCGAGGTGGTCAGAGGGTGGGGCTGCAGGTCAGGATGTCAGTAGGTATCCAGCAGAGACGTCTATGCAGACAGGTGTAGGTAAAAACTGGGACGGTCAGAGGGTGGGACTGCAGGGCAGCATGCAAGTCCGGAAGGTTTGGCCTGTTATGATGGAAATTTCCATTCACCCTGTCAGGTCATTATGAGTCTACTCAGGTCAGACCAGTATTGCGTCTGTGCAGTTTGGGTTTAGCTGTCTGGCGCAGCTGCAAAGATGTTGTTTTTGAGAACAGAAGAGAAAAAGATGGGCCAGCCCAGCACAACAAACCACAAGAACAGCTACGACTACTGGCCCCAACACATTAAAGTTTACACTAACTACATGCTTTACTAAACAGAAACTTCTAAAGTTTGGTTTTGAAGGTGGATGTGGTGTCAGCCTCCTTAAACCAAAGTGGAAGTTGGTTCAATAGTGATGGTTCCTGATAGCAGAAGAAATATAAGCAGAAAATGTGTACAAACAGTCAGCTCCAGTTGTGTTGTGCCCTAAACTTCACTGACAGTCACATGTGGTGTCCTGCCTGTCCACTCAGCCGTCAGACTCCTCGTGACTAATTTAGGTGTCATCATCATTCTCAGTGGGCGACTGGGTTATGTCCTGCTGAAAAGACACAGAATCATGTGATGATGAAGTTATTTCAAGCTCTTATTTTCCTAAAGATCTGGCTTATTTTTTTCTTCTTCTCTTAGTATTTGAGGAACATGTGATTGGTGATTTTACCTTTTTTTTTCTTGTCAACATGCAAACAATGTGACAGTCAGCAGTAATTACCAGACTCATCCATCACCTCTTTTTTTATTATAATCTCAAGTTGCCACTTCTTTGGTCATTTGTTCTCTTTTATTAGACTACTAGCTGTTAGTTTTACAAATTTGGATCCCATCATTGCATCTTCAGACCATTTTCTTTTCTCCTTAATATACATTAATCAACTGATAAATACAAAAGATGTTCAGAAGTCTGGCTGGGGATTGTTTCAAGAGTTGCATCCATCCTGTCCACTGGAAACCTGATGACCAGGAACAGCAGAAGGTAAATCTGAGCAGGACGTAATGACAGTCAAAGTAGTCTCTCTCTCTCTTTTTCCTTTTTTTTTCCTGTTTTTTGTTCAACCTCAACACCGGCCTAAGTGTTGAGCAGCTCACCAAGGGTTGCTCTGTCGACTGTGTGTCCATAGCTGATTTCTTAGAAGTAGCGAGGCAGCTGTCCGGCTCGCACGACTAAGTGACAGGCATACAGTGCTGAAATTTCACGGCTGTAATGTGGCATCAAATTAGCCTTTCAGATCAACGCCTAATCTAACTTCACCCCAGAAAAAGATCTGAGTGATCCAGACTCAGAAGAAGGCTGCCAAATCCCCCAGCATCCTCAGTGGTGGTGCCGTGACGACACTTTAATAAGCTGTAAGCTCCTCTTCTGATTTAAGACAACCTGAAATATAACACTAATTCCCTTGATGAAAGGGATGTTATTTCTATAAATGTGACACATGTAACAGAAGCTGTAGGAGAGGAGAGGAGAGGAGAGGAGAGGAGAGGATCGTGCGGGGGATGGAGATCAGGATTTGCTTTCTACGTATATAGCAGGGTGGCTCCAGTCAGTGACTTTCGTGCTGACCCTCTCTCACTCTGAAAAAAGAAAGAAAAAAGAGGTTTCAATTTGATATCCCCTCCCATTTTCTCTAAGGATGTTTGATCTTTGAGCTCAGAAAAGAATATTAGACTTTACAAAAGCGTGGCTCTGATACCCCAGAGATCAATACGCCCAGGCTGGTCAATTCATTAGAGCTGTACAGTGATTAATTAAGTTGTTCTATCCACCGGAAGCTGCCAATGACAGAGGATGTTAAAAGGAGGTGAGAAAAAATAAAGTGGAAGGGGGGGGGGCTGCTTCAGCTCGGCGCAGGAAGTGTGGGTTCTGAAATGTGAAGCCCGGCTGTGATGTGCGCTTTTGAGCTTTTCATCTGTCTTCACCCCTGTCTGCTCTGTCCTTGGAGCTGGGGATGTTCATTAGAGGATGAAGAGGAAGCTGGATACCACAGTGTGAAATAGGGAGAGATGCTAATCCTGACAGGTTAGTCATTAAGAAGCCCTGGGAGAGGAAGGAGAGTCAGAGCGGGGGAGGGAAACAGCCGAGAGTACAAGCGAAAGCACGGCGGTCTTGTTATGTGGTCAGACACAAGGTGAAGCGAAGGAACCTGTGACCGCAACGCAGTGTTTTCTCCCTGTCCACAGATAAACCGCTTTCCTTTATACGTTTGATGCCCATTGTGCAGATTTGAAAGAACCTATAAATGTCAGTGAGTGTGTGGGTATTGACACAAACAAGCCGACAATCTTCTTATGCTGTCGCTGCTTTTAGTGCCTATAACTGACTATATGCACACACAGGCATGCACAAGATTGAACGGAGGTTAGAAAAAGACTCATTTTTGCTTGTGTGTTAAGTATAAACTACCTTCATCTGTCACAGCGCTTTCGTGCCCAACCTGTTGCCATTTTATTTTTGTTATTTTGTGCAGAACTAGTTAACTCTGACTGCAGATATAAGCTTATAATAAAAAAGCTAAACTCTTACTTATTCAATCAATCTGCCCATAATGAACAGACAAATACATCTCCTGATGTAAGCAAATTATACAGCACATTTCTTTTTAAGGATTGTTGTTTCTTATCATGAGTGTGCATTATGAGTCCAGTCCAGGAATTTTCTGTGATTCAGCAGGAAGAAAGTCAAAAGCGTGCTGTGATCCACTTCATGTCCAGTCTGTCAGGATGCAGATGCAGAATACCAGGGAGGCAGGAGAAGCAAACTAAGTCTTTCACACAAAACCGAACAAAACGTGTTGTAAAAGCAGGATGTCCACAAGAAAGAAAAAAAAACAACTAAACCAAGAGATTGATGACAGGAAGGAAAGTCAGTCTCGATATAGACACAGGAAGTGAAGAGACAGACGTGTGAGCAGGGGAGGTGACACTAGAAGTCACACACAAGGGAAAATAGCTTCATGTAAAACAGGAAATAAGGTAAAGGTTAAACTATAAAAAAAGGAATGATGACCAAACTGTGATAACGTTGTGGTCAGAACGTTCTGCATCCCTGAATGAAAATAACAGATTAGAGAAAATATTCAGATTAAGAAATCCACATTTAGTGCACAAAATATAAAAAAATAATGTATATAATAAATAAATTACAAACAAATAAGATGTACACCAGATCCAATTCCTGGCTCTTTCTGCTAACATTTGACGCGATCACCACAAAGATAAAATTAGTACTTAGCTTTTAAAGGAACAATTTTGCGTTAAAACAAACCTATGTCTAATATTAGACGGTGACAAGTTTAAGCATTAATTAGATACCAAAGCAGCATGAATTGAAATAATTTTCAGTTAAAATTGATTTTAAATTAACAGCACAATGACAATTAATGTTGGCACTTGGTGCAATTGACACATGTCAAAATAAATTGCTCTTTTGATCTCTTTTACCTTTTTACTTTGTCATAATTATCTAACTACTGATCCAGGTCAATGGAAGCAGTACAAACAGAAATGTGTTTGTTTGTCTGCAGGGAACCTGTCCAAACTATCACTTAGTGGAATCATATCAAAGCATTCAAATAGCAAGTTATTTTGTCATAGGTTGATTGCTCCAAATATTACCATTATTAACCGTTTTACTTCAAAAACATATCTGGTTCTAATTCAAAACTTTGAATCACATTGTTTTGGTTTAAACTCCTTACTATCTAATAATAGGACTAGGATTGTTTTAACTCTGTAATGATCCTTTAATGCAAACACTTTAACAGGATTGTGGTTTTACTGCTGCTATTAATTAAAAAAGTGTTGTCTTTTCTTTTTTTGTCTTTCATCGTTTTAAACTTCAATAAGATTAAAAATATCCACAAAAAATGCCTATATCTACAACTTCTTAGAAAATGTTGTATTATCTTTGTTCTCCATGTCTTGTTGTCACCTCACCATGAATTTAGCCACAAAAAATTTTTTTTTTTTTAAATAAAAGTGAGCTGAACTGCTGGTGAAAGCCCTGAAATGTCGTTGCAGCTACTTTTCCTTAATAAATCATAATTGTGATGATAACGTAAAAACTCCCCACTGCACATATTTAGCACATGTGCTGATTTTATGAGTACAAATGTGCGACAGTCAGTGCTACCACATCATCATGATGCTGAATGGATTCAAATTATAGGTCCCTTGAAGTCTTCCAATGTAAATTGGGCAAAATTACAACTGGCGCATGTGGCAGTCGTAGAGGCTGATGTCGACATAATGACAGCCCTGCCGTCTTTGGAAAGAAAAGAAGGCTCTGATGAATCTACCGTGATTGCTGGTATTTAGCACCATCGTCCTGATTGTACAAATGCAGCACATGTGACAAGCTGAGGTCTTTCTCTTACAGTGTATATCTGTATCTGCTTTTGTCTCAGAGACTTAGCCTCACATTCATTACTCTTTCTCACAGAGGCCCTTGTCTTTGTCAAAGTGTCTGGACCTCCTGCGGCTCTGCCCTCCTGTATGCTGATGAAGTCATCAGCCCCAGAGCTAATGAAGTGGAGAGTCAAAGCGTTGCATTTCCATCAGTACTTGTTCAGTTAGTTAGGCTTTCGTTTAATTTGGCTGCGGGAACAATGGGGGTGTTGAGGTACGTGAGATGACGGGAGCAAATAAAACCAGCAAGCAAGGTGATCCACTGTAATCCAAAATGAGCAAAACATGGTCAAACTCACTCATGTGCATCATCTGCACAAGGCCAACTACACAAAAAAAGCTAATCACTTTTATGCTTTTTTTTCTCTTCAGCTGTCAACACAATCCCTTTTCCCGCCAGGTGATAAATAAGAATTGCGTTACAATAAACCAGTTAAATAGTTGTATTGCAAGATCATTGCTTCATACTCGAGATATTTGGCCTTTAAAAACTTGTGCAATGAGCCTAATTATATAGTTTAATAGAGACAAGTGATGCATTGCACTGTGCAGTAACTGACAGTCAGTGTTCAAAGCCTGTGCAGCGATATCAAGCAGAGTTTGGATGAAGGAAAGGAGAAGAAAAAATATTCTACCAGTAGGATGCGAAGCCTGTGGAATCCGGTCTTCCCCTCCACTGAGGCCCTGGGGTCCCATTTTAGATAATCAGTATTTCACAAATGGGACTATTTTTTGCTTCTGTGGAAAAAGCTCCTCAGATGATGGCTCCACAATGAGACAGGATGGAGCTTTCTGTGCTGGGAGAATGCTTTAAATAATAAAAGCACATGGGGTTTCATGAATACAGTATTATCGGGATGTGAATGGAAGCTTTTTTCCCTCCTCTCTGCCTATTGCCTTCGCTTCCCATGCTGCCTCCAAAAAAAAAAAAAAAAAAAAAAAAAAAAGTAAAAAAAACCCTCTGCCCGCTGTCCGGCTTTGCCCCCAGGAAATGCAAAGAGACAGATAGAGAAAGAGGGAGAGATAGGAGCACCACAACATAACCACATTACAGCTTGCATTCAAAGGATGAGGGCTATTCCATGATTTGTGAAATGAATATTGACTTACACTACAAACGTAAACAGATAAAAATGTAACTGAGAGAGATAATATGTACACAGAGGTTAAAAATATGACTGCCACTTTTCTTTTTTTGCTTTCTTTTGTAGTTGTAGATCAGCAACACAACACTTCGATCAGGAGCAGAGATCAGTTCCACATGTGGATCCTCATGGGGGAACTAAAAGGGCCAAGAAAAAGTACGTAAATTAAAATCGTTTTCTGCATCAATTAGCCTCAAAAATGCGATCTGATCTTCATCTAGGTCACATTAATAGAGGCAAACGATTTTAATTTCTTGTGACTTTATTGATCACAGCACTTAAACATTCACAGTAGTGAGGGATGAAGCGAGTGAACCTGTAGACTAATTACGTCAACAAAAGCTAATTGGACTCAGTTGTTTGTGTACTTAAGAGTCTAATTAATGGTATGACTTTGGAGGTGTGTTTTAGAGCTATTTTGATTGTTTAAAGACACTCCGACATCTTAAGTTCATAACATACCGTCAAAAACAGCCGATCTGCTTACAGTTAAAAAGAGATATGAAGTAATGTCAAATTCTTTATACAATACAAACTCAGAAGACAGATTCTTTATAATTGCAGACTAAACAATCTTGGCAATGTGCTGTTACTGGAAAAAAAATTGCTCAGCAGGAGACCATCCAAACCACGTCTGGACTGAGATGTACGATGGAGGGAGCATCATGATTTGGATTTGCATCGCTGCCTCGTGGTCTGAACCAAAGTTGCCATCACGGAGAGGAAAATCCATTTCCAAGAGTGACCTTGATGGAGTTATTTACACCAGACATCTTACAAATGTGTCGGGGAGGCAGCATGAATGGTCGAAACTTCCTCTTGAACATCCTGCAGGTCCGATCCAGAGCTTTGCTGCCAAAGGAGGTTCGAGCCGCTATTAACACCAGGGTTCACTTGCTTTTTCCTGCAGCACTCTGCCTGTTTAATAGGTGTGTTTAAAAAAGAAGACATGGAAAATTATAATTGTGTTTTATTAGCTGAAGCACATTGTGTTTGGAATTATTTGTTTTATTATCCACACTTTTTAAAATAGGTGTTGTTATTTAGAAAAGTGGGCGGTTTTTATTTTGAAAGGAAGAAAAATGAAGTACCTTCATGTTTTTGGGCTTTTCTCTCTATAAATCTGCGTAAGTGATGTGAAAAGTTCTGTGCGCTATTTAAAATGAGCATTAAAGTTTCACCTCAAGTTAGTCCTGTCATCATTTTTTTTTAAGCTTCCACTCCGTAATTGATTGTATTTGTCATTTACTGTAACTCAGATGAAGAATGAGTTGATGGCAAATTAATCTTGAGGAATATTCAATTCCAAAAAGGCTTTTTCTCGACACTGTATTATTTTTTTCTTGAAGATCCTTATTGGATGAACTGAAAGCATCCTGTAAGTTACTGAGTTTTTGTTATTTTGATTTTGTATAGACTTCTTTTCCAAGTTATAGGCAAACACTAGATAAAAACACAGTTTGCCAAAACCATAAATGGTTTTATGTTAACCTTTGAAACTGATGGCCATTGTGACGTCGCCTACAAGTCTGTGGAGCATCAAACCTCAGGTTTAGCTTTGAATGTCCGCTGTGTAGGTTTCCAGAGCCAGAAGCAGCCTGCAAGGGATGGACGTCACTGAGAACCGTGAGGACGGACTGTACTTCGAATGGTCTTGTGAATTAAATGTGGTATACAAATAAACGTGCCTTGCCTTGCCTTGCCTTGCCTTGCCTTGCCTTGCCTTGCCTTGCCGTGCCTTGCCTTGCCTTGCCTTGCCTTGCCTTGCCTTGCCTTGCCTTGCCTTGCCTTGCCTTGCACATCCATTGCCTTGCCTTGCCTTGCCTTGCCTTGCCTTGCCCTGCCCTGCCCTGCCCTGCCCTGCCCTGCCCTGCCCTGCCCTGCCCTGCCTTGCCTTGCCTTGCCATGCCTTGCCTTGCACATCCATAGCAGCCATGGCATGTGTCTGCCTTTCAAAACAGACATGCCTTTCTCTTCTCTTTGCATCTTTGCATAATCAAAACAAAAAAAAAAAGTTTTATACAATAGAATAAAATACATAATATTTCCCAATGTATTCGTAATGATACAAAAATATTTAGAAACTTCTATAGACCAAATTGGGAGTGTTTTTTTTTTTTTTTTAATTTCAATATATAATAAGCCCTTCAAATAATAAAAACAAGGATTTTCTTTGTATTATTTTATACGTCAGGCAAAAAAAGGAAGAAAAAAAAAACTCCTCTTAAAACCAGGCAATAAATATGTTTAATCCTGCTGCTAAGTAGGGCATTTTACATTAGGGTCTGCAGGGATTCATTCATTTTTGGAACTGACTACAAAACTGCAAAACTGCACTTCTTCCTTTCATTTCTTTTCAGGCTCAGAGGTTGCAGCTTGAGAGAGGGCTAACATGAAGGTGAACCACACCATCGGGAGACAAATTTATCCTTCAAAACTACATCATTAGCACAAATTCTCTCGATGCATAATGTATTACCCATAATTGTATTCATGTATACAATCTATATATATCTAGAAAAAAACAACTCACTTGGTTTCAAGCTGACTGTGAGATCCTCGTACGCCCAACCTGCAAAGTCCATTTATAGCAAAGATCTATAATATAACGTCCTAACTCCATTATTAAAGGGGAAGAGAAACTGTGACACAAGCCAGGATCTGCGTGGGTGAGTGTCATCATTAAAGGTTCAACCTTTTCCAACAAACTGGTATATAGCCTGAATATAAAAAAGTACAGCGAGTCATAGTTTAGCTACAGTAAGGTTGTAATTTAAAGCTAACAGTAAAGGACCCGATCACAGCTTTGTGACGGGAGTCCAACTCTGGCCTCATGTATGACAAACCTGAAAAGCAGCACACCCCCAGACCAGTCACACATTCACTTTCAGCTTCACAGTATCAGAACTTACCTATTTGCATCTTGCCAGCGTTTTCCCTACACTCTGCAGTCAAATCTTATCAAATGCGCGTTTTCACATCTACCCAAAGGAGCATGTCTGCTATCAAGCCGGCCAGAGCTCTGACAGAGAGCGTCTCATGCTGAAAAATGTGCCCCACAGCACATGGCCCTCTTCAGCCACCAGCACAGGAATTTGCGACGTCACGTCTAGTTTCTCCCAGTTCACGCATCGCTACATGGGGCTCTGACAGCGGCTGCTGCCTGTTGTGGCTCCCTAGTCAAACCCTGTTGCCATACCTCTTGACACCTTTCCCCATATTCCCTGCTCAAAGTGCCAAAATCTCAGCCGGTGAGTGTTTGATTTCTATTTATTCATGTGGTGTTTCGCTCCCTCACCCCATGGCTCTTGAAAACCTTTCAAAATATACTGTATATCTAAAGCACAGAGCAGACTGGCTGTGTACGGGAGCTGTCAGGAGGCTGTCATGTTAGTCATCTCTGCTTGGCGTACACACTGTCTTATGAATTCATGATCTTGAAGAAGAAAAATCTCTGTAAAAGTGTGTGTGTAGTTGTCTGTGTGTGCATGTTAACCTTTGATTATGGTTTTGCATATAGGTGAAACAGCTTTGATAACATATTGCATGGGTATAACTGCAAACATCTAATATAAAGAAATAGCAGTGGACTATTTTAAAAGTCGTCTTTAATTTTAAGTTAATGTATGTTCCTGAATATATGTATGACATGACCTTATCTATTGAAGAAATTGCCGGTTATTTGGAGCAGTGAGATTTACCGACCTGTCTGGTAAAAGGTTTTTTCAGCTCCTTTAGTTTTCTATGTAAAAATTCTTGTCTAATCAGCCTTCAGTCTGGACTGATTTAACATTGGAGCCCATCTCTCCCCGTCTTTAATCAAGCTCTCATCATGTTTCCTGTGCTCCATGAATGATTCACTGTCAGTCAGCAGCGAGCACGTGGACAGCCTCTCAAGGACTTGTTTTCTGTCTCCAAGTTCTGTATCATCTTTCAGGCTTTTAGGATGAAACCAAATTATCCTGTGGGTTAAAAAGATGACAGGGGGATATTTTGACGCCACAGAAGTATTCGGTCTCATAAACTGTCGCCACAATGGTGCTCTGCAGGTCAATGACACTGACGGGCTAGAGTTCTGCGGTCACGTCCGCTGCGCATTTGAGTAACGTTTTGAGTGCATTTGCCTCAAAAGGCAAAGCCATAGATAAAAATCATAGACTGTATTCATGTATCCACCAAGTAAAAGCTGCAAACTATTTCTGTTGGCATAGCAATGCAGTTTTATAAATGTTTTCTTAAAAGCATGTTGTTGAACGATCTGGATATGATTTTAAAACACTAACAAAGTAATTTTTTCCAGTGAAACTTAAAGGGGACATGCTTGGTGCAGAAGTCACTATCAATTGAAAAACTAACATATGACACTACAGCCTGTCATTTTGTGGCAATCCAGGTCTAAAAACTTCTTACACCCTGCCTGATCTTAGGGTTATATTCTTATACGGCATTTGCCCTCTGTACTGGGGGATCCAGGTTATAGCAAGTTTAACTGAGCAGGTTTGATTTGTGGGGTCCTGTGACATCACAAACCCAGATCAGACCAGAACTGTTGAGTTTCTTAATCTTTATCTCCAGTTAACTACACATCATACTGTCTTTGTTGTACCTGACTGTACACAAAACTACAATACCTGTTTCAAAGAGGCACACTCCCACAGAGGATGGGGGGCGGAGCAGAGCTGAGGGTGTGACTCCACCCCCTGAACTGAGCTGCTATCATCAGAACCTTAAAGACATGATTTAAAGATTTTTTTGTACCGCATCCATGAGTAATTTTTACCAAAGCATGTCAGACTTTTCATTTACATTCTGCAAATTCTGTCTGCTTTTGAATAAAAGTCGCAAAAAAGAAAGTCTCCTTTGACCAAACAATGTTAAGTGCTAAACAATGGTCACTCACCAGACTCACAAAGGACTCGAGTTGCAAATTGGTGGGGAAACAAGGTGTTTAAACAATGGTCTCAAATGAGACTTCAGAGCCCAGTCTCCAGGGACAAAAGCTCTTAAACAATCACTGCCCTTCCTGACTCCTAATGCAGACTCAGTTGCTCTCTCAGTACGAATAAAATACTCCTGAGGAGTTTGCTCGCCATTGTGTCCAGTGTGACACAACAGTGACACCAAAGGACACCTGTGGGTACTTCAGTAGTGCCGACAGCCTTGACAGAACGGCTGATTTGGGAATAAGACCAGGTTGAATGGGTTGACTTACACAACAATGCATTTATTGTTATCTTTGTTATCTGTTATGGCATCTGTATAGACTTTTGAAGCAAACAACTTTTGCATGTGTACCATTTACAACGTAAACATTAACAAGTTGTCTTCTGAGGAAACGGATTTGTAAACCTACTGTACAATTCTGTTCAATTTGAAGATACTTTATTAATCTCCAAAGGGAACTTAATTATCGCAGTAGTCATGATTTAAGTATCTTCAAACAGAGTCATTGGAGAGGTTTATAGCTGTGGGTAGGAAGGATCTCCTGTAGCTGTTTGTTTTGCAGTGGCTCAATCGCATCAGTGTTGTATCTCCAGTCCAGTCTGTTGTCCAGGCGAACACTGAGGTATGTTTATTATCCTCCATCACCTCCACTTCTTCTCCGTTATGGAAAAACTATTCAACCTAACCCTGGCTCTTCTGAAGTCCATAACAATCTCCTTTGTCTTGTTCACATTCAAGATGAGATGATTGCTCCCAAACCATGCCACAAAATGGTCCAGCAGTTCTCTGTACTCTGTCTCCTGTCCATCACTGACACACTCCACATCTGCAGAGTCATCTGAGTATTTCTGCAGATGACAGGACTCTGACTTGTACTGGAAGTCTGAGGTGTACAGTGTAAAGAGAAATGGTGAGAGTACAGTCCCCTGTGGTGCTCCTCTGCTGCTGACCACCTGATCAGACGCACAGCCATTCACTCTCACAAACCGTGGTCTGTTTGTCAGGTATTCAGTAATCCAGATGATTGTGGAGACATCCACCTGTGTCTTGTGGAGTTTCTTACATAATAATCCAGGCTGGATTTTGTTAAATGCACTGGAGAAACTGCAGAACATGATCCTCACAGTACTGCCTGCTTTGTCCAGATGACTGTAGGTTTATTGAAGCAGGTGTCCTCATTGCCTCTAATCCTGACTTTCAGTTGTTTTGTACTGTCCCCCATCCCCGGTCAATGAAGAGAAGCTGTATGCATCTATGACATTTGCATGAAACAAATCCAACATTTTGTTTTTTCACTTGACAAACTGTTGAAACGTTGGAAATGTGGCAGAGGGAGAGAGGTGGTTGAAATCACCAGTGGCAGCTAGAAACGCGCTGGGCTGTTGTGTCTGTAGCTTAGCAACAACCCGGCTGATGATGTCGCGCGCAGCGTCTGTCCTAGCTGACGGCGGGATGTAAACTGCCATTACAACAACACCGCGGAACTCTGTTGGTACAATTCACAGGGTAAAGATGCGCGCTTCATCTTGATGCCGTGTATGTTCAGTGTTCAGGAGGCTGTCTAGTCACATTCACAAGCAGAATATCACCACATACGAAGCAGATGTGCTGGTATGGATACCAATGAAAAGGAAGAGGGATGGGAATTATGTCCTGATATCCATGATGATAGGATTGACATCCATCTGACAAAATTGTCTACAATCTGCTCAATTTTCTGCTTTTCTCTCATTTGCAATTGGTTGGGTTTAAGAGTGAAAGGCCACAGGATTGGGGTGACTAAAACGCACCTAATTAGTGAAGGATCTCACCTGAATGCTTATTTACCAAACTGGAGCAGCATAATTTGTCATCTCACGATTTCTACCAGCAGATTGTGAGATTACTACATCGTTGATGTGACTAGTATTTGTTTTTTTTTGTTTTTTTTGTTTTTTTGCAAACTGGAATCAATTATGTTCTCATTCAAGTTGATGTTAAAGTATTTCTTGAAAAACTTGGTCTAATATGTTCTGCCTTTACTTGTTTAAAACACTTTTTAATGTCCAAACTCACCTGAATAAAATAATCTCCTGTGTTTTTTCTCTAACTTTCTCTCTCCTCCCACATTTGTCCTTTCTCCTTTCATGACCTCCAAGTTCAACATTTGCTCATCTGCGCATGGCATTTCAACTGAAAACATTTTTTTTCCCTCCCTTGGTTACAGCCCACCATTGTGGCTCTCTAAATTCAAATGTTTGTTTATGTCCATTAATATTTAATTGAGTTTTCTCTAATCTTGCATTAAAGAGTTCAGAAGTCACAGAATAGCTGTTTAAATATTAAAATTAATTGGAGTGCGGATACTGTAAAGAAGATGACTTAATTGTTCTGAGAGAAGGGGTCATTTCTGGAGTTTTAGTATGCAGAAGTCACCACATGCAGTCACACACTTGGATTTAAATCTGCCTGGTGTGTGTATGCAAAAGGTGGCTTCATTTTAATTTCCTGCTGAACGCATTAAGTGCACTAAGATCACATTTGAGGTGTGAGAAGTGTTTTACACATACATTCATTCAACTGTAAATGAATTTATGAGAACAGAGGTGATCTCTAAATTTCACTGACGTGTAATGTATACTAGAAAACATGGTCCCATGTCATAAAAGTGAATTATGACACACAAAAATAAAATGGGTTCATTTCATTTTAAAGTTTTATATAAAACAGTGTAAACATGTTGTGATTGCGTTTTAAAGTCACACTATGTAACAACAGTGTAGGCTGAAGGGGCCAGTATCCCACAACGTGGGACCTCTAGTGGGACAAAATGGTATTACAGTGCTTCCAGTGGGCCTTTGTGTTGAACATGGCATCAACACGGTTGTCTATTAATTGATACGCCTGCATTCATTAGGTTGATTTTTACATATGTTTAGTAAAAGTCTTATATATAGTAACTTTATTAATAGGCTTTTCTTTCTTCTTGAAGGGTTTATCAATTTTCAAATTCTGTACGGTAATTTATTTTGGTGACCTAATATAAGAGGAAACAAAACTGATGATTTAACAGCATAATGGGGATTTTCTTTTCTTTGTGTGTATGCATGTGTTGTTATGATTACGGTTTTAAACACTCTCACTTCATTGTGGGTGCTTATTAAGTGTGGGCCGCTCTGTTGGAAGACTTGCTCTTGCGATTTTAAGAGGAGAACAAGCAGAACAGTTTGTAGAGATGACAATTAGTCCTGGAGCCACTTTAGGTGTACCGTGCTTCATCTGTACGTCTGATTCTTCTTCCTGATCATGTCCGTGCAAGGATGGATGATCTATGAAGATGTGCTTTCATTACGGCTTCAGAGGGGTGGCCACTTCTCGTTTCATAGCCCTGAAGCTGGCTTTCAGATTGAGTTGATGTCTGTTGGCTGCTTGTGTTATTTCATTTATTTGTCTATTAATTCATTTCCCAGTGCAGCTTTGGACTTACAGGGCTGAATGCGTCTGTTATTTTTATTCTATTCAGCAGGTTAGAATCTGTTCTTGATGGCACAAATGAGCATGGGCGGTTTCAGGGGGTGCGGCATGAGGGCATTGAAACAGCTGATATCAGATTGGCCCCCTGAAGTGTCCCTGTCCTGTCACTCATCTGTTTATGCACAGAAATAGAGTCTTCTGCACTACAACGGTAATTGTGTGCAGGGATGATGGACAAATACCTGTCTTCCTCATGAGAAATGTGGCCACTTTATGGCCCCATATTAAAAACAAAACAAAAAAAAAGCCCTGATTCCACAACTGCAAATGAACCACCAGTTTTAAACTAATTTTATTTCTCTCTAACCGAAGAGTGGTTTCGCTCCCCAGTCAGAAAAACTGTACTTCTTTATTTGCAGATAACTGAATAGGAACGTGTCCACATCCATTCGTAGAGAAGAAATCAAGGTCATTCGCAAATGTACAATTCAACGATGACTGACATTTATAAAAGAGAACCATACAGAAGCACAGCCTTGTCAGACTGCTGAAAATAATACACATGGACATGTCTGCCTTTGGCTGCATGCACTTTCAGTCATTTCATTTCGCATTATTACGATTATTATGCATTTAGCTTTATGTGTGTCTTATCTGTAATCCACAAAACTCAAATATATACAGCTGGACATTTTGAATTGTTTGAGATATCTTATAAACAGATATTCAGACATAAGAGACATACACCAGTTTATAAATGTTTGCAAGTCTATGTAGACATTTTTGTATAAATTTGCCCTAAAATATTATTATAACTTTGAAGAAACGATCCAGAAAACAATCGAACGACCTAGTTGACTGGGACTTTACCTATAGCAGTGGATTTTTAGTGCCTGACTGACTTGAAAAAGAAAGGAAATAAATGAATAAATAAAAATGATGTGGACAAACATGAAGGCTTCTGGAAACAGATGAGACCAGTAATGACATGGTTAAGAAATAGGAAAACCCTGCATTGAAGCACAAAAAAAAATGTTTGAATGCATAAGGAGGAATACAGTTAATGTTTCAGCCAAGGCAAAGTTCTGATGGAAATCAGATAGGACGTTTGAGGAGGAACGTGAAGTGAGCAGGTCACGTTAGATCTAGCATATACTGGCAACTTGACCAAGCATTTACGCATGTTTGCGCATGTGCATCTTTCAGAGGCCCTGTGATGGACTGGCGACCTGTCCAGGGTGACCACCGCCTCTCACCTGTAATGAGTCGGGATAGGCTCCAGCAGACCCCCGTGACCCTGCAAAGGATAAAGTAGGTATATAAAATGATGGATGGATGGATGGACGGACGGACGGACGGACACTTTTGGGATAGGCGGTCAACCAAAGCACCAAACAAATACTGAGTATGAATAATTGTGGTAACAGACAAGCAAACAAACAAACCTCCCTGTAGAAGGTGACAAATTTACAACACATCCCTGCAGCCTGTCTCACATATTTCACCGTGAGTGAATCTGTCCAAGTGAGGATCAGCAAGTCCAAGAGTGACACTAAACTGTGGATGAGCTTAAAAAAAAGGGGGGGGGGGGCAGTGGAGACCAAAGCATTCACTATAAGGCCACATTTTAATTGACCAACACTAGTCGCGCACTGAACAACATGGTGATCAGGTCCAGTGATGCAAGAAGCTGAAAATATTACAGTACTTTGCCCATCAAATCTAATATTTTTGGTAGAAAAAAAAAAAAAGAATTTCAGATTTGGTTCTGGTTTCATAACTGTACTATGCACAGGTTTAAGGTGAATTATTTTTTCATTCAATGTACTGATTGGATTAAGTGTGACTAAGTTTTCCAGAGAATATCAGTTTAAGGTTATTTCTGACATGATTACGCTCGGTTCGGCCTGCTCAGGGATGAAAGCAGGTTTGGATAGCAGCACAGAGTCTGCATTAGGTCTCAGGTTGTGCTGTTGAGATGATTTAAATAACACTGTCTTTCACTCATTTCATTAATACACTCCCCTTCCCTCTCTCGTTGGGCCTCGGGGCATACAGCTACAGCAGCCGCTGAATGAAATTCTGTTTTTCAAAATGAGCCGTGTACTCAAAAGCGATGGTAATCTCAGATGTAGAAATTGGAAAAGTCAGCACAGCAAATGTGTCTGCAGCTTTCCTCCAGACATACATGCAATATTGATTCTCTTTCTGTACAGGTCATATTTTATGTATTTGTTTTTTTTGAGACTCGGATGCTGTGCTCCAGCACTCGTCACGTTGGTGAGACAAGACTCTTGGTTGTAGATGAACATGAATGAGGACTAAATGAGGACTTAATCTGAATATACAAGACCTCCAAACAGTTACATCAGACGTCACAAGGCTGACTATTTACAACTAAAATGCACTCGGAGAACATTTAAAAGCAGTGAGGGCATCAAGACTTTAGATACTTCGGTTTATTGGCCTTCGCCGTCACATACACAGCAGGATGGATGGATGGATAGATGTTTTTTGTAAGTACTTTGCCATTTCTCCATATTTCTGCATTGTATGTATATTACATGACTTGAAAACATTTGCAGAGCCGCCAGACTGGCACCTCGCTGTGCAGCTCTGAGAGTTGAGCCAGTCTGACACTTTTTTTCTGCAACATCTAAATTCAATGCACTTATCCCCCGGAGTTGCTGCCTCTAACAAGTTCACTGTAATATAATTTGCAGAGTTTTGTTCTTTATGTGCTTCCGAAAAAATTGTGACAGCTAATCCTAATGAAGATTGATAGCACGGAATAAAATTATGACACTTTTTTAAAAGGAAAAATTACTAAAATAATGTATTCTGTGCTTGGGGTGTCTAAAGGGATTACCAGCTCAAAAACTGACATTACTCAACCCTGTCACTGTGTCCGTAAAACGTAGAGTCTCAAGAAAAAGTATGTGAACCCCTAAGAAATCAATTGCTTGTTTGCATTGATTTGCCATAAAATGTGATGGGATCTTCATCTAGGTAACAATAACAGACTAACAAAAGTGCTTTAGCTGATGGCACACAAACAATCATAGTTTCTTTGGTCTTTATTAAAAAACGAGTCAATAAAAACTAAAAGATGACTGAACCTCTTTTGCTGGAGCAAGTGTGTTTGGTTTAAACCTAATACCAACAGAACTGAAGGTCTTTTTACTTGCAATTATGTTTTTACTCAGTGTTCACCGATATTACTGATATTTAATCGTATTTGCTCCGGGGCTCATGCTCTGGGTCCCTGAAAAGCACCTCGAGACATAAAAATAAAACTGAATTGAATCGAATGTGTCCGTGAGCATCTTTGAGGAGTCTTGGAGTTTCCCACGAGCACTGCAGATTGCAAAGCTGCTCTTTGGCAAACTTCAGGCGTGCAGCAATGCGGTCTAACGCTGCATTGCTCCGTGATTCAGGTGTAGTGGAGACTCATGAGCAGAAATAATTGGCAGCCCAAGTGGTGTTTGCAAACCTTTGGCCGTAACTTATGGCTTCCTCATTGACAAGTCCATGTTGTGCCTTTTGAAGTTGCCTTGGCTGGGTTCCCGCTGCTAGGAGGAGTAGCAACGGTGCTTCTCTGTCTCGATTTATAGACAGTTTGTCAAACTGCGGACTGATGGATGCCTAAACACCCTCGCATCACTTTGTATCCTGTTCCACCCTCGTGCAGATTAGCTGCTTCTGACCAAATGCCTTCCGAGGCATCGTTCAGCTCAGCAGATGCTTATCGTGAAAAGCAAACATAAACGTTCGAATGTCTCTTATCAATCACAGTGCAGCTAAATCACGCCAGAGGAACAGAGGTGTAATAACGTGGCTGAAAAGGGTTTTGAACGCTGCTGTTGAGTGATGGAGTTCAGGTGCAGGAGGTCGTGGCTCTTGGAAATGAACTCTTCATTTCAATTCTGCGTTTCTGAGTGTGAATAGAAACCAGTAAAATGGAACTCCTGCTGCTCCTGAACTGCAGTAACCACATCTGAGACAAATATATTTCACATATTTCGCCCCCCAACTTTTCCTCTCGTTTTTTTCTCTACCTCTTAAAATTCAACATCACCAGTGCATCTGAACTGCCTGAATTTTACACGAAAATATTTAAATAAAGTGCCATTTTATTATAGTTGCGACCCCCGCACACCACCATCCCCCCAAAAATCTGTGTAGGAACCATGCCACGGTTTAACAGGTACGTAGAAATTCAGTATGATGATAAATCCGCCCCTGGAAAACATTTCAGTGCAGGCTTTAGCAACAAAGGATGAGCAAATGGGGATTATCTGAGAGGGATAGAAATAGGGATGAGAAGAAGGTATGTCAAGATTTAGGGAAGAAGGGAAAGATGCTGAAGGGACATGTGAGCAGGTGTGTGCGTGTGAGAGCGTAAAGAGGTCTGACTGCATTAAATTAGATAGAACATTGCTGCAACGGCTGAAGAATTTTATTAAGAGTCTTTATGTCGTCTGCCTTAAGCTGCCCCGATCAGCATAATCCCTGTCCAAACAACAGATAATGAATCTCCTCTTTTATTAGTGGGTTAGAAAGAGGAAAGCATGATGCCAGCAAGGGGGAGGGGGAATTGCTCAAATTATTGGATTTAGATTAGGAGAGGCCTAGTTTAATGGGTTTGAAGTAATACCACAATGTTAATGAAAAGTTGTGGGAAGTTAACATAGTGGGGGAGGGGCGTGTGTTTGTGACAAACTGAGTTTCTGGAAAACACCCAGATGTGAGTCGACTTGTCGTCTCCGGTTGCCGTTAGGCCGCTTGGTTGTGCTCACGTCAGGATATCATTTTTGGAGCCACTTAAGAATAAATTTCAGTGTGTGAGAGTTTTGCTTGCACCTCATGACTCAGTGGCTTGGCTTTTCACACTGCAAAAACCCTTTTTAAAAAAAAATATTCTTTCTCTAAAAACTATTTTAGACTATTTTACGACCAATTCATTTCAGGTAGCTAAACAGCACAAACATAGCAGTCTTCTAGGTGACAGAGTGAAAAAAAAAACCAACCTAATATCAGAAAAGCCATGAAGTCAGTAGCGTCGCCATCAATATTTTCTGTGCTCTCCTCCGATAGTGATTGACAGCTGGGATGAGTTGTTTGTGTTCATGGACTGCGTCTGCTTTTCTCCTAACGAGCCCCTGTTGATTACGCAGATTACGGTCAATCATGTTTTCAAGAGTCAGATTGCTCTTCTTCTTTTTTACTTTAATATAAAGATAAAATGTGGTGTCTTAGCAAAACATCCAAAACAAGTCATACTTGTATGTTATTTTTCTAATTGTACTGTTATTAACTTTAACATTTCACACGTTTCACACTAAGAGTCTAAGATATAGATATGTTTTCCTCTTTTTTTCAATTTCACTGAGCATTGCAGTCTAATATTTTGTGAACTTGCTCAGACAGCCACTTCTGGAAGATTGGCAGCTGTCGTGAATGTTTTTCCACGTGTTAATAATGTTTTTCATGGTTGAGATGGATTGAAAATGAACTTTATAACCCTTTGTAGATTGATGGGCAGCAGCAACTTCTCCTAAAGGCCATTGCTGATATCTTTCTTCTCTGGCATTGTGTTAATACACACCTGTATGCTTAAGAACAGAAAACTGTTCCGCTTGCTGTTAATTAAAAATGAATGGCACGGTGTAACATGTCATGTTTTGTTGTTCATATGAAGTTGTATTTACCTCATTTTAAGAGCAGGAAAGTATCCCGACATGTACGCCCTCAGTACTGGAGAACGGTGCACGTTCTTCCTTACATGAGCATATGTTTTAAAATGCGTTTCCTCCTCCAGTTTACTCAAAGACATATAAAGCAGAAGTACAGAATAATACATTTAATTAAACCCTTTCATGTTTGCTGTTTGTGATGGCGGGACTGTTTCTCATGCAGTTTGCAGTGACCTTGGCAACACTTTTGATCTTGTTCAACTCATTAGATGCAAATAGTTTTCCAAACTTGCCTTTGTAAAAAAATGCATATTGTGACGATTATCGCAAAGACTGACTTATGCTTCTAAAATGCTTTACATCTTTAGCTTTTCATTATTTAATTTTCCGCTTATTGCAATGCCAGATAAAACTACCGAGGGAGTTCCTGTGGAGTGCAGTTAATTTATTCATGCAAATATAGGATGGAAGGGCTAACATCACACAGAACAACAAAAGCACACCTTAGTCATCTTCTGTGTGTGTGTATTTATATATCTTTTTCCTTTCTTTTTTTTTTTTTTTTTGCTAAACTAGAGGAACTGTGCACAATAAGAGCTTTACCAAAAATAATTTATTTAACATTTTCAGGAGGTAATTATTTTGAGTGCAGGCTGTGAAATCCTTTACAGTCTGCTTGGACACGATTTTAAACACACGAACAAGGTTGACTCATCCTTTCAATTTCTCAAGCTTGCATTGGTCTGAATATAAAATCAGTCAACCACGGTCTCTGAAGACCAGTTTACATGCAGCCTTTGCCACTCTTTTAGGATGAGCAGTACCAGTTAATCAGCCTTGGCATTAAAATGAAGAATCACAGACAGTACATGCATATTTGAGGGAGCTGCGTCTGCCAGTCCCTCTGTCTTTCCATCAGACAAAGTGATGCAATGAAGAAATGGAAAACGGGGAGCTGCAGCACTGACTGCAGCACATAGAAAAGCAGCTGCATTGGCAGATGTGGGCAAAATATGAGACAAACAACAACATAAGAGCAGATATAGTTGCACATGGCTCTCTGTGACCACAGCCTCTGTGGAGAGATTCACCCTGACTTACTGTTACTTCAAATAGTCGGCATTAGAGGAGCAAATACACTGCATAGCTCTGTGTGTAACGTGTTGCTTCCTCCAAAACAAAATCAGTTCAACAGACGTCATTCAACTATGTTAATGGGAGCACATTATGCTTTTCCATGTTTTCAAATGTTTCTACAATGCAATAGGGATGAATTATCATCTTATATATTATAGGAAGCTTTAAAAAATTCATGCACAAGAAACAATATTTGCAAGTTCTGGACGACCCTACGCTGTAAGAACTTTGTAAGACAGCCGGCCCTGTCTTATGCAAGATAGAGTGGGGATTCTTTATTGGGTCATGGTCTCCAGGTTATGCAAGTTCCTTGAAGAATTTAACCAATCAGGAGATACTTGAAGGGAGCTCTGTCTGAGGAAGAAGCCTCTCGTTTTCTGGACGCGTCTCTCGTTGTGATACCAGGTCTTTGTTGGTCTGAACGGCCTGTTGAAGTTGGCTGCAGAGCCACTCTAGTAATACCAAAGATGAAAACTGAAATAAGCATAACATGGTCACTCTAATGATTATAAATGTTGTTGTGGGACCCGTGAGAACAGCGGGACAGTAGTCCCGTCTACTGAAGATAAAAGCATGGGCAAGTTTTTCTAAGTCCAGCTGAGACTGCTGAGTTCTTTAGGTGATCATAAGCTGACGTAACTACTGTCTTAATGTGGCTGTTAAAATTCAGGTCTGAGTCCAGAACCAGTCCCAGATTTCTGGCTTGACTATTGGATTTTAGTTAGACATTTAATCTTTCTTCCTTGGCTCCAAACACTATTATTTCTGTTTTGTCTTCATTTAACTGAAGAAAATTCTAGGTCATCCACTCTTCAATTTGATCAATATTTGGACTGGATAATAGTCTCCTGGTAAGATGGTTATATAGATCTGTGTGTCATCTGCATAGTTATGGTAACAGTTTTTTTGTGTGTGATTTTTTTTTCATAATTTGAGTGAGTGGGAGCATATAGATGAGGCCCCAGAACTGAACCTTGAGGAACTTCACATGTTATTTTTTTATAGATCTAATTTGTAGTTAACCAAAACACACAAAATAGTCCGTCTTTTGGACTCCAAGCAGGTAAGTGCTGCGCCAGAGAGTCTCACCCAGTTCTTCAACCGGTCTATCAAGAACATTGTTATATTCATATTAGAATAAAAACACCCAGAAGAGCATGCAACTAATGTAAACTAATTTTATGTTATTAGCCTTATAACATGATAAAACTGTCTGCTGGCAACCTTCAAGTGCAATACGACACACTGACAGGATGCAGAGATGCTGCTTAATTCAGAGCAAACTGTTGCTTATTATACAAGTCTAACAGTGCATTAGCCTAAATGTTCAAAATGTATATGCGAAACGTATTCTGGTTGAACCTGAGATGCAGCATTTCTAAAAGGAAAATAAATAACTAAATGTTTGGTCCTGTGAATTCCATGTTATGGATGTCTGATTAATAGTAGAAGCTCGACGTTAAAGGCCTCATCACTCACAGGCATATATTAACATAAAGATTTGTGGCATGCAATTTTTTGTGTTGAGATTAATTTATGTTCTCGAAGCAGTTTCTCAGGGCTGTTTTCGCCTTCAGCCAAATCTCGCTCTCTCCGGGCTGCTGCTTCAGGCAGAGATGAGTCCATCCGGCTGGGCAGGTTTCAAAGAGGAATTAAAGCACGACTTCTGTCGACCCTTTCGATTCTCTTTTACAGACTCGGACAGCTGGATAATATGTGGTTTGTAAAAGGTGTATGATTCTTTTGTTTAAATATTAAACTTGTCATATTATCTTATCATAAATGTCTAACTGAAGACAGGGAGCACAAAAAGAAGAGCACGAGGAAATGTTTGTGCAGAAGAATCAGAGATAAGACAGCGTGAAAAGATAATCTAACACAGCATCGCGCTCCTGGATCACACTGGACTGAATTAAATAGTCATGAAAACTGTATCGAATCTAACCTGCAACACAAACTGAGACGCATCCTCAGAAGTTAACCCCCTTCTCTCTCTCTGGGAGTGCATCTCACATCATGGTCGGTGATGGATTTGCGCATCCCTAATCAAGAGTAATGAACGAGTGAATGAAGAGAATGATGTCCTAAAACACTGTCTTCATCTCGTTCAGCTGACATCAGAGGGTCTCTCCCACAAGCAGAACCATTTGTTTACGTGGAGACATTGACCGTTGTAGTATCTTTCACTTCCTTCAAAGCAAGAGGAATGATGCCCTGATTTCCCAAATTACCTCGCAGTTATTTGTCCCTCAAGTGTTAATTGCAGCCGTTTCAATTATGGCCTCGGATTTACCAGTGTAACTTTGCACATCACCTGTTGGTGGACGTAACAGGGGCCGACGCTCCATCGCAGCGGATGGATTCATGTCACTTTCAATTAGAGAGACGACGACTCTGATCAGAGGAGCAGGTCTGGCCCGGAGTCGGAATAAAAAAGGAGCAGCAGAGGGGTCAGAGGGAGGAAATAATGCAGATGGAAGTGAAGGACAACAACCAGAGGGTGACGTTGATTATTTTTGCTTACAGCCTTTCCACATTTCTAAATATTAAGCGTTAAAATCTAATGATTTTGACTGAGATTTCTTTCTAAGTGTCATCTTTAACTTCGCTCACTCTTTTTTCATAAAACTGTTCAAAGTAACCATGGATGCCCCAACCTTCCTGTGCCACTTTACATTTAAAAGTTTGGTCTTTACAGAACATTATCTCTGGCAGATTTATGCGCTCTTATCTTCCTTCTCACTCACTCGTTTTCCCTGACTCTTTGGAGGGAAATAAAGCTGCGGACAGATTAATGCGCAAGAAGCCAAGTGCCATTTTAGAAGAGAACAGCTTTGGAAGCTCAAGTTGTATCACTGCTGCATAATGTGCTTATTTTGGAATTTTCTCACATTCTCTCTGTTCGAACGCTTCACTTTTTGCTTCGCAGTTGAAGAATACCACCGAGGCCACGTTAACGCTTGGACTGAGACACATTTGTTCGTGTGCGCCGATGGTTCTGCATTTGTGAGCGCCTGCACGGTCAGAGCGCTGAGACTTGGTGCTGATGCAGATCTAACAAGACGAATTAATCCAAGACACACTTTCAAATTAAAAAAAAAAAAAAAAAAAAAAAAATCCTTTTCTAATGCTCACTCTCACCATGGGTCCATAATTATTACAGACACATGCGGGCGGTACAGATCCAGGAACAATGTAGTCATTTGTCTTACCGAACACACACACGCAAGAACAAATTAGCACCGTGCTTATCTGGGATCTCTTTATGAGTCAGGGATGTGGATGAGATTACGCCTGTGTGTGGAGGTCTTACAGTAGGAAGTTCATTAGCGCCTCGCTGCTCCACGTGAGGCCACTCGGCGCAGAGCACACCCGCCAGGACCGCACCGGCATGCTGGGAGCTCAGTCTGAAGGGAAACACACCCGGTGTGGAGCTCACATCCTTAACATATGACACAGACATGAAAGCATTGTTCTGAAAACAAATAGTCCCAGAATAGCTGTCACCTGCTGTTTCCACTGTACGTCTGCATCAGCATACGTTTGCAGCGCTCGAGTTTGATGAGAAAAGACGCAGTACGTTTCAACTGTCAGAATGTATCTGCATGAACTAACCAGAGCGTCATTATGATATGTTGTTAGAGAGTTTTACCGCAGTGGAGTCAGGCTGCGGCGCGCTTGTGTGCGTTTGTGTGATTGAGTGCTGGGCCAGAGTGCAGGGAGACACAGGTGTACTAAATTGGGTCAGCATTTTCATTTCCCAGGGTGAACTCGCACACTCGCGCACACACACCCGCACAGATACTCAGAGCATTGTGATTTTTCAAAGTGAACCTTGACGCCAGCACACCTGCACATGCTACGCACACATGCAAAGCGCTCATAAAGCGTGCACACACATCAGTTCGTGCGCTCGCCAGATAAGAAGAACCAGGAGTTATTTTTGCAGCGAGACAGAGCTTCCCAGGCTGAATCAGACAGAAGGAGGGGAAGGGAGGTTTTTCCGCTGGCTCGGTTTGTGTTTCTGTGTTTCGGTGTGAGCTGCGTGCAGACGGTGTTTACACGGTTGCTGTGTCTACGCTTCAAACCGCTGGAGAGCCAAGACAGAGGAAGGTCAACTCATATCAAAGAGGCCTGAGCCTCTGTCAAAGCAAGCAAAGTTTTATCTCCGAGCACTTGTGCGTCTGTTTTCATGGTGACCACCCTTCCTGATGTTTACTTTACCATGACAGAACTTTACGATGAAAGCCCCGCCGTGACACCGGCAGCAACAGCAGAGGAAAGTACACTTCAATAAAGATTAATTAAAAGCAAAGAAGACAAAGAAAAATAGACTGGAAGGGGTTCAAAGCAGAGCAAAGTTAGTATGTAGGCTGTTTTTTCTGTCCCGCATTAACCTAGAGTTGGCTGAGACCAACTTTGGAGATCATTTTGAATAAGAGTAGCAGCACTGAAAGCGAGAATAGTAGCGCTGCAGCTGCTGACATGCATACAACAGATGCATAATTAGGCCATTAGAAACCTCTAAATGTGGCCTAATTAGCTTAATTCATAATTATAATCAATGGTTTTGCTCCCCGCTGTTGTGTGGTAGCTGGTTTCACACATATCACTCAGGTTTATTCATGTTAACAGGTCCACATGCACATTTCAAGATTAAACACAGAGAAAGAGATGCGGCTACAGGCTGAAAAGGTTTACCTGCACAGCGATTTGGTGGGTCGGAGAGGCTCCTATTGCACTGCGAGCTGCCGTACCTGTGCGCGTCGACTCGGTTACGCTTTCAAATGAGGAGCGAGAATGCCGGAGACATCGTAGCAGGGGAAGCACAGTTGTGCGCCACCTCATTACCGCTCTTCTCAGCCTGCACTGCTCCTAAAGCAAACTGATCTCAGATCAGGGATGTCATAAGAAATAATGTCTGTCCTGAAAAGTGGGCCTGAAAACACTAGTCATAAAATCAATCTCACTCCTGGGGCCCGAGTGTGTCAGTGTGAACAGGAAGCAGAAGGCTGGTTGTTTAAATTGTAGAAAAACACACTAGAAAGTATTATTGCTGAAATGGGTTCTGACAAAAAAGAAGAAGAAACGCTGACCACTGGCTGTAAATGATGCTGGACAGTCCATCTGTGGACTGCCACTCACAAAGCCAGCCGCCAATCAAAACGCTGCAACCTGTTTCAGACATAAATTTACTGATTTATATCATTTAATCTGAGATGATACAAAAAAAAAAAAAAAAGACTGAAAATGTCTTGCTTTCTGGTGTAAAGTTGGACATTTTAACATGGGGGGGGCCAGAACCTAGAGCTCAGTTGAGGAACTGCAACTTTTTGTTCCTTCCGGGTTGGCTTCAGTACGGAAGAAAGATCGTTGGCATTTGGTACCGACGTAGGAAGAGCAAGAGTAAAAGGTATCAAGGTCGAAACATTGTTCAGGCCCGCGGTTTTACTACGAATATGTGTCCGTCTAATATCACAAACTGGAATTGGATATAGAAAATGGAAACATGCTGATTTTTCAAAAAGTCCCATATGCTGCAAAAATGTTTTATGTTTTCGTGACATGGTTTTTCTGGCAATTAAAAAAAAAAAAGTTTCAATAACTGCAATGGAAACACTTCATTTTGTATCTACAGGTACCAAGAACTAAAAAAAAGCCTTGTTTTATCTCATCAAACGCTACAGGAGTCATTTTAAAGTTCTGAATCCACTACTCCTCTGTGACAACATGAACAAAGACCTCCCAGAAACCCCTCAGACAAGGCTGACTATAAGAGGCTGCTTGTTTTCCAACGATTCTCCGCTGTCGAGGTCTTTTTTTTTGTAAAGGGAGAAACAGAAATTAACCTGCCAACGTTATAGTGTCTCAACATCCGCTGTCAAAACTTAATAAAAGAAGAAATCTTAATTCTTACTGCTGAAGGAAAAGCAGCTCAGCAGCTTTACACATTTTCTATGAAAAATATATAAAATAAAATCGGCAATAAGTTGATAAAGCCTCAGTTTTATGGCTCCTAACGCAGCGGATCGGTGTGGATGTTAGGTGTAAATGTAGCGCGTCAAATGAACCCCCAGTTTTGGTGTTCGGTTCTCTGCTTTCCGGCTCAGTGGCACAACAGAGGAAATGTGAGCAGCCTGTTAAAGCAGGACAGCGTCCGACTTTAGAGGCGAGACAAACCCCCGGTTTAACTGCACTCCTACAACCACCATCAGCGTGTTAAAAAAATGCTGATTTCGTGGTATTTGTTTCTCATATTTATGCTCAGCAGTGTGTAAACGAGGGTTTGTCGCGTGATTCTGGAGCACGAAGTTGCAAGTCGTCATCATAGATTTTAAATTTAATTTGTCTCTCACTGCAGCGTGTGGATTTTCGGAAAAGAAAAGAAAAAAATGAAAAGCCATGTGTGTTTGGAAATAAAGTAAATATTGTAAAGTGACTTTTGTTGCAACTTTGTTGCCTTGGAAGTGTTTGTGCACAAGTGTCAGGCTTACGGTTTTATCACTGGAGTTCATTTTGTGCCAAAAGGTCAGATTGCAAAAGGCTTGTAAAAGCTTGATTGATGAAAGCAGTCTTTTTCTTAGTTTATTTTTTCAATAAACACACTTCCTCCGTCAGGAAAACATTTCGAGGCAGCAAAAGTGTGATACATGTTCTTACTATAATGACGCACACATAGGCTGTTATTTTCAGGTTCAACACCACGACTTACATTTACAGTAAACTTAAGTAGACATGAATACAGACGGGGTCAGATCTGACACAGGAACTCTCTCTCTCACACACACACACACACACACACACACACCTGTTAGGTGTTCTCTGACAGCATTAGGTGACACAGCAGGCCTACAGCGTTCACACCTGTCTAAATCGCTCAACGCGGAGACGCGGCGGAAGGACCGGCTGCACTGCAGAGGTACATTCATCACGCTTTTCAAACGGGAGTGGCGTGACAGATGGTTCAGCAATTTTATTTCTTATAGCGACATTTGTGCATCAGTGTGGACGTGAGTGACGAGTGGACCGTCAGCTGGCCGGTGGTTTTTTTTTGGTTTTTTTTTTTGATGAAGACATTTGAGCCACCGGCAACAGATGCAGTCCTGTGGAAAAAACACAATGTGATAACACAATGCCAAGAAAGAAAAACATCAGCAAGGGTCTTAGAGAAGAACATGTTCACAAATCTAGAAGAGTTTAAAAGGTCATTACCAAACAGTTTGATTTAGATTCAGAAACACTTGATCACAAGGTTCAAAAACAAGGAAACAGTTAAAAACAACACATAAAATAAATGTTAAAAAAAAAAAAAGTTCCAAAATATTGGTATGTAAATAGATTAAAAATACCAAGAGTCTATTATTTTCTTCTATTAATGTTGATGGCAACTGAAAGTAATAGTTTTTGAGAGAAAGTTTACCTTGTTAGAAGGACCTGTTAACGACGGCTTCAGGGGAGGAGCTAAAATAACCTGATGAGTGGATGTGAACGGTCAAGTATGATGGTGGTGGCGTTCCACCTGACTGCATTAGTGTGGAGATCTGAGCTGTCAGTGGGTCCCACACCACCAGACGTCAATGCCGCTGCTCTATACTGTTTGGCGACCTTGGCTTTTGTTTTCTGAGGTATTGGTATGACGGTTGACTCCTTCCATTTATGAGGGGCAAAGCCTGAATCCAAAAGCAGCTTAAAGAGTTGGGTTATGACATCCCCAAACTGAACGGGATTTTCCTTGTCACTTGGAGCCTTTTTCACAAAAATTCAAGACAGTTGCCAATCTTCCAAGAAGTGGGTGTCACGGGAAGTGCACCCTTAGGTCCACATATCAAACTCTGAGTTATCATGATACACGACAGGGTTGCTAGGAGACAAGTATTTCCCTTGCAACATGAACATTGCATCTTAACAGACAGCAAAAGTCTTAGAGCGATGTTCCTTTGGACAGAAGTCAAGGTGGGGATGTTTGACTGGTACGTGCACTAATGTTTGTCAGAAAGCAAACATCTCAACAGTCAAGCATGGTGGCTGGAGGGGTAAACAAGAGCTTAAATAGATTCCTTAAATTTAACTCTGGGATACGAATGTGAGTCCATCTGTCCAGAAGGACAAGGAAGTCTGCAACAGTAAGTCTAGTTTTCACACACTACTTCTGCAATTTCTCAATAATTATTACACAACATTACTGTTAGTTTTCAATCTCAAGAGATTATTTAACCCATTTTAAGACCTGGTAGCCCCCCCTCCACACTCCTTTTTCTTCTTTTTTATCACATCCTGAAACTGAATTTCTTAGAACTGAAGGAGTTTCTTTCCCACACAACTGTTTCATATCCCTGTGTGAGAGCATCTCTTATGAAGACCGATTGTCTGTACTGAATATAGTCACCTGTGTTTTTCTGTTCCCAGTGATGAATTTCAGAAACAGTCAGAAACAACTGTTCCTGAATCTTCAAGAAAACAAATACTCTCTTGTCACAAAATACATTTAAAAAAAAAAAAGTGAGTGTCTTCTCCGTCTTAGTCACTCAGTGCACAAAATCCAGCTGTTCAGCTGTGTCACGCGGTACAGGTGCCCAAAATAATGACAGCGTTTCATTTATCATCTTGGGCTTGTAAGTTGCAGCAACTGTGCCCTGTAAAACAGCTCACTATAACCCCACACACACACACACACACACACACACACACACACCAGAGAAACAGCTGCACCTTGATGAATGCCCCACATTCACTCCACAGGAAGTTGGTTCATCCGTCACCACTGATGCAACCCTTCAACTCCAGCCATTCAAAACACACATACACCAAGTCCTCTTCTCTTTCTCTGATTATTCACCCAGCTGGCCTCTGCGACAAACGCTCCTTTGATGCATCGTCCCAGGGGCCGAAGCCACCATCGGCACCCTCCTCCTCTTCCACCCATTCACTTCCCTGCTCTTTCCAACGCCGCGCTTCCTGCATGACATTAAAGTCACTTCCAGCGGCCCCTCGCGAACCGTTACTCCCCACTGACCTATTCACGAAGCAACTCCATCCTCCAGCGAGATGAGCGATTAGAGGAGGAAGAGAGAGAGAAAGGAAGACGTCCTGTTGTTCGGGGTTTTCCTACAAAGTTCCCGGTTTGAGCTGGAATGAAACGTCCACTTTAAACTGGAGTCTTTGTGACCGGAGTACACGGAGGGGAATCAGATTTTAAACAGTATATCAATGGCTTTTAAGTTCTGCACCTTTCACTTCAATACTCTTAATCCTAGAATGGATATTTTGCATATCTTGGTGTTATATATATATATTCATAAATACACAGCATGAATATGTGACTTCCTGTGCAAATATATACACACATATTTGCACAGGAATCCATGGGGGAGTTAATTAAGACTGGGTGATGATGAAATTGTAATTTTAAAAAGGGCTGCAGATGCATTTAGATGAAACGGACTTCCTCAGTAAACCAGAGTCAACATCTGCTTGATTATGAGTTAAATGGTTGGGAGGTTGCATGGAAGCATACAGCAAACTTCTTATAAGTGCACATTCAAGACAACAGAAGGAACCTTTGTGATGTTGAATCGAATTGTCCGTGTGCTGGTCATGAGATCCCCTCCAGTTTATGTATGCACAGGAGGAAGATGCTGATTTTGATGCAGTTCACTTACCTTTAGGCCTTCTGTTGATGGGGTCGGGCGTCTGCCCAAATGCGTGGCTGCCGTGGACTTTAGAGACCGTCTTCTACATTTGAAAGGAGTCGTTTTAGGTGATGCTATTAAACTGTAAAACGTTCTGCTTTGTTGCCTTATCTTTGCTTTGGGGTTAAGGGTCTCGGGGATGTTGTGGAAAAGTTAAGTAAAACCTGATCTTTACATGTGTTCAGAACCAAACCAGTCATTTTTTTATATAAACTTGAGTTCAATGCAAGAAACAAACACAGAGGTAAGAAATATTTTTATTACAAACAGATGTATTCCTGCTATATGCATCATGCACAGTCATAACACTCCTTTGTGCTTCGACTGCATCCTTATAAATCCAGATTTGCTGCAGTTAAGTTTTTAGGAAAAGAGCATCATGCAAGTCCATTGTGTATAAACAGAGAACTCGTTTCATATTTAAAATTCAACGAGGTGATGCCCAGAATCGATAAGTCTCAATTACGTTGATGACATTGAGCTGAACACGCCCCCCCCCTCACGCACCGATAGTCTGATCAGTTCCTGGAGGAGGCGTGACATCCAATTTTAAATAGCCATTATGAGATTCTGCGCCGGTACTTTCAAATTCTGTTTTTGGCCGGCCTACGTGTGATATCTAATGACTGAAATGTGCGCATGTACAAAGGCCGCTGGGCTCGCTCATCCAGCGGGCGGCAGCCTGGGAGCGGCTGACCCCTGTGATGAGTTCAGCGTGCGCAGCAAAGATAATATGAGACATCGGCGTGTACCGTCAGCCTTTATTAAAATAGATCCAGCTTAGGAGTGTCAATGCTCCGTTTGCAGAAGAAGTGTTAACGTTTTAACCTGACACTACGCCACGTCAGGGTGGCATGTTTGGGCGACAGAGGGGCAAAATCCTTGAACTGGATTTATTTTAAACGTTTACACACCTGTTGTCCAAGACGCATCCTAAAAGTCTGCTTCAAGGCAGAAGAGAGAGAAAGACATAAAATAAGACAAAGACTTCACTTGATGCTGCTTCTGAAGGTCAGCCTTTCGCATTTTACCAGCATGTCATGAAAATCCAACAGAAGATCGGGTTGGATTTTTAAGGATTAGATGTTTTTTCTGGGGGTTTTTTCCACCAGGGCTCAACTGGCACATGTGTTTTCTTTTCTTTTTTTTTTTTTTTCCAAGCACCTACCTTGAAACGGCCCAAAGTCCCGGCAAAATCCGAAGGCGCGACGCCACCGAAAGAGACGCAAAAGGACCAGTCCAGGTAGAGCAGGCAGTGGGAAGCTTGTAAATATGGTTCTTTATTGCACACTTAACATTTGTTCTTGTTTTTGGCGTGAGCAACAAAAACTGGCATTACATGTTTGACACCCTAATCAAAACTCTAATCCTCCATAAAAAACATGGCAACACAAAACGAAATAAAGACTACTTCACATGAAAACGTACAACTCCACAAAAAAAAAAGAAGAAATCTCACAGATATTAGTGCACCACTAAATGAATGATGAACTTACAGTATATAGTCATATTGATATAATTTTAGGAAAAAAATGTATTGTAGTTTTAACTGCATATTCATCACCGTTAAAGAAAAACAAAAATCCAGTGGGGCTAACATTTTCTCATTCCTTATTTTGGTAGCTTTTACCATTTACCAACCACCTGAGTACATCTGAGACAAATACTGACTGATTAACCCGCCGTTTAACTCATTGGAGGAATGTTTGTTAAACAGGAGAAGGAAAATAGAAAAAAAAAAAAAAAAAAAAAGGTCAAAGATTAATAGGTGAAAAGGCAGTTAGTAGATAAATACGCTGAATGCCCTGCGACAGATTTGGAAAGGCACTGAGAGTTCTGCCAGAGACGGCAGCGGTGTGCAAACTGTGGTCCGGTCACAACGAAAACATCTACGTTCTCAGCGGATCCGCTCAAAAACAGGACCCGTCCAGCCAGTTTTATGACGGGAAACACCTTTGACCAAGTTCTTGGTCAAAACTTCACCAATTTAAAAAGAATGTGCACACGGGGGGGAAAAAAAAAAAAAAAAAAAAGGTTTAGTTTGGCTCCGTAAGAAGCTTTTGGTGAGACAAAAGGGAGATAAAAAAGTTGGCACTTGATATATGTTTATACAGACACACGATGAATCTCCACTTGCAGCTGCAACATTGTAGGTAGTGGTTTGTGCTTTTTTTAATCGACGACCTGAAACCTTCACATGGCAGCATAACTGTATCGGCCAGTAAAGTCGCTCATTGCGGTTAAGCCTGGCCAGCCATTTCAACTGGTTCGATACAGAACGTACCGGACCAATCAAAACCCTTGTGTGGCTCATATTTAAGAACTACTGGTCAAAGCAACCAAAATGACCGCAGAACTGCCAATAAAAAGTTGGATCAACAAGGTTTTTGCTGCAAAACAAACCCAGCCTAATGCACTACTTCGGATGTCACATGCTTTGTTTCTCTGTTAGGTTGGACACCCATCTAATGGCATGCAGAGATGTTTTTCTTTATTTCTTTCTCTGCAAGCTTTTAGTACCACTCCCTGGAAATCACGGTGAATCCAGAGGAACCGGATTAAATCTCTTTATTAAAGATAAAAAGAATCCGGATGGCTGGCCAAGCTGCGTTATCAGAGCAGCCAATCAAAAACAGAGGCAGATCCAAGATGAGTAAAAAGGCCTCACGCTAAATATACGCTGTAAAAAAGGGCAAAAAACACTCTGGGTGCCTGCAATCCAGTATGTGCCTGTTTTATAGGCTAAAACCACAAAAACAAAATATAGTCATCCTTCAGATCAAAGGCAATAATCATTTCAGAGAGACTAGAGAAGTTAAATTTGACGTTTGACATTTTTAATCTTTGTTCTGTGCTTGTTGAGACATTTAAAGATTGAAACTCTGTTTTGTTTTTGTGCAGATTTAAAGAAAGGAAGGAAAATAAATCTGGACTCGTCGCTCAGAGGGTTAAAGTAATAATCAGGATTAATTAAGTTAATCTTCTGCTTGCACGTCAACACCTTGAATTAATGGAAGGAGGAAAAGCTGAATAGAAAAGAGGAACGCTGGACGAACCCAGAGACGGGTACACTGATCGGCAGCAGTTCAGGCAGGAAAAAAAAAAAAAAAAGACTCCCCGAAATAACAATAAGCGGTGGCCATATCAGCTTTTACACAGAAAGAAACAGTAAGATTGTTTTGATCCCAAGGCACTTTGTATTGGCATGGTGCACTGGTGTGTGTCTAAGCATTATAGACGTTCCCAAATGGCCCAGTATTAGCTGTTACGTCAATAAAGTGAATCGGGAGAGGGGTTCGCTGAACAGATAAAAGCTGCGGATAACTGTTGTACTGCTATTCAGGCATAAGCCAGGGATACAATGAGGAAAAAAAGGAAAAAAAGGGCCGCTTTAGACGCTCAAACAACTGTCATCTATAAATCTGCCTTGAGTGCCAGTTGTAAATAACTCCCTGCATTTATGTGTACTGATGAGATGTTCTGCTCTACATATTCACAGTAAAATTAATCCTTTTGAGATGACTGATGTGCAGTTTTTATTTTGCACAGATTGTGATTAGTGCTGCGCAAACTAATGGTTAGTAAAAAAATAAATAAATAAAGAAAGAAAAGGCTGTTTGTGGGTAATGGCGTTTTATCTTTGGGGATTAGGGGGGTTTTGACTTTGAGAATAACCCGTGCACAATCAAATCTCCCTTTTAATCAGCCTTGTTCAAGAGAGAACAGCTGGCTCGGAAGATATCAAGTGACCTGAAGCAACGTGCGGTTTACACGCCTCAAACGCCCCGCCGTCTCGCAGGGGTCCAGTGACGGGAGGACGCGATAACTCACAGAGGAGTTGTCTCAAAGAGAGACGACCAGACACAGCAGCGGAGCGAGGATGAGTGTCAGCAGAGAGTGGCTGAGCAGAAGTGAGGGACGTTTCATCAACTCGTGCAGTTTCCAGTTAGGTTGAGTGTGTGTGTGTGTGTGTGTGTGTGTGTGTGTGTGTGTAAGCACAGTGGATTTGTGCGCGTTTGGTGTCATGTGCTCGTCAGTCAGCGAAGGTCGTGGCAAAAAACACTGGTTTTAATCGTGTTAGTCCGTGAACCAGACCAAGGTAATACATTCATGAAACTGGTTAAAAACACAAGACAAAATATCAGCAAGTTAGTAAAATTCGTACTAAGAATGTTTTATTAAAATAAATGCCAAGAGGTTAATAAGAAAAATAACAGCATACACCATGAAAACTAAATGCAAGCATGTAAAAATACTTATGACAAGAAAAACTAATAAAGTAGCTAATGAGTTAAACAAGCTGGGAATTGGCAAGAAAACAAAATATAACAGGGAAAAAGGCAACACTCCCCACAAGAGACAGTTTGAGATGTAGAAGAGGTGGGGGGGTGGGGGGTGGGGGAAGAGAGGGCTGTTTAGAAGGGCGGTGGGGGAGTTGCAGTTGGTTTCATTAAAAAAAAAAAAAAAAAAAAAAAAAAAAACACACTCAAACATGATTAATATACATATAAAATGAGATTAGAAAAATACATTATAAACCTGTAACAATGGCTATTAATTACATTATCATACATGTAGTAGGCAGGCCAGAGAGAATACGGTAGGTATAGAGTCAACCTTTCACCTGATGGACTTATCCAGCCTTTTACAATGACATAGCAAGTTGGAACATTGCAGAGGGAATTTTCTTAATACTGTCAAATGCTGAATTGCCATCTTGCTCCACTTTAATATTGCATTTCAATTTAAAATAATAACACTGAAAAAGAACATTTCATTGACCTTTCGGTGTAACAGCATGATGAAAGAGCTATGAATAGAGCCAAGGGTTATATTGGATCTAAGAATTCCTCAATCTAATATTATTTGACCTTCTAGCAATGAAGTGTTAGTTGTTTCAATAACTGAAAACTATTTGGCTGTGAAACAGATGCTTGTTTCATTACCCAACACTCCATTTGTCCATTAGAAATCTCATTGCTGTATTGATGGTTTGCTCTCAGATTGACTCGCAGAAACATGGACTGGATGGTTTCAGTTTTCAACTGTTGAAACAAGCGGGCGTATCGCCACCGGGGAACTACCCCGCTTTCCTATTTCATTTCCTTGAGTGTTATGTATTTTTCTCAGCTCATTATCAAAACAAGGCCTGGCAGACTACTTGGATGCTATTGGCAGTTCAATTTGTTCAAAGAAGTTAGTCACAGTCACCAAAAAAAGAAAAAAAAAAGAAAAAAAAAAAGAAAAGAAAAAAAGACATTTCATATGATCAATAAAATCTAAATAAAAACACAAAATCTGCTCAATACAGCAGAGTAAAGGGCCATCAAGTAAAGGAAAAAAAAATCTTTTCAGGAAGACAAAACCATGGCACATATTTTAGCTGGTCAAAACGACTGCTATTCTTTTTGCATAGAATAACTGCGGTAACGCCACGACGCGGTGGGAGCTACCCTGCTCGACTGTTCAGAGCATGTAACACTAGCCAGTCCTCTCTGCGCCATCTTGGTGGGTGCTGGATATTACTGAACACAACTGGAATACTAGGAAACAGAAACCACTGTTGATAAGGCACTTTGATTTGATCCTTTCAGGCGTCTGTCTCGCTCTGATCTCGTCAGCGTTCCAGGGGTAACGACGGTTTTGGTCTTCGTCTTCCTTTCAGATCATATTCAAGGTAACAGCACTTTTTCCTCACCCACTCACTTTTACTAGTCTTCTTCTATACTGTTTGAAACTTTTTTTTTTTATTATTATTTTTTATTTTATAACTGCAAGTAAAGTATCAAAAGCTAAAATTGCCAAAAATAGATTTTTCAATTGTTTTCATCTCCAGCACCCTGTAAAATTATCTTTTTTTTTTGTTCTCTTCTGAATTCATTTGTATATGCAATGACAGGTATCTACATTTTATATATATATATATATATATATATATATATATATATATATATATATATATATATATATATATATATATATATATATATATATATATATATATATATATATATGTATTTGACATATGTATATATGTATAAAGCAATTTGAACAGGCAGGCATGGCTTTCACATCCTATTTTTCTTGAGAGAGTTGAACAAAGGATTGTGGGCTCAGAACCTAGACTACGATCAGAGGGAGGTGTGACACATTGTGGATGCACTTTTGGATGGTTTGGCGTGTATAAATTTCATTAGTAAAAATAATTAAAATGAAAACAAAAAGTGTCTAATATGCAGGAAGGCTTAGGCATTGATCTGGTGCCCCATATTATACAAAATGATGCATTTAAAAAAAAAAAAAAAAAAGGACCAAACTTAAAAAATTAAAACTAAAACAACAATAAATTTTTTTTTTAAAAAAGGAAAAAAAAATAAACAGTTGCTTGTCAGTGACATTGATCATAGAGGTATAATGACAAAATTCATTATGCACAAAACTTCAAAGTGTCCTTCCTGTTAGCAATGTTCGAATTGCATGTTAATTTAGTGTTAAATGCCTGTATTCATCCCAGGGAGGGGAAAAAACAAACAAACTGACCAGTAATGCATCAAAAATCATCCAAATGACTGGCTGGCTGTTCCAGCTGAAGTCAGGCAACAAGAGTTCACACCCCTCCAAGCTCCAAAAATCCCAAAGAGAGCCCTCTGTGAGACAGATGCATAATTGCAGATATATAATTCACTGGAAAACCCTTTGGCTAAATATGCACACAATACTTTTTTTTTTTTTTTCTTTTTAACTTTTTTTTTTTCTCTCCGTCTAAGTGAGATCACAGCTCGGCTAACTCATTGAGATATTTTTCTTATTACATCAGGCACTGTGTAGTGGATGTAGTGTGGATGGGGGCGTAGCGGTGGTCAGTGGCCAGTAAGCACTGCCCGAATGTCCCCGAAGCCTCAGCACACCCTACTTTCAATGTAGTATTAATTAAAACACACGCACGCGCACACACAAGCCCCACAACCCAAACAGTGACCTTCCCGTCTTGCCTTTCGGTACGTCTACGCTTCTGCACCTCTTCTCAAATATTAGATTGTGTTCCGAGTTTAAGAGATAAGCATCTGCTGTTTTAGCTACTCTACTTAAGCAAAGCTAATTAGTCAAATATGAACAGAAAAACCTAATTCAAGTGGAGAAAATGACTCAAAAAGGAAAAAGCATAAAAACAAGACAGGAGAAAAAAAAAAAAAAAACAATAAAAAAAAATTAAAAAAACGAAACACATAAATCATAAAAAGCTCCATCTGCAATCATTTCAGCCATGCTTTTTTTTAAAAACAGACAGGAAGCCGTTTAGAAGGGCACACCCAGAATGTGTCAGCTCATAATTACAACATAAAGCTCAACAACTGAAATACATGTGAAAAATGACAGAAATTAAACACGTTAATGTGAGTGCATGTTCTCTGTCCTTCCATTTCTTTTTCTCTTGCGGTAGGGTGGGTGTTCAAACGTTGTGGGAGCAGGTAGGCGCTCTCGCTAATAGGTTTTGAGGGGGGCGGGGTCGAGGGGCGTTGAAGGGTGAATATGTTCTGGCAAACCGAACGGCTTTGCCGATGTTGAACTTTTGGATAAAACAAGTGAGGTCACCAAATCAGAGTAATTATAGGAGGGTGGGTGGGGAGGGGTGGGGAGGGTGGGGTCTTTATTGCTTTATAATTCAGTGCAGATTCATGAATAATACCACAAACACATCCACCCAGTATGATTCATGAAGAAAAAGAAAGAAAGGATGGGAATTGAACTCAATGAACAGAGGGAAAAATAAAATATGAATACACAACTTTTGTTGGGTTTTGTTGTGCGTTTCAGTGAAGATTCTGCGTTGGTTTCTATGTTTTTGTCAGAACGTGTTAGGGTAACTGTACGGGCAGGCGCCTCTCTCTCTCGCTCTCTCTCACTCTCTCTCGCTCTCTCACTTGCGTCCGAGAGGCTAGCAAAAGGCAATTACCAGTTAACTGATCAGCAGGCAGGCTTGGGGCGGCTCGTCATTGGGTGAAGAGTTCAGAGGTCAGAAGGTCATGTGTTAGTTGCCGGTGGCGGCTAGGTGGTTAGAAACAAAAACAAAAACAAACAGAAAAAAAAGATAGAAAGGATATTAGTGTCAGCAAGAAGAGACCGGAATGACATCATTTTTTTTTTTTTTTGTAAACAATAAAATGACTACAATGTCTCATGTGGCCTTCTGCTGCTATGAGATGAAACCGGGTAAATCTTATTTGCAATCATGGCATTGTGACGTCATGATCAGAAACTGCTAAGCCCCACACTTAGTGGTTTCATTAAGCGCACATTGCCCCAATAACCACAAAAAAAAGAAGAAGAAGCAGAGAGAGGTCGAACAGGAAATGAAAAGTCTAGTGTTTTAGTGTATTCCAAGTAACAAACAGTGTGGTTTCTGGTGAGGAGACCTCGTAAAAATAACTAATGTTATGTGAGCAGTAACTGTGACGAGTGTTACATGTGCAATAAATAGATGAATCGAAGCTTTCCGATTCTTTCTCTTTATTTAGCAGTAAATTTTTATATAATATAAATATACACAAAACCATAAATACATTAGATATAAAATGCTCAAATATAAAATGACAGTACCTCATGTACAACTGAAATATTAAAAAAATGTTTTTAGCTTTATTTCCATCTGTTTGCAACACATTGGAGAGAATGCGAGCTACCTCAGCCAATGTCTGTGCGCGTCTAACTTTGATAGAAAAATAAAAATCCCAAATAAATTTGAATTCTATGGTGAAATGCTGCCTGGTAGCAGCGTGGCTACTATTTGCTCCCGATGAGTTGAGGAGATAAATCATGTATGCGAACAACGCTGCTCCACCTGAAGCTCTAATCTCACATCAGAGGAATGTCACTAAACACCTCAAACACTGCCTGCAAAGTATTTATCTGTCCTGGCTTCACAGCGGCGTGAGCCAAAACGTCTTAAGATCACTTTTGCCTGAGCTTTGACATATACAAGTCTGCAGATGCTGTATATGTTAAGTACTAAATGTAAACAAAATGTGGATACCACAGTCAACCATTTAACTAGTGTGTGTATGAGTGGGGTAGGAAAGGCGGTACGGGGAAAGGAAAACGAAACAAATGAAAAAAAAACAACAAACAATATAGACAATGTACAAATCTCAACTAAGGCATTGAGGCATAATAATCATTGAAATACATCAATCAAAAGCAAAATGTAGCTAAGAGACTAAACTGACCTCTGTCAGCGGTCACAATCCTTTGGTAAGGATGGACCCGCGTGTCATGCCGTCTCACTTTAGTAGCCATTGCACCTAGATTGCAACAGGTCCACAAGGTTAGAAACCGTTCATTTTGATGAGGGGAGAAACAGTCATCGTTTACAGTAACAACATTCACATTGTAACATTATGATTTATAATTCTTGGATTATACAATAATACACAGAACATAATACAGGTTATAGTACAGATACACAACACACAATTATTTATATATATTTTACATGTAAAAAATGAAGTAGAAAAAAAAACAACATCTTTTTGGAGATTTGCTTAGTCTTAAAAAATGCATAACTTAAGGACTAAAATTCCACAGTGCTCAGTTTTGGGTGGACTCGTTGGAAAGGGGACGGGTAAAGGCCGGGGGCTCCTGGGCTGTCTCTCAACATAATGGGATTCTTCTTGTGGGATCCAGAAGGGAACTGAGAGAAATTTGTCTTTTTATTTTGAAAGGTGGGGAAATCCAATACAGCTCTAATGGTAATTGAATAGTGCCAGACACCACCTGCCTCTCCCACCTTTCTTCATTTTCTCTTCCCTGCTCTCACCATTTCTCTCCAGGTCAATCTGCTCACTGACGGCAGGGGCTGTCATTTTCCTCCTATATATGTCACAACTTATTTCTCGCTACTGCCGTGGCTCCACACAACTTCATGTACTTCACACAAACAAACGGGCTACGCATCACAGCGTGTTCACGCGTTACGAAGCTGTAGCACGTGTAGGAATTAAGAAAAATAAATTAAGCACTCCCAGAGGAGGCGGTGCCAGGTGAAGTTCTAGATTCAACAAGGACATTATTCTCACATTGTCTATAACAAGTTTCTGGCTGATGTGTAAATAACTAAGCGCTCTACTTTGAAGTAGCAGATGGCCTGACGTTTCCTTAGAAACGTAGAGAAGCCAAGATCACAGTAGCGCATGCAGCCGAGCCAAACCTGGGAGTGTGTGTGAGCATGAGAGTGTGTTCCACAGGGCCCGGTGTTGCTGAAGGCACCAATCAATAGCGTGAGTAAATAAAATGCACTAAGCTGGTGTAACCCTGCAAGTTAAAAAGAGAGAAAAGCCAGTCAGCTGGCCCTGTCTGCTCTACACATGTCTCCCAGAGGCACCTCAGGTACACAGGTCAGCTAAAACCTTACTCGTGTCTGCTGCCACATGATGCCATCGACAACATTAGCGGAGCACCGTGTCAAACATAAAGCTGCGCACCAACTGACAAAGCCTCTTCTGTATCAACATGGGAAAGAGATTTATTTTTGTTAACTACACCCCCAGCACAACATATGGCGCACATGTCAGAGCGCTTTCTCTTTTTTCTTTTTTCTTTTTTTTCCAATAAACGTGCAGCTGTCTCTTTGGTAGCGGGATGTGTTGAGCTTTAAGCACCACTGTGAATGGGTATAATATCTAGACCCTCGTACTGAACTGTTCGCCTGACACAGAAACTGAGGGGAATGTCAGGTATGAGCACCGAAGGCTCAAGTTCAAGAGGGGTGAAACTAAGACAATGGAGAGAAGGAAGACGAAGAAAAAAAAGGAACGACTGGAGGAATTTAATGAACATCCCCAGTGGGAGTGAGAGAGACGATCCACTGGCATTGAGGCCTGAATGCAGAAAACAGCTGTAAGAAATGATTTCAAAAGCTGCAGAAATCCAAGGGGATCTGCTGCCAGACTGAATATACCTCCAGGCCAGTGCATGAAAGGGTTATGGAGCAGGCTGCGTGTATGAATGTGTTTCTGTCAGTGTGCCTAAGTTCAGACTGAGGCACGTCCTCCGATAAACCTTACAGAAACGAGGCAATGTAAACCTGAGAGCGCATTTGTTTGGTGGGAGTGTAACTAAAACAGTGAAACAACCTCAGAGAAGAGTATAAAGAGACTTGAGCAGCCTAGCCCTCACAAGGTAGCCGTTTCCCTCTTTGTCATTCAATACATTGCAGAGTCCGTATGAGCCACACTGACGGTCATCCCATCACCACGAGCTTCACCAGCACATCCACCCTGTGAGTTTGTCTGTTTTGATCCTCAGGTGGACATAACATATTTACCTTTCAACAAGTCCTGACTGTGGCTCATGGAAGGTGCCTCCAGCACCCCAGCTCCGGGGAAAAACAAGCTGCCCTCCTGTCCAGGTTGGCTAAAGGTGGCCGTTGTACCTGCCGCACCCATGCTTCCCCAGGCTCTCTTACCTAGAACCCCACTGTGCTCGATGGGGTACTCCAGCAGGGAGGTGGGTGCCAAGGCGTAAGGGTACTCATAAGGGGTGGTGTAGATTAGCCCGCCATCCGGTGTGGGAGGCACCAGGGTGGGGGTGCCATTGGGCAGCATGGCAGCCATCTGAGTAGGCCGGATGAGGTTCATGATGGGGGCCCCAGCTGGAGTTGGGGGTCGGAGTGCCTGGGGAGGCAACACCTGACCTGTGGGGGCCGCTATGAGGCGGGGGCCCTGCGCGGCTGCTGCCGCTGCTGCAAGAGAGAAAGCAAGGGTGGCTGCCATAAGCAAGAGAGCAAAGGACAGGCGTAGAAAGAGAGAAAGAAAAAGGAGACAAGAGAAAAGGTGCAGTGTGGTTGACCATTATCACAGATGACCAGTGAAAGGTGAAAATACAAAAAGGAGGGGAAAAAAGGTGAAGGAGGAGAGGAAAGGAGAGGAGAGGAGAGGAGAGGAGGGGAGAGGAGAGGAGCAAAAGGGAAAATTAGTCCATGCATGATCATGATGGTGGACCACAAAAGCGACATTCTTGAAAATAAAAAAATAAACAAAGCCAAAGAAAATTAAAAACCCTTACACCAAAACACAAAAAGCACAAAATACAGCTGTCAACCCAAGGCATTTCAAGCAAACCAATCACCATAGCAGCTACACATTCATCTAATGGAAATTGCATAGCTGAGCTAAATAACACACATGCCAACAGAAATGGAGCTGTGCCTATTGGGGGAAGAAATTTTCACATTTGACAAACAAAGAAAACTCATAATTTTGAACTTATGACAGGAGGGTCCGTGTGGGACCATATGAAACAAGAAGCCATTAATAATTTAAAGAAATATTGATCCTTTACACAGTCAGCAGTCAATATATGTGCTGGACGACAAAACAAACATTTTTCAGGAGGTTATGCTTTATCAAGTGCTACGAGCCGTCCCACACAGACCTCCTCAAAGGCAGGTTAAATAAATCAAGTGCTGCTGCTGTTAGGTGTCATAGCTCATTATGACTCCTCCAGGCAGAAAAAGAAAGTCCAACATTTTAAATGATCACTTAAACCTTAATTTCATAGATTTGAGCCCAAATACAGAGAATAACACAATTTAGGATCAAATATGAAATTATATTTTGAATGATAAAATAATAATAATTTTAAAAAACAAGATCCAGAGCACACATGCACAGGTCAAGGACCAATTTATCTGTGAGTGTTATTTGTGATGTAGTGACTGACAAGCAGAGATGCGCAGGTACAATACAACAATGTGCTGAAAGTTTAGAGCAAGTAATACAGGGAAAATGCTCGTGGATTGCAGGGGAAAGGATGGATGGGAACATTACAGAGGAAAGAAACATGGAAAATCGAACAGAACCAGTCCTACTCAGAAGTGGGAGGCAACCTTGAATCGATCAGAGGACTCGAGAAGTCAGGTAGTGGTCACAGATAACACGATGGTATGAAAACAAGGTATGTACACAAAATAATCTAATGAAACTAAACAGTGTTTGTTAATTTGAAATAGATCACAGTGTTTCCCACAAAATGTAGTTATTTCAGTGGTGGCCCGGGAGCGGGAAGTGGTGATGGTAGCTGGTGGAGGTATATTATTACTGTGACATACTTTTTGCCTAATAATATCTCCCTCACATTCATGTCCTTGTCAGCTGTCGTGCTGCACCTTGTTTACTTTCCACTCAGTGAGCAGACCAGGGTCGAGTACTCAGTTGCCACATGTTGGCCAAATTAGCTGCAGCTAAATTTGGAGTGTTCCCATATTATGATCATTACAGTATTGCACCAACACGGTGTCTCCCTCTCTGAGCTTGAAACAGAAGAAGGCAGAGGGACTCGGTCCCACTCAGAACAGTAACGGGTTATCCAAAAAGTTACTGCACATGTGTTTATTTCTTGAAGCAAAAGCTGCTAAAAGGGTTCTGACAATATTTTTGGGCACCTGTAAATGTACCAAATGTACCAGGATGGACACGCTGAAATGTCACATTATGAGGGAAACGCTGGTGTATCTTTCTGATATGATCAGGTGTGATGTATGCGATGGGATTATTATTAGTCATGTATGCTGGAAGTCCAAGGAAATGTGTGAACCCTGGATGTACTTTAACCGCAGTTCACTTACGTGTTTTGACATTGTTGTCTCTGTATGTCCCATTCAGTATAGCCAACTCCATCAGCTGCATCTTCTTTAAATTGTCTTCACCCTCCGCCTAAGACAAGCAGAGATTTTGATAGGGTTCAGCAGCAGCACACAACATCACATGCACTTACACAAACTAACAAGCAAAGGCACCTTTACGGTCTGACGCAACGATGAGCCACTAAAACGATGTCAACTAGTCCACATAACCCCACCTGAGTGTTAAAATGTTACAGAGGTGAAACTAAATCAATTGGGCGTGACATCTCGTGTGTTGACGAGGACCATTTAAAATGGGTTTAGTGAAACAAAAATGGGAATCGGTTTGAGTGCTGTTGTCATGCCTGGTGTCTTTTTGTTTCTAAAACGCTGACAGAGACATTAAGTGTGAGAAGGTATATTCATAATCCATATCAGAATGATAATTAGTGCAATTTTCTTTGCACCCTTGTGTGCAATCAAATGCGCAATAACCGTCCTAGCTAATGTCAGTCCTGTCAATTAATGTTTGGATAAATAAATACAAAAGTAGCAGCCACCATCATTATCGCCAAATTAGGGGACTGAAATTATTCACGGAAAGCAATTAAGATAGCACCCCTCCTCCCACTCACCCATCCATCCCTCCCTTTCCTTTTTCCTTCTCCCTCTCCACACCCAGACTCCATTTCCCCTGGAGGTACCGAACACTCAATAACCATGACAACACAAAAGCCCCTGTGATTTTCCAGGTAGTACATCATCATTTAAGCTGGGCCCTTTGTGAGTTATTTTCCAAAGTAAAGGGGGTCAACGTCGAGCATGTGAAGTTTTGCTGACCTCAGGTCAACTTTAACTGCTGTTGATTTTGCGGCTTTTTCTACAATAAATTAAAGCGTTGATGCTTTTTTGCAGTATATGTCAGTTCACAAATACAAATACTCAAAAACAAAAACGTTATAAAAAGGTGCAGCAGATTAATGTCTGGTGAGTTTAAGACTCATTTAGGTTACATGCCCCTCCATCGCTTATTTTAGATGTTGGGAAGCCTTTATATTCCACAGTACACTAAAACCCAATAAATGGAATTGATGGCACAAACATGCAGTTTTATGTGGGGGAGGGTTGCCATCTAACGGGCTTCACTAGATCAGACGATGCAGCTCATCATCTGATTGGCTCGTAAGCGCAGCCTTTTTAGTGACCACCAATCAGCCCTCCCATGTGAATTGTCTTCAAGAGAGCTACAGAGAAGAAATGAAAGAGCAGAATGAGAAAAAAAGTGACAGAAGCTGGTCTCCCTTGGCAAAAAATGAGGCGCCGTCTTCAGACCAGTCGCTCTACTCAGCCACGTGCACGGCTTAAAGTATCACAGGGCTGCCAATTAATGAAGCAAGGAAATTCTCTCCGCTCTGCTACCTCCACTGTGCTCTCGCTCCGATTTTGTTAATAGGAAACTTTTGAATAACAAAAACAGCCCTACATTTTGTTTTTAAGCCATACCACTTTACTACAAAGAAAGATCTAAAAGTCTAGTATTAAAAATACTCGTGACTTAACATACAAGATTTACAGATTTTCTGGTAATCAAAACTAGCTGATCGCATCATGGAGCTAAATCTAAAAGGGCTCAGAGGCTGCAGCCGTCAGCGGAGACTAATCCCCTGTCTCGCAATTTTAAAGAAAGGAGTTTGTGGATTTGCACCAGACTTTAATGGCTTTACATTTCATTACTTAACATTAATTAAATACTGAATCAACAATTCAAGTCAAACCCAAGATAAACATATTATAATTATCAAAATGATTAAATTATTATTTTAAAATGATCATTTTAAGATATCACACAACGAGTGTAGATATTAAACATTCTCTTTTTGAGTAACTGTGAGCTTTGGAGGTGAGGAAAACGCCACTTGTGACTGACCATGTCACAGGTCAATGCCAAACACGGCGAAAACTGGCCATTAAACCCTCTTCAAAGTCAAAATCAGTTATTAGAGGAAGTAAACAATTTTACACAATAATTAACACGCTCCTACATTTTTTTCTGTCTAATCAGCATCTCTCCTCACATCACGTCTGATAAAACTTGCTAACAACCGTCAGGAGTCAAAATCTGCTTTTCCTGTATGAATGTTGAACGTTTGAGCTGCTCGTGTGTGTTTGTGTGTGATGTATTGTGATAGATCTGCAGGGTTGTGGGGGTTAAACGGGCACAGGGGAGGAGTTTCGCTACCATCCATCCAACTCTGCATAGGTGTCATGCTGCCTGTTGAGAGTGGAGCGATTCAAAGTAGAGGCCGACAAGAGGGGGAAATCACTGATGTTGCTGTGAGAATGAAGTGAGAGCCGCTGTGTGTTTAGTGTGTGTACCCTCACCTAAGGGCTGCAGGTATATACAGCTCCGTCGACTCATTAAAACAGTTCGTTAGCTGAAAAACACAAACTCTGACAGACCATTTCTAGTTTACATCTTAAATAAGCCAATTTTTTCTGCTTTAAAATACAATTTTCCTCCTGCAACATTTGCTTATTTGCCTCTGTTGTAGTCGCCGTTTGTGCCGTCTGGGCAGTTTGGGAAGTGATGGCAGTATTAGCACTGTGGTTTTAGCTCTGCAACAATGAAGATGGCAGATTCAAAACAACCGCAGACAGCAGCTTTATGATCAGAAGAAACCAAAAGACGATGCTGCTGACACTGCTGTAGAGAAGCTGGATTGACTTTAATGATTTAGCCCCTGGTATACCGGGCCTTCCTCCTACCATACAAGCACAGCTTTAATGAATGATGAACAGTGCCAGAGAGAGCAGTTAACGGTTTAATATTGCCCTGCTCAAGGTGTCGTCACAATTAGCAGACTCCTCGGTCAGCATGCACATCCCATAATCAAACATTCACTCAGAGGAAGCCACTGCTAAGCTAGTGAGTGTGTGCGAGCTGGCTGCATGCGTGTCTGTAATGATCTGGCCGCTGAATCCCCCAGAGAGGAATAGCTGTTGGATTACAGAACGAGAGCAATGAGGGAAGGAAGTTTTTTCTTATCCTCGACACTCACGCATGCACATGTGCAACAAACATACACACCCTCACATTGCTGTCCGCCAATGAATAAGCCACTCAATAAAGCTGCTCTATCCACAAGAATCAGATTCAATCAATGAGGCCTATTTGTGAAATCAGCAGAGCGGTAAAAGCTAGCAGGGACAAGCAAGACGGAGGGATGAGGGAAAGATGGAAAAGGAGGACAGACAAGACGGGAGATGAGTGTGCCGGGTCCCTGTGTCTACCTGACAACCATGCAGTAACGTCACCTGATGCATGTGAAAATCACTGTCACGCCTCTTTATTCTGATTCCACAATGTGTCGATATTTCAGATTTACAAACTGAAGCTAATAACTATTTCAGACAATCAGACTTGTGTTCAATGGTTTGAGCTTCAAGTACATTTGAATGGCAATAAGAAACAGACAAAAAGACTGGCTGTCTGGACGCCAAACTCTCCTTCTGACACCCAAATTTCCGACTCGTCCCATGCTGCTCCAGGCCGGATAAACACAACAGGCGCCTGGACTGAGTAGGATGAATTTGCTCATGTCTATGGCTGCAATTGAGGGGGAGTTTTTGCTCATATCTGGGAAGAATCACTGTCTACGCAGCTCAGCTCACAGAAACAAAATGATGAGCAAAGAGGGATGCAGAAAGAGAAGGAACCTAAGAGGTCAAGCGGAAAGAACATACTGAAGGGAAAGAAGAGAAACTGTAAAAGATCATCTTTGAGCTGCTAGAGAGATGAACACATATATATGGATATATATGAAGGAAGAAGAGAGAGAACGCCGAATAGAATATAAGACAAGAAAAGACAGAGTAGTGAAAGCCAATTTGTCGGCTCCCTGGTGGGCTGACACTGGCTAAGGTCTACTTTCTTTCTCTGGCCTCACTGCCAGTCATTACAAACAGGCGTATGCACACATGTGAGTGTACGCACACGATCTCTCCCTCTCTCACACACACACACACACACAAACACACACACACACACACACACACACCTTAGGCCTTAGCAGGGCCAGGGTCAGACTCTCTCCAAACTACTCCAATTACCTCAGCAGTAAACACAGCCTGCCCTGGCTGCCTCTTGGGATACACAGAGGCTGTATGTGTAGAACTGAGAATGAGAGGGGAGGAGGTGGTGGGTGGGGGTTCAGCAGAGTGGAGAAGAGGAGGTGATATAGGAAACTGCAGTGAGGGAGGAGGAGATGACTTCATGTACAGGGGTGGAACTGGTAGTGGCGGCAGCTGGTTTTTCACCCTGTTCCCCTCCCTTTCTCCACTCCCTTTTGGTTCCCTTCCCAAACTCTAACATCTGGAGGGAAATGATTACTCCCGCCAAGCTGCCAAGAAGACTTATCAACAATTCCACACTCTCCAGAAGTGGAGGGTTACAGAAAAGGAGGGAATGAGCACTTGCAGCAAGCTTTTAAAGCATCTCCACACCAAATAAATAACTGACAAGAAGTTTAATCAATTCAAGTTAACTAAAGCAAACTTGAAATCTGGATTGCCGAAATTAAAAAAAAAAAAAAAAAACTTTTAAAAACATGCAACAAATGAGATTCCCATGTTTTCCTTGAAACAATCAAAACTCTAAAAAAAAAAAAAAAAAAACTACAAAAAAACAACTCACGCCCTTTTCATTCTGAAGTATGTTGATATATATGCAAAAGCTAAAAAAAATATTTTTTTAAACTTGTCAATGACAGAAGAATATATTACTCTAGTTAAAAAAAAAAAGATATACAAAATTGCCATTTTTCTCATTGCCTTTTATAAATATTACATTTAAAGTATGTGCAGGAGCAAGTGCTTTATGTCTGCTCTCACTGCTGCACTTTCAAAGGCAATTTTCCTTTTTCTGCCTTTTCTCCTCGGCTTTTGTGAACATATCTGCCAAGGGAATCAGGCCTCAACTGTATTTCCCTTTTCCCCAGAGACTAACAGTGCAATCTCCTGCAACTCTCTTCCCCTGCTGTCTTATACCTTCGCAACATCCTTGTAAAAGCCTATTTCTCGTTTGCTCCCTTCTTTACTCCAGACAGCTCTGTTAGCAGTGTGGGCCATTAGTCATGCTAAACCACCAACACACTAGCTCATTAGCATAGAAAAGAACCTGACTCCAGTCAGATTATTACAAACGTGCCGCCGCTGCTCCGCCCCATTACTGCCAATCACGCCGCTTACTGAGGTACAGAAGAAAGTGGCAGATTACAAAGTGAGGAACTAACTCTTCTGTTAAAACCTCTATTTCTGCATCATAACAAAACTCACAAGTGTCGGGGGCTCAGATTGAAAGCGTTGCCTATATTCTGTCAAGCGAAACACTGGCAGGCGCTCGGTAAAGTGCAGAAAACTAATAATTTACCTGGTAGAGCAGAGTAGGGTTATTAAAACGGGGACTGTATGGGTGGCAGACAGTCGGAGCCTTGGAACTGGCAGTAGTTCCTGGATCTACGGGGCTTATAACAGTCTTTTATTGCACTAGAGAAGAGTGAAGTGACCAGCCTTGGTGCTCTGTGCTTGCACCATCAATATCTGCTGACAGACCTATACACAGAGCTACCAACAAGAGAAGGGAGAGGGAAAAAGAGACTGAAGCAAAATATGTTTTTCTAACAGCTTACTGGATTTTCAGGATCTGGGGGAAAAAAAGCTTTCCCCTCCTTTCAAAGCTTCTTTACTAGTAAAGAGAGAAAAGTGTGGATACATTTTAAGTATTTTGATTTATTCATAGAAAGCGGGCCGCTACTGCTTTCAACGCAACAGCATTAAGACCAGGTTAAAGGTGATAAATAACCTAGAAACATAAATGCATATATAACAATACAATTTAGACTGATTGGGTAATTGTTTTTGTTAATCTGTATTGGTTTAGATGTAAAAAAAATAAAGAATTAAAGCATCTCACTATCCCACCACGTTATACAGCCCAAGAAACCTGTCAATTATTTTTTCCTTTTATGATCATCATCATTTGCTTCTTGCCAAACAATAAAATCCCCTGTTCTCATGCTCTGCCTCCCCCGACTATACTAATTTAACCCACAAGATCCACCGTATCCATCCTCCTGTATCCCACTGCTCTTTCCACTTTCTTCTCTCTCCCCAGCTTTCCTTTTATTCCTTCTCCAGCCATGCTGCCAGACAGCGTATTGTTCTGTCTCTCCGATCTTTTAATGCCATTCAATCACGCAGGGAATACCTTGAAGGGATTTAACTGGGGACAATTTGAGAGCTTTAAATATTGCTAGGGGATTTACATCCGATTCAAAGATCCTGATTTAGAGCTGATCACTGGAGGTTTCTCTTGAAATGGGGATCTGAAGAATCTCATTCAAGATGTGATTTCAAATCTTTTGATACATGTGCATGTGTGGAGAGCAGAAACTATTTTTGGGACTGTTCAGACCTAATGCCAACGAGCATCCTGGGTAATACGATGTGGATTGCACTTGATATTGAGAATAATGTGGTCAGGCCACATGTGAGATAGTCTTGGAAGCTTTGGTCACAATGTTTTTAGCAGTGTGATCCAAAACAAATTCCAGGCCGTATTTAAGGACCACCAACTAAACTGGCGCGACTCCATACAAGCAACAACCGCTAGGTTTACAGATTTGATCAGAAGAAATAGAAGAAAATGTTAGAATCATATCAAGAGCTAAAATAGCTTTGAAGCACTGTTTAGAAAAACCTGTAAGTGAAGTCACAGGGATTTGTCTAGTTCTTTTAAGTCTAATGGATGTAACTGAGGGCCGATCACACGTTTGTACAAACATGAGCTATGCTTTCATGAAGGAATCATCTAGAAAACAAAACCATGTCTGAACAGACTCTTTAGGCACGTTTCCAGTAGTGGGGGTTCCGGGAAAACCGGCCAGACGGGGACCTCTAACAGGACCGACTGTCTCCTTAGCCTGGTCAGGTGGCGCGTCTCCATTACGCTGTATGGCCACACAAGAACTGTTGACTGAACAAATAATACTGCCGACCACTAGGTGGTGATAATGCACATTTTTGCTGTTCACAAACGACCGGCAGCATAAAAGGAGACAAAAAGAAGAATGCAGCAAAAGAAAAAAAGAGACGAAGAAACATGTAATAAAAAAAAAAAAATAAAAAAAAGTGAAGGTACCTGCGTATTTGTTTGCTTTTTTGAACATACACCACAGTGGAAGTGACTGAGATTGAAAGAAAACCCCCCTGAAAGGCCTCTACATTGGATAATACGCTAACAAGGCCTGAACCAGCTCGTCCGCACACCTATGGTATTATCTAGTAATCTCCAACTTGTAGTTTCAGCTCCAACTGTTTCACATGACTTATGTTCACGGTGACTGCTAAATGTTTTTTAGAAATCCCGATTAGCAGAGACCCCCCACCTGTAGGTTCTTGTTGGGCAACCTGAGTACCTCTCCTACGAGAGGAACGCTCTTCGTCCCATAAGGGTTGCTGAAGGCCACCTTTGCAGGGCCGTTCCTGGTAATGGAGACACGCATCAAAGATCCGGCCGGGAAAAATCTACATGGAACCTCTGCCAGTGGAAACACACCTTTCTTCTATATGGTTCCATGCAACCTGACAAGGCTTATTTAGAAAATAAATTGATTAAAAAAAAAAAAATTCTTTTTTTTGTAAATGTCATCTTACACTTTCAATGTTTTCCCCCATATCAAGGGTTGTTAGGATACAGCTCTGAGATTCTGCTTCATTCACACTTAACCTTCTCTGTACTCATTGGGGAGAACTTGCATCATCATTTTGATCATTGAATAGTCTCCATAACAATGTCTTTTAATAGTCTATATTGTTTATGTTCTCTTTTGTTATATTAATGCAACAGATGTTCAATAGCTTTGCTGCTAAGAGACAAAGAAACAACAAACAAACTTGGAACTTATGTAATCTTTTTCACCATGTGGCTGAATAAGACGACGAACAAAATAAAGACCACAAAAGTGAATGAAAACATGGCAGATTCAAGACACCATGGACAAAACAAAACAAGCCATCAATACGTAAGCTGGCTGGTGGAACTGAGAGTATGGAGTTTGAAGAGACTTGAGCAGGTCTGGCAACACAGACTGTAGGAAGTGAATGTGATGGGCAGCCTTTGGGCTCTCTAAACGCTGAGCTCCACACAATCCTATTTTCCTTCCTAAACATTGGGACACACTGTCTATGGAGAGACAGAGATGAAAGCAGTGTGTATGTGTGTGTGTTTGTGTGTTCTCACCAAGTGGATGTTTAAGCTTGGCCATAGTAGCCAAAGGCCCCTCTGCAAGTTCAGAAATCACTGCAGAGGGGGCAATGCTTAAGACTAGAATGCTGGTAGACAAAAGGACAAAGTAGCATAGATGATGAACTCAAGGTTCGATCAGCACTGAGCCTTTAGAGACCCGGAGTCCCAACCACCACTCTGTCGCAATCAACACAGGAGTATGCACACTTCTGTATTTCCATGCCTCTCTATAAAGGGATTAAGAGAACCTTCAAAGAGAAGCTGAGATTGGAGAGGGGCCTGCAGGGTTCCTCTCCTCGCCACTGGAAGGACTAGGGCAGATTAAAACTGTCCAGGCCTCTCAGCTTGTCTTGTTACCAGTCCTCCTTTCCTGTGTGGTGTATTAGAAGACTCAAAACCCTCCCAAAAGAGCAACACACAACCAGGTGGATTAAAAAAGGACGCTATTTTACAATGATGCTGGGGACCTGAGTGGTTAGGGACTCAAGTGCAGAAGTATGTTTGTGAATGAAATTAAAAAGGACAGTACAAGTCGGTAAGACAATTTTGCAAGTAGTGCAGAGGGCTTGTGTATACAGAATACATCTACACTCGGGAGTGTGGCTGTCTTAAATGAACAAGACAAAAGAAGTAACAGGAATAACTCCCTCAGGGCCCTTATACACCAAGCCATGTTGAGAATGTCAGGAGTGACTGTGAACATCTGTTGTCCTTGTCTTTTTAGTGTGTAAGACTACATCAGCACTTGCAGACCAAGTTGTAGACCAAGTTGCAGCTTTTTCAGCTTGTTCAACATTTTGAATTTGCTTCAGGTTGACAGAAACCTCTGTGATTCGATGTTCAGGACTGAAAATGACCAGGTAGACAACAGTAATGACAAAGTAAATAACTAAATTCACAAGCTCTTCTCATTTGTCACCTTCATCTCTCCCAAACAAGCAAGATTTCCCACACAATGTTACTACCTTAAAAAGACTGAATTGAAAAGATATGCACATCTCTTTAATTCAGTCCCCAGTCACTCTTTTTCTTTCACACACAGACAGATGCCATCACCAAAAACACAAAGCACACACTTTTGTTCACTTATCCGTGTGTAGTGCGTAATTAATTAAATTAGATTAGCAACACTATCAGTGCAAGAAGAATGCAGGAGAATGTGTTAGTGAGGTATAATGAGTCTGCGGTTGGGTTCAAGACCACAGATTAATGGTGCACTCAAGTTAGGCAATTTGTACTGTCCCGAAGCACGACTGACTCCTAAGGTCAGGTTTGTTTAGATAGTACGAGTGCTCCCTTCCATGCTCGAGCACAGTACAACTCCTGGTCTCTGACACAACTGGAAGATGTGTACATGTGCACAAAATCGTTGCACACCAGGGCCTGTACGGAATGTATGTATGACGTGGAACATGAACGGAGGGTTGTTGGACTGCATGACGCAGACATTAAAAAAGGGAGAGGGCTGTGTATGACCAGAACAAAAAACAAAAAAAAGGCTCTATAATAATGTAGTCTCATGCAGGTGGGTCATATAATGATCGGTTATGTATGTTACAAACGGTAATCGAGGTAACCACGAATGGGCCTGGACAACAGTCAGTGCAGACAAGTGGGAGACAGGGAAGGAGGGTCAGCCGTGGCCGGCTATGACTGGTATAACGTGGTTACTGTAGTGCACCCAAACATCCATCACAAACAATGAGTAACACCACCAAACCTCTCAAAGTATGTTTTAGAAGTTTATACTAGTATTTATTTGTTATTATTAGGTTTACCTTATTAGGTTTACTTATTATTTTAGTTATTAAGACCTGCAATGGATGGAAGATGGAGGGATAATGCAAGAGACTTAAGTGAGGAAGGAAATCCAACATGCGGTTTGGCACAAATGAGGCAAAATCTTCTCCCCGAATTGGATTTCCATTGTTTCCTCTGGTCGGCCTAGTGAGTAATCTGATAATGAGGAAACGAGCCGGAGAGAGGAATTCGAAGTCACACAGCCACACTTCTAGTTCTTATGTTACTGTGTGCATGCAAGCAGCTTACTATAGGTGTGCGTCTGGCGAGATGCACATGGAAAAAACTCTTGTATATTTTAAGCCATTTTCACACCTAACATGCTTTGTTTGGCTAAAATAGATTCTGGTCTGTTTGCCTGGTCTGTTACGGCTTGAGGAAAGCCGACAATCCAATTACAGTACAGAACAAACAACTAGTCTAGCGATGGCTTCGGAATATTGTCTCAAATTTATTCTGAGCAGACTTTACTCATTTGTCAGTGCACCGTTGATGCAAGGCGTCAATAAAACCTCTGCCTGAGTAAGGTACACATCTCTATGACACGATGTCACATTGACTTGGATCTTATAAAAATATAATGTGCATACAGGCACAGTGCTGGAAAATCATGCAATGATGAGCAAATAAATTAAAGAGAAGGAATGGGCCAGTGGAGGTGGTCAGGATAAGGCAGGCTGGTCCTTACGGGTAAATACTTTCTATAGGGTTAGAATCACCTGTCTGCATCCCAAGAGAGACAGAAAGCTGAAAATAAGAAGAAATGGACAGATGGAGATGTAGAGGTGAAGGGAGGACTCCGTTGGAAGGAGCAGAGAAGGTTTCTCACAACACAAAGCAAAAGCTCTATAGAAACTCCATGTGATGGAGCAGGAGGTTTGAGATATCTTTCTCTGCTCTGCACTTACTCACACTTATACACATCACTACTGTAAAATTTATCATCAATTTTGTGTGTGACTGGAACAGCAGAGACAGACATCTCAAACCTCTTCAGCAGTTCGTAACCTGTGTGTTGTTAACAGGATGTGGTGGCCTTGAGGCCACTGCAGATGGAGGAACACAAGAGAGAGCAGAAGATTGATGGGACAAGGCATTCACCAGCGAACGAGAGAAAAGAAACCAGCGACAGATAGACAAGTTACTAAGAAAGAAAAAAAAAAAAAGACTGGCGCAGGCAGAGAGTGGAAAAAAATAGCTAAAGAACAATAAAAAAAACAAAACAAAAACTATCAATATCAGTGTGCATTCTCGAGTAAAGCTGACAAGCTGATTTCAACCCACATCTCATACACCAACCATTGAAATGACATTTAGTAGTGATCATTATTGGCAAGTGTCAAATTATATATATATTAAAAAAAAAAGCAGCCTCTTTTCCCTGCGATAAAAAAGACTGGGTGGTCAGTTTAAATTATTCACTTGTCACAACAATAATCAAAGGTGATTTGTATCTCAGTTTCTCTCAACCGCTCTCCTGGTTACAAGGTCTCAATGTGTCTGAAGTAATTCTCTCAAATATATTTGCTGACAAACAGAATGGGATAAATAAATGAGCAAAGAGAGGAAGAGAGGATACATAAAAGCGAAAGACAGGAGGCAACAACTCCAGCAAACCCAAAAGTCATACTGCCTCCAGGCCAGATTATGCACTTCTTGATTTGGAATAGCAGTTAAAAAATACACAGAGGCAAAATCAGAAAGAAAATAATAAATAACATAACAGCATTGAGGGAGGAGCCCAGTGATGCAGTCCCGTATCACGTAGAGTTCAACAAGTCAAGGAAGCTAATTAAAAAGATGATTAACATTCATGTGGGAGAAGTGATGTCGACCTGCAGGTAGGACGGGGTCACCGTTCTCTCAACACATACATGTATAATGGGGGCAGTGAGCGGTGCAGTCCAGCCTGTTGTAACTGTGGTTTCCAGGGAGGCGGAGATCAGGAGGTTAACATCATCCAATCCAGCTCCTTCATTAGGCTGATGAAGGTAATAACAGCCTTCAGGGAAGGTAAGGCTGCCAGGTTGACTGAAACCAACTACCTACAATCTGCCTCCAAGGTCTATAAGTCTACAAGCTGCCTTGCATACAGAGTATATATTCTGGGCATTTACAAGCACACCAAACATCCATGAAATGGAACAGATAAGGTATGCAACATCTTTTCATATCTTATCACTTTAAAATAAGGTGAACTGGGGGGAGTAAACTGTGAAATCTGGGAAAGACAAAAGGTTGCACCTCACCTTTTTTGCTCTTCATAAACCACTTTTATGACCATGAATTCTACTTTCTGGGACATTAATGGATATGCATCTCCAGCAGACTGGTAAGACTCATTGTGAGCTTATCATGGTTATAGATGGATATCATGCATAACTGAGAACACAAGGAAGGGGGAGTAGATTAAGAGTAAATAAGATGAAAATAGTAGTGATAGGTAGACCCAACAGACAATAAACATCATTAATTGGGGAGGCACACATGGATGGGTGCAGCCAGATGGTGTTTTGTACTCATTTGTCATACACCGCTGACAGAGGGACAAAGATGGAGAAGGAGGGAGCAAGAGCTCCAGAGAGGAAGAAAAAGAACAAAGAGAGGTGTTTATTGATTCTAAAGTCAGTACAATCCTTCCTAAAACAGACTTCCACAGTTTAAATCAAGCTTTGCTTGTTCTCCCTCTGCTTTTCCAGACAGAGTGGTTCTGATGGTGCTGCCATAGTGCACTCTGCCAAGCTGGATGCATACTAGTGAGTACAGACACAACACCCCGCAGATAGCCAAGCTTGGCATCCATTAAGGTCCATCTGTCTGCCTTTGACAAAAACACTATCAACTTTATGTTTTCTCTCAAAGGTGGTCCATTACAGAGAAGAGAAAAGAGAGAGAGAGTAGGAAAGACAGATGAATCAGGAAACTTAGAGATGGGATTACGAACACAGAAGGAAAAAAGATGATAGAGTTTTACCTTTGCTGTACATTTTCAAGTCATACTACATAAGCCGAGTGAAAAAATAGAACCTCAGCAAAAATAGTGATAGAAGGATGGATGGGAGAGTGTGGGGAGGTGGGCAGCATGAGAGGCCGTGGTACTCTGGAGTCAGGAGGCAGGCCTGGGTTTCCACAACTCCACAAATGCAGAGCAGCGCTCGAGGCCAATGTCTGCCTGGGCTGTGAGCATGCTCACTTTGTACTCTGCAATGACAGTTTCATTCAGGGAAACGTGAACTTTGCTCTCACGGGCCAAAGTGTCGCTGCACTTTCTGTGTGCTGCTCTCCAATAAAATACTTCCTATTCCGTGTGCAAGTGGAAGTATTAGGACTTTAAAAGCAACAATAATGCTGCTTAGAATAAACTACGAGTGACTGCGATGTCTGAAATAAATCACATGCACATCTGGAAAATATGACTTTAATCACCACCATCATCTAACAGGCATTTTAGGAGAAGAGGAAAACACAGCAATAAAATAATTAGAAAAATAACAGCATGAAGGTTATGGTGCTGTAGTTGGGGAACATTTCATGCGTAATAGATAAGTCATGGTTTCCACATGTGTAAGGCCTGTCAGACAAACGCCACCATCTGCACCACAAAACTTTTAACCATGCTGACTGGCTCGCAGTCTGGCAAACAAAAAGGAGACGAGGAGCCAATAAACAACATGGGTCCTTGTTTTACATAGAAAATATGTATAATAATTTTGCCATTATACTCCTTTGCTGTAATGTAGACTGACAACATCTCAGTTCATGCAGGTTTTGGCGCAGACGACAAAGGTAAGACGAATAGAACACTGTGTGCATCGGCAGAGGCCCAAATGGTTCGCGAATGCAGGATACCAACCTTGACACCAACTTTACATTTTAGGAGTTAGATTAAGTTTAATAGCAGAAAATAAAGTGTTTGTTTAATTTCATAAGACAGCACAAATGGAAATGAAAGTGGCCAAATAAATGTCACTCTCTCCAACGTTCCTTCTTTCTCCATCAAACACCAACTTCATCTCATTTCCAAATAGTCTGCAATGCACCATTAGGAAGCATATCCACTTACACTGTTTGGTTATATTTTGACGACATCACTGATGCAGCAACAGACCCTTTCCTTCAGTTGACAAAGTCCAGCAAAGTACCTCCTTTAAAGTAAACATGAAATGTACTTAATGTGCCAACTATTTAGAGGAGAGTTATCCTCTTTAAAGGAGATTTTTGCAGCACCTGTAAAGCCAAATAACAGCTTTAAAATACATAAGCTATGTGACTATGTGGCACCCTTTACTGTTGACAGGCAAATATTTGTAATACAACACAAGCGTTTCGGTGTTTGCCATCCAGGCTTTGTTTGGATAACACATTTCAGCAGAAGATCATCATAAACATACAGCAGTAACTCAGAGGGTGTGGGAGCGTCACATCACTTAAAATAATTTTGCCATTAAGATTTCCACCTCTTCCACAATTGGGAATCGTTCTCCGTCAGGCATACAGTGATACCTGGAAACTGGGCAATTATTTATTTGCTACTCGGCCTTTCAAGGGAAAGGGAAGTGAACTGGGCCATTCAGTATTTATGTGTACGCTGCTGCTCTGTGAGTGGAGGTTACCCAAAGTGCAGGCTCGGTTTGAGGGCCTTAACAAAGGAATCAAGGGATGAGCTGAGTCTTTTATTCACTGCGAATGTGCAAGCGTGTTTTGGGAAACGTGTACCTGTGTGTGTGTGTGTGTGTGTGTGTGTGTGTGCGTCATAGGACTGGATCAGTTGAATAAATCCACACTTGAAAGAGTAGCTCAATCAAGCTTTCCCATCTATCTCGCTCTCTCTCCCTCAGCCTCCCTCACCTCCCCGATGCTCAACAGCTCCCAGTTCATGTAGAGTTGAAGAGTTCACAGAACGAGGGAGCAAAAGAGCAATACCAGGGGCAAAGGAGAGCAAAGTCTGTACGTTTACAACTTTCTGTCAGTGCTGTTTTTTAGGTAACATCAATATATTTGTAAGGAACAGTTGTTTTCAAGTCTCAGTGATAGTCAGCATATGTTTGAGCATGCACACACATAAACACACACTGCAACAGACCTTTCATGTCACACTTTTATCCCACATTTCCAAACAATGTGGGGGAGCAATAGGTATGTGCTGCCGCATAAATTTCAAACAACTTTTAAAACAAAGTGCAACTTTTGCTCAAGAAACGGAGACATAACAGATAAACACTGATTTGCATGCAGTTTTCTAAACATACGTAAACAAGTAGGTAAACTGAATTTAGCAGATGAATTATCAGGTTTCAAACAGCACTTCATAAATAGTGTGCATCCAGCAAGTCCACAATTTACACCTTGACAAAAGGCATTACTGTCAGCCAGCCTGAAACCCTCTTAGAGCGAGTATGTATGCAGACACAAGCACTGACCAAACGAAAAAGTTAACATTAACTGGATCTTTTGTTCAAATGGCTAATATACATTTTGTCAAAAACAACAGGACACTTGAGTTTCTGCACCTTTCAAGTCCAGTGTTCAAACTACAATCCACTGCAGAAAATACAGTGATAATTGATATGTACCTCGTATAACCTCACATCAAACAAACTGAACCATCTCCTTGAAGGTAGAGTGACACTTTAGAGGGGAGATCTTATTAGAGTCTCTCTAAAAACAGCTTGAAGCCACTTTCTTCTGTTTGAGAAATAAAAGAGCCTTTCTTTAACCCACCCAGCGATTCGGGTAGAGAAACACAACACCATCTTTGATGTACTTGTAAGGGCTGAGTGGGATACCAGCTCCATAAATTATATTTGATTTAAAAAAAAAAAAAATGAAATATACAAATCTGGCAATACTGTCTATACCAATATAATCTGATGTTTACTGCTGAACCCGTAAAGCCTTGTCAGCCACAAGATGAGCTGTAGACTTGCCTTCAACATCTCCTCAATGATACTAACTTTTTTTTTTTTTTTTAAACAAGTTAAACAAAGTTGTGCCACAACATCCCTGTGAGTATGTGAGGACTTTTCCTCCATCTGTCAATCAAGTAAAGATGCAGCAACCAGGCTGCACATGTAATTTTACTCTTTTTACAGTTATTTGAATGCAGGTACAACCCAAGTCACAATAGATGACTTAATTAGACAAATTTGCATTTATAAAATCATGTGTGTATGTGCATGGAAGTGTGTCGTCAGATGTGGAAAAAAAAAACAAAACCTGGAGGTCAGGAAAAAAAAAAAAAAAAAAGTAAAAGAAATAACAGAAAGGCTGAATAAAATCAAGCAATCCAGAGACAAAACATACAGTGAAACAGGGCTAAATGTGATGATGAGACGGTGAGGAAAGGAATATTTAACAGGATAGAGGCATGTTGGCAGTATTCATTTACCTATAAAAATGAGCAGAACAAAAAACTGCAGCTTTTGGCCCTACGAGACCATGTATGAGGTGTTCATAAAGTTTAACTACAGTTTCTTAAGTACTGTCTTTCCTGAGCAAAAACCAGAAGTAAAGCGCAGCATGCTCCAACATGATTGAACATGCTGCCCACATGCAACATATTTAGTCAAAATTCCTTTATCAGAACAATTATTATGATCTTAATGATGCTTTTCTGGGGAAGTCTTCCGATAATCTAGCATCAGCTCTAATAAATATATAATATATATATATATAATTCCACAACTGAACTCATTCTAATGGAACTTCTCTCTATTTTTGTGCAAATATAATTATGTAATAATTTTGTCTCTCTTGTCTCTTACACTGTCGGGTTGCCCAGTATTTGTTTACCAATTACATATCTAAGAAATGTTCAGTGTCCAGTGTAACCATTATTGTATTTGCTCCATCCAAACTTGATGACACTACATGAGAAACATGTACATGAATAGCTTAAAATTAACAGCATGAAAAAACAACATTAAAACAATTCATGAAATACTGCATATTTCTCTTTAATTTCATGCCCAACAGTGGCTGGCCACACGTCAGTAGACCACCAAGCTCAGTGTATTGCCACCTGGTGGGAAGCCTGAGCTTTCAGCTGCACTGTACACCTGGTTGCCACAATAAAAAGCAAATATACATATTGAATGCCAACAAATCTACCAGCAGCTATCACCGGTGGCACAGCATATGAGGAAGTCTAGGCAGAGGGGAAGCGGAGATGAAATGTGGCAGTCACAGGAGGCGTGTGGAGCTAGTTATGTTTTTCCACTCAACTAGAAGTACTGCCAACCTGCTCCCTGGTCTATATATGGAAGCAAACAGGATGCTATCAGTGGGACGGGGTGATTGGCCATATGCAATGCCATTACCCGGCGAGCAAGGAAAAGGTTCTCTTAGCACTGCTAAATCATGTCTAAAATCCCCCTCTTAGGACACTCAAATGATGGACCACATTAATTGAAAAACTAAACTAATACAACTGCAGCTGTGGTACTTTAGTTTGTGCACGGCGTATACTCACAGCAGGTACGAGGAGTTTCTTGACCTCCTCCACTGCTCTTTTCATCTTGATCTCAGCTCTGGTCTGGGTGTCTTCCACTGTAATAAGGACGTGAAGGTCTTCATTTAGGTGTTCCCAGTTAGGTTTCCCTCTGTTCTGCTCCTCCTGCACAGAGAAATGGGAAGAGCAAGAGAGACGGTGAGTGAATCTGACACTGTGGGTGTCCTACAGTAGACCAGCTAACTCCACTGAGGTAACACTCCACAACAGAAAGCTGAGGCAAGTGACAGACGCATGCAGAGGACTGCGGCGCTCCGTGAAGAGAAGCAGGATGACAGGACCAGCCCTTTAGTCAGCTATTTACTTTAACTTTGAAAGGACAGCCTTCTTTAACAGATCCCTTGTTCACAGAAACAAAGATGACAGCAATCCCTGTAGCAATTAATATCAGTGAAAGATGGATGGATGCAGGAATCACAGAAAGATGGATCTGGGTTTTAAAGCCACACCAACACAAATAGCAGCAATATTATAATTGCACATCGGCAGAGAACAAAGTGCCACAGGATTGCATGGAAGGAGGTGGAACTCGTCTGCTTTGAATGTGTGAAGAATACCGCCTGGCCAACAATTGCTCTGAACTATTTCCCATATAACAGTAACACTTGGGTGGGACTCCCACTTACATTACCCAACATATATTTGGCAATCTACTCACATATTTTTAAGTATCAAAGGTTTTAAAATATACTACTGCAGAGATGCATGGAATTGCCAAGTGGGAGTACTTCAAACACATGAAACATGCTTTTAATAAAAGAAAGAAAAGTACATCTCAAAGTACGGAAGCAAAATGTACTGTATTCAAAACTAAGTGCCCATCCTCAGTATCCTTTTAATTAAGTAGAAGGCTTTTTCTGTTGTTAAACTATTGAAGCTGAAGTTTAGAAACAAGTTTTCAGTTATCTCCATTGAATTTTATCCATTAAAAAAAAAAAAAAAAAAAAAAAAGAAAGTCTGTAGTGATAAATCTAGAGTAGCCTCAAATTTGCAGATTATTTCTTGAAGAAATGTTCTCCACTGTTAAAAAAAAACAACATTTTCCTATCTTGGCCTGGTGAATGCAACAAGCAGACACCGCGTGCGCTAAGGATTTTTATGTTGTGTTGCATGTGATTGTGAATCACTCAAAGCCAGGGAATTAAAAACATGACTACTACAAGTAGTTGATGTCTGGGGGTAAAAAACAGTTTCAAATGTTCGTGTTTGATTTGATGAGGATGGAAAAAGAAATGAAAACAAATTTAACTGAGCTTTTTTAACTGCCAATCCCTCCATCATTACTGCACGATTGTACAAACTGCTGACAAAAACTAACGTCTCCTCCCATCTCTAACCACCACCTCAACTTCAATTCACTGTTCATTTGCAAATTTGTGAGCTACTCGGAGCGTCTAATTATTAACAAAACATTGTGTTGCTCAGCAGGGGTCCACCTGATACCAGTCCAATACACTCAACAAGAACTACAAATCGAAGGGGAGCGTGAACACGCACAGCTCAGAGTTTGAGCCGAGAACCTCCCACCTACTTCCTACTCCACAGAGAGCTGTTGCCATGGCACTGCTCTTTACAACACACACACACACACACACACACACACACACACACACACACACACACACACACACACACACACACACACACACACACACACACACACACACACACACACACACACACACACACACACACACACACACACACACACACACACACACAAGTAAGTTCAATATTCCACTCTCGTTTTCCCCTTTTCTACATGTAGCTGGGGTGATGGTGAGGTGTGGGGGTTTAGTTTAAGCAGTGGGGCCAATATTTCACAGTGGCTGTTTGCTCATGGCCTATTAAGGGGACACAGGGGCCGGGATGTGAGTCAGCATTTTCTAATAGAGACAAGACAGATAGGTTAGTAGGGCTGCCTGTGTATGCAGGCACAGCATTAAAACAAAAACTGGGTTCATAAATACCTGCATGTACTTGACAGATTGCTGCTCATTTGGATCCAGGGGGGATTAATCAAGAGCATGCCTCAGAGCACGCTGGGATTAAGTTTATATTCTAAGTCAGGCTGCATGATTTTAAGACTTTTTGATCCATATCAGTATTTTGTCCAGACAAAATATACATTTAGACAACTACACCATGTACAGATACAATTCTGGCACAACCCCTTTCCCCTGTAAAACAGCACCAGTGTGCTAATTTCTGCTCAGTCACAGCTCAGTCCCTTCCTTGTGTTTCTTTGCAGCATGGTGAACTGCAGACCTTCTCCTGAAGATCGCCTACTTAACTACCTTGACTAACCAAAAAAAAAAAAAAAAAAAAAAAAAAAAAAAAAAAGACACTGGGCTTAAACTTGCCTCTATATTGGACTAACTGTTGTAAAATGTCATTACTGTATCAGAGCAGCGCCTCTTGAGCCAGGCACATTTTCTTCATTTAACCTTCATCTGCCCTGCAAAGCAGCAGCCTGTCTGTGATCTATACTTCAACTAATATTCTTATTTTACATGCAAATACAACCAACACTGAAACACAACTGTCACAGGTGATTTCATCAGACAATGTTGCATTTATAAAATCAATGATTCTGGTTAATATGTAATCTTTAGATGTGTATTTGCAGTTGACTCAAAGTGTTGAGCAATAACAGATATTTGGAAAAATGTTAAAAGCAGCTTCATTAGGACTTTTTTTTTCAAAATGCAGTGCACAAAAGCATAGACGAGTAAAAGAGAAGATCTTGTGAAAAAGATCTGGTAAAGCTGTGCTCATGCAAACATGCCTCCATGTACACACATACACACAACTTGTAACACCATGACTGCCTGTGAACAAGGTCACCATGTGCCCTCTGAAAGTAAGTGACAGCATGACTAACAGGTTGAAGAACAGAAGGGGAGGCAGGGTGGAAAGGTGAGAAAAGATAGGAGGCAAAACGAGAGGCAGCCAGAATACGGGAAAGGCTTTTGACAAAATGTCCATGTTGGCCAACATCAACTGGCATGACAATGGCTTCGGTAAATACTACAACGCAGTGGATTTTAGGGAAGTACGCAGCATGAATGAACAGCACGAATGCCATGCTGCATCAAGACACCGCAGTAAGGAATAACAAGATAAGACTACTGGTAAGCAATGCTGCTGGACTCAGTCTTCACTGCACCTTCTTGCCTACAGGACTTCTCACGCTTCAGCTTGAGTGCAATGAACTCCACCTCTCACAATATGGCCAACTCCACATGTACAAGGGTTTAAGGGTTTTAAAACGGCACTAGATTTTCTTCTGACTGCTTCCTCCACTTTTAGTTTGCACAGAAAAAGGAATACCGGTTTTAAAGTATTTTAACATGCAGCTCAAATGATCTAATTTTATTCACACTTCAGGTTTTACGCCCTTAAAAAGTAAAAGCGTTAGTTACACCGCTCAAGGACACGCGACAAAGGGTATTTCACATTCGCAGCTTTCGATCCAAGGCATGCGGCCACAATTAAATTTGGCACTACGTGGTGCTATAATTTTGGCCATGTAATGTGGAACCTTTGACGGTCATAAAAGTAAATATTTCCACTATTTCAACACCACCTATCCCACTCTGCAACGTCCTCTTGCCTTTGAGCCAAACGGGCTTCTCGACTAAGGTTGGTGCAACTCAGGCCCAATGCCAGCAGACTGAACAGGTGCAACAGAGAGCTGCAGGAACATGGAAGGATGAGAAAGGGCAAAAGCAGGCAGCAGAGGACGAAGAATATCTTCTTAACCAAAAAAAAAAACAAAAAACATTCTAACTTTCCATTTATAACTAAAACTTTTGAACAGCAACACATTTTTTAAAGAGAGTATAAAAAAGGGAAACAAACATCCCCGTATAGCTGCAGACAAGTAAAAGTATAATCAGTCATTGCAGATGACCAAATTCAAACTACTCTTTGGCCTTTTAAGATTTTAGAGAACAGAAAAGAATGCAGAACTAAATAGTTGACTTAAATGTCACAAGTTTTAGATCTGTATGAGATGAAACAGTAGCCGGTCACAACAAAGGCCATTATACAGAGATCCCCCATTATTGATGTCTACTGGTCGCTACACCTGATGCAATATGTCATCTTTGTGTCCTGAGTCATCACATCGTCCCATCCGTTATCTCGAAACCATGTGCAGACCTCAGATGGTCCAACAGTACCACATTAACTTTAAAAGTTGTCAGAAAGAATCTTTCAAAGGCACTGGATCAAAAGATGGGAAATAAGGAGTCCCTTCAGAATTAAAAACAAAACAAATTGGCTTCCTGTAGTGAAAGTTGTGCTGCGACATCCGTTTGATAGGAAGACAAGATTCAGTTCTGCCTATGACAGTGCTGATATAACAGTTTTAGTTGTGTGTTGGAACAATCAGCAAAAAGCAAAATAAAGGAAAAATAATTTGACAGAGGGTTTCTCAAACTGCATGCCTGAAAGGATTTTCTGAGTGGCTCTAAATAAAACAGCTGCCCATGGTGCTTGCTGTAATTTCATTGCGTAGTGGAGAAAACAGAATTAGGAGATTGCGTTTTTGTAAAAGACATAAGGAATCCTGATTCTACATGTGCAGTGGTCAAGACCCACAAATGAGGGATGTGCAGTTTATCAAATTCTAGCCATGATGACATTTTGGCTGCCCATGATCACAAAACAGATTAAATAAAAATTATTAATTTATACATGTTGAGCTCAAAGTTTGTTTGTTTTTTAAACAATCTATGTATGTTTTTGCTTAGAGAGGGGCATAAGATAAGAGGAAACATAATAGTATTTGTTAACAAGAAGCGTAACTGCACTTTTGAGTACAAAAATAAATAAATTTAAAAAAAATATGATTTCAATATTTATTCACACCAAATGTTACAGAAGGCAATAAAATAAAAATCAAGTAGGCTGTGAAAAAACCTGATTTTTTAATACAGGAAAAATACATTTTACAAAACGTTAAGCGTGTTCTCAGTTGTTGCTCTGAGTTGAAAAGTGGGGATGAGGAACATTAAAATAAAATGCATAAAAATCTGGGATATATCAAAATATAAGCACTACAAGCACACGGTCAGTTACTCCTGTTTTATTAAACTGTTCCATATTTTGCTCTTTACCTACTTTCTTTCCTTCCCTCTTATGTTCAATTGGGTTTGCTTTCATCGTCTTACCACTGCTCTTTATTTTACACCACCTCTCTTCTCAATATCTGCCGGTTCTCTCCCACTGCATAGCTCCAGTGAGCGGCTCCCTGTCAGACAGAGCAGCCCAAGGGGAGTAACCAGCTGAATTATTGAGAGCATAAAAATGCTGCCACTAATGGATCCTGAATAAACACACTGGCTTAGCTGCTGCCGTGGCATCCTCTGCTGCCACAGGGCATCACAATGAAAATACTGAAGCTGAGGATGCAGTAACTGGAAGCTAGATTTGTGGCTTTCTCTGAGGCTGAGGTCTATCCAAAAGCTTTTGGGTTCTAACAGGCAAATCTTATAGCGACTGGGATTTATGAATGCAATTGATGTCTGACAACTGGTGCTCGTGTCCATTATCTTTTCAACATCTTAACACAACCCTATTACAAATATCAACCCCTAGTCTAGTCCATAGAAGATTCAAATGGAGAAATGATGAGAGGGGATCATTTCATGCAGGTATGCAGGATTTCCTACACAATGTTTATACTTAGGCAGAGTGCTTATTAACTGCCTTTGAAATACATTTGGTAACCTCTTAACATGCTCATCTTTTTTACAATCCACAACAGTGAAATTTCAATATGGAAATAAATCATTGTAAAGAGGTGAAGGATAGACAGATCTACTTTTTTTTGCCTCTGATTATGTTGTATACTGAATATTTTGATTAGCTTACCTTCTTCTTGTCTCTCATGGAGCTTTTTCCTCGCACCATGATTTTGCATCCCGTTTCTGCTTCCAACTGTTTGGCAGTGAGTCCCCGGGGACCAAGAATTCTCCCCACAAAGTTATACTGCAGATACACAGAAAAGAAAGCAAGCAAATCTTTGAGTGAATACAGCACATGAAAGACTTATATATATATATATATATATATATATATATATATATATATATATATATATATATATATATATATATATATATATATATATATATATATATATATATATATATATATATATATATATATATATATATATATATATATATTTTTTTTTTAAAGATCTAGATGCTACAGTATAAAAAGTAATATAAAGCTCTATATACTACATGCTACAAGATAAGTTGAATATCATAATACTACTGTTACATCAACAAGCCTTATGAAATGCACAGCCGAAGTCTGCTTTTTAAGGAAATAAATATGTTGATGTCTCCAAGTCATGGTCTTTCCTCTTTTTTAATACCTGACCTTCTTTGTAAGCCCAATAGATGTTTAGAAAAAAAAAAAAAAAAAAAAAAGTGCAATGAAAAATTGTCCATTGAGTACAGGAAATTGGCCTGGGTTGAAATTATAAGGTGAAAACAGAGAAAAATGGGGTTGAGAGGCTGTTTATGGTGCTAAGGAAGGAGTGGTGATTAGCGAGGCGAGGAACTATAATTAATGTAGGTTTATTTATGTAATTGTCAAGTGGTTTTGGAGCTCTGCAACATTAGAAAAAACATGATGGCAAAATAATCCCCTTTCATGTAAAGCTAGTTTCCGATGGGAGATTTAAAAAAAAACTGTTTAAAATAACATTTTTCAATCCCAAAAAAGATATAAAAAAAAAAAAAAACAGTAGAGGGATATAGGGATATATAAAAAGGGGAATTTAAAAAATGTGTATGGTTAAGAGTGAATTATAATGCATTATTAAAATATTTTTTTAAAACCTGAATCATTTTAGTAGTAACTGGTTGAATAAAACGATTTCCTTTACATTACACGCTTCCTTGTATTACAAGATCTCAATATGCTATGACACAGCTGCATTAAATCCTTAACCTTCATCTGTTTAAGCACTTCATCACACCAATGCCTCTGCAAAATCCAAAAGGCCATCAGAGTAGTCACTTTTAATTACAGAGGGGATTACAAATTTAACACGATGTTGGCATATTTCCCCTAAACAATGTAAACAAACGAGCAAGGACAATCAGAAACTCCAGGCTGTTGTTTTCCTCCTCTATCAGTGAGCCTGCCTGCCTCCTCGGTCCGTCTCTAACATGAAAGATGCACCCTGTGGCTGGAAGATGCTGGTGTCCCTACGAATAATCACTGCACGTACATACACATGCATTACGCATCCTTCTTTGTCACAAGGCAGCTGTCGGTTTGATTAGGTCTAATCAGGGCAACTAGTGTAGAGGCTACATTTTTTTGGAGTGTGCGCCAAGAGTCGACTGTAAGGACACCTGTCCTCAGAGGACAGCCACCAAAGAAGTGCATAAGCCTCCATCTGACTTGTAGGTAAACACATGAACACACATGCACAGCCTCAAGGAGAGCAGAAGAGAAGGCTGTCTGGCTGCATCACAGCACCCAAGCAAACAAGAGCAAACCCCATGCTCTGAGCTAGTCCCACACAAACACACAGTTTCTAACCTGTAAAACTGAAGCTGCAGTGAAAATGTCAAGGGTGTTTTTATGCAGCCTACACTGCCAGCTACTGCAATACCATATTTGGGTGCTTGCAAATATCTGGCACTGAAAGGTTGAAAAATATGCATTTAAATGTAGGTTTCTGTGCAGAAATGAAACATGGCAGTTCCCACTCACCCAACAGGCTACAAAATCTTCCATCAGTCCAAATCCCATCAGATTTACACACCATGAATACATTAAATACATACAGCAGATGAAATGCATATCAAACTCTACATATCAAATAGATTGGAAAGGAGGAAAAATTATATCCAACTTAAAGTCTAAGGTAAATCTGCCGGAAAATGCTACGGAGAGCATTCAATGCAACTAATATTACAACAACTGACAGCAGAACAAGTTCACATTCAACATAAATGTTGATGACAATTGTACTTGACAGTGAGTAGGGCCCCGACAGAACAACGCAGAAAGACAAAGCAAAAAGGTTGGCAAGATGCTGCTCTCCAGCCAGAGAGAGCACAAGTGACGAACATCTCCTGGTCTAGCACTTAAAGAACTGTTATGAGCAAGGCGCCAACACTGCCACCACGTTCGCACAGTCTTCAAGCTCCACATGTAGTACTACTCTACTGCGTTTTTGGGTGAGCTCGAGGATAATGTGAACGTGAGCAGCTCAGGCTTGTGCAGCTCCATGGTTTTGCACTGTAAAAGTAAGAAAGATTCTGATTATAATTACCAATGCCACAAAATTGTGCAGTTTGTTAACTAAAAAAGTCCTACGAGACCGTTTGTTTTGTTCTCTGCCGGACACCCTGATTTGTTCTGCTCTCCACCAGAGGAATCACTGGGATCTAGGGTGGGCAAACTCTGTTCATCACTCCTCCCTTTTACTCTCAATTTCCATGTTATCTCGAAGTTTTCTTCTCAGGCACATACTGTATGCTGGCAAACATAATTCACGTGCAAACACAAAAAGGCAGATACACACACACACAAAGTTGCATATAAACAAAGACCCCTTCAGGACCATGGCTTACGCTGACATTAAAGGGCCTTTGTTTGGCATCAGTTATCGCTACTCCACAGACGGGTTATGTTTTGCACATCTACTTCTCTGCAAGCGTATGTTTGTTAGGGTGTGTGTGGAAACAAAAAAAGTGTGTGTGGAAACAAAAAAGTAGGGATGAACTAGAGACACCCTCAGCACTCTGAGCATAACAACGTATCAGTTTATACGACAGTGTGGCATGCAGTTTTTTTTTGTGAGTGTTTGCATGTGTGTGCCTTTTCACTTGCATTGTGAGCTAATTATATTAACAATTTATTACAAGTCTAAATTTCCCTCGTACTTGGATAAACACTCCTCTTTCTACATGTCCTCGTTTAGAAATTGAGCAGGTTTCCTTTCCGCTTTGACTTCGTCAGAACACAGGATCTTGCCTTTCCTCTTTTCAGTTGTCTCCAAATCCCTTTCACTTTGACGTCTCTCTACCTCTCTTCCCACCTGCTTGCTTCTGCCCTTTAATCACTCATTCATCTTGGGGGCTAAGATGATTAATCAAGTGATGCACACAACTAACACACTCACATTTTCTCCAGTGAAAAAGCGACTGGATGTAAGGAATACAAGTTAAAGATGGGTCTGAAATGCAAAGCTGCCTTTTTTTCTTTTTTTTTTTAAATATATATACACATTTTATCTCCAGGAGGGTGGGATGACATTAGGTTAGTACAGTAAAGAAGTTAAAATTAAGATTCCAGTGGTGACATTTCCCCCTCTAAGCCAACTTTAAAGCTCTTTTCATAATATTCAGCTTTGAGAGCTTAATTTGTTGCTCAATCTGGGAACTCAGAGTTTATATTGAAATTGCAGGCATGGAAGAATAAAGAGGAATGAGGACAGAGATGGAATGCCGGGAGATTAATGCTGGCTCTACATGTGTTTGTAAGGAAACAAGTACAGATAAATGTTTGTGAACTTTTAGATAAACGGGCGGTTAGAAAAGAAGAGGGAAAAAAAAGTAGGAACAAGCCAAAGATAACACTCTCTCCCCCACCTCAGCATTCATTTAAATGTTTGCGGCTGTGAGTTAAAACTAATCTTTGTCGAGGTTGATAAAGCTGTTAAATAATGTTAGCTACTTCATCCACTTGAGGAAGGGAAAAAATATAATTTAAAACAAGTCAAATCTCACACCATCTCTTTTTTAACTGTGTTAATTCCAGTAAAGCAGTGAAGTCACACTTTAAGCAGCTCATTAGTCATTGTTTAGACACTTCATTGTTGTAGAGTAATTTGTTATTTTCTTGGTGAGCTGATAACTAGTGAAGGTCAATCATATTTATGCAGATAAGCAGAGCACCTTTGAAAACCTGATCGGGATTCAGCCAGTTGTAGAGTCCAAACTATTCTTGGTGTTTGACCATTTGTCATATACTTAAGATGCCGTTAAAAAGCTGACCCTGTCCCCGCTGAAGACTTTGATCCACGTGTGGTCAAATTGCCTCATTTGTCCTTCAACATCAGCTTAAAAAAAAATGCACGGGAGGACGGGCTGAGGAACATTCTCTTAAAGTAGGCGAATGTGTGTCTCCGTAACCGTTTTAACCAACTTATACTGTTGCTGTTCATCAAGTTAACCGACTACGACAAACACAGTTCTCATAGTGTAAATTATCATTGTAAGTGCTATCGTATGAAATGGCTAACTATAAAACCATCCGTTCATCAAATTATTGTCATCATGCACGCATGGTTTGACGGTTATAGTTATCGAAATCCTCCAGCCTGCCACTGTGAGGTGAGGCGTGTGGCGGTACAGTGCCAGGACTAGTAATGACTTATATGGGGTCAGAAGGATATCAGGAGCTGGCGTTATAAGTGATGACACCCTCATGGGAGGAGGCTTAATGACTTTCCCTGCGCAGGGAAGCAGCTGTTTGGCTGGATAGTTTTACCGCAATGAAACAGAGAGGCCCAGGACATTCTGTCTGAACAAACTACAAGATGGGGTTCCCAAATCTCTTGGCTTACAGAGATGCAGTTTGATGCAGTGATGAAAAACTAAACCCTACAAACTTAAATTTGCTATGCTTAAACACACACACACGCACGCACGCACGCACGCACGCACGCACGCACTGTGTTCTGCTAAAATACTTTTTCAAATATTTATTAGAACTACTTTGCTTACCCATCCAGTTTAAACAACTGCACCTTTTTAAAGCTAACTTTTTCCACTGGTAAAATTAGTGCTCCTTCATTGAAAATTTCTGGAATCGGCTCCCACCTTTATGGTACTGCAGCAAATACTCCTCCATTCACTCGTGCACCTGCTCTCACTGCATCACACTGTTGTTTGGAGGCACCAGTGGGCACGCAAGGAGAATCTAAGTTGAGGGCGTTTGAGAGAATTTAATCAATAACAAACAACCTCAGGTGTCATGACAACTCTCTGAAATGAGAGTATTAATGCCATGGAAAACACCACCAGAGCCGGTTTTGATTTTTTTTAATAGTCCCATCTATAAGGGATCATTTGCTTCACTAGGGTGCCTCCAAACTGGTGAGAGGATTTAGATTGGTTTCTCTTTACCAGTTGCTCACGGACTTGCATTTAACTGAGGGTCGTGTTTCACATAGTCAGCAAAGGTGGCTTCCATGTCGTTCTGCATTTTTAGACCAGAGCATTTCTCACAACAAAGTGACCCAACTGCAACCCCACTTGGACTTCAGCTGCTGGAAAACGCTAGTACACAGAAAATATACTGAAAAAAAAAATGGATACAAGTTTGAAAGACATGTCACGCGTCCCATCAGAAGGCTCAAGGTCGGCGGAAAATACATGCTGAGCCGTCAGTCAGCTGCCCATCAATGAGTGAATGTGTGTGCACGTGCGCGCGCTCTGAGGAAAGTGGAGTCACAGATAGCATTTAATTGAAAGTTGCAGTTATCAGATGCCTGAAACGCCGCTGTCAGTCAAGAAGCAGTCCACGGTGATGCTTCAGTGTCCTGCTTCACCGATGGCATTAAATAATGGCTGAATTGTGAACGATGAGGGGGGGCGGAGGAGACGGGCATTCAGAATAGACAGAATAGTAAAGCTACAGGTGTACCCGCAAACAAGACTACATACTGATGTGGGACAACCACACAAAGGCCAGAGGAGTGACACATGTGAATAAAATAGAACAAAATCACACTTGCAAAACAAGTTGTTTTGACAGCATTCACATACAGGACTGAATTCAGGAACTAGGACAATCTAAAAACCTGCCAGTGAAACAAGAACAGGGGACACATGGCTGATCTGGCAGGAAAACCCCACACGGAGGCAGGTGACCTCAGTCGAAGGATATGGCAAGTGACAGACTCGTGTTTTTAAGTCAAAACTAAAGGTGAGAGGAAGAAAGGTAGACTGCAAGTGTTACAAAGACTGGATAACAGGAAGAGCGGCAGATGACTTGCAACAAAGAGGGAAAAAAGTTTTGGACTATCGTATCTTAGTAGGGTGGGCTAGGATCTAAGAAACGGTTATGGGCTGACAAAATATTAATCTTTAGTCAAGTTTTTTCTTAATTAGGAGTTGACATATGACGCAAGGGAGTGAAATTTCCCCTCCACCCCTTTACATTTCTCTAGTCCTACTTACTCCACTACTAAATTATTCTCATCTTTATCCTCCCTGAAAACAGATATGGTAATAGTGTGGGTCATCCTGTTCCAAAAACACTTCTTAGACCAAAGAGCATGGAAAACGTTTGCCACCCCACAAGCGTAAAATTACAAAGGGGAGTTTGAGGAGTAATAAGAGAAAACAGGTGTAGAGCTGGTTGCATTCTACATTTCTGAAAGATGAATGTTTCTATTCCCTAAAGTGCTTTATTACACCAGTTTACAGATTTTGCACATCCAGGTTCAGGAGTGATATGGCTTAAAAAAGTTATTTCTTTTTGTCCTACATCTGATTTCCTCCGATATCTTCTGCCTGGCATTTACCACTTTCCCTAACAACTTAATGACCCCACTTGGTGAAATGGCAATAAATATGTGTGCTAAAATAAAAATGGAAAAACATCAATTTGAAATGTGTGCAATTCTGTTATATTTTTATGTGCTTTCTAATGTGTTGGTGTCTCTACAAAAGGTCATCAAAGAGTCATCTTTGCCACCAGGGGTGGGGGGTGGTGGCTAATTAATTCAGTAGCTTTTTTTGACAGCTTGTAAACACCAGTCAGAGTTACAGCCATGCTCTGCACAAAGCAGCGTAATACGGCAAGCAAAGAGAACGCGGGGGTCATCTGAGGATGCCACACCTCAAAATCTGTGTGCCTGAGTGTGTGGGATTTATTCCAGTATTGTCTATGCGGTGATGGGTGCCATGCACTGTCCCACACATTTTTACATGCCCTGTCTCACATTACAGGGATAACACAAAACCCAACTGCAAACAGACACAGACGTGCACAAATGCAAGGCTGTGACTCTAGGAGTGACTGAAAATGTTTAAATAGAGTGATCTGTGTAAAAGGTGATTTCCGTGAGACTGTCACAGGATCAGGCATACTTTAAGACAACCAGACATCAATTAACTCATTCATCAAATCTGCCGGTTCAAGTCTGATCTCATTACTTTTATAGAGTAAATTATGTTTCTGTATATTAATATCCCAACATAAGAAATCCAGTTACAGTGAAAAAGCCAAACCTAATAAAACCATGACTATAAAACCTCAAAGGGAAACATTCACAAAATATGAAAGGTGAAAAGCCCAGATGTGGTTGATCGATTGAGCTCAGATGCTGCATCTGGTCTGAGGGTGAGCCGGAGCTAAGCTGATTCCAGCCAGTCCGTGCCATCTTTTATCAATTCTCTCAGGGGGAAAATGCAATCCATGCTTGGCTGAGCCTTTCCCTGCTCTACAGTTTCTGTTATCCTTTGTCACCTCCCTCCATTCATTTCCTCACTGCAAACCGCTGGGATTATGAGGAGAAACGTTGCTCCACAAGACGTGACACAACCGTTCATGTGTAGGTCAAAGAACTGGGATGTGGCTAACTGTGGTCGAAGCCTTACACATGTTGTGAGGTTTTACACACAGAAAACGCATGCCCACTTGTCATTCTGCAGACAAGGGCTGTATTGACCCTCCTCCTCAGTGTTGTCACCATCCCACACATCTTTGTGAATGCAATAATGCCATCACAGTTTGCGTCATTTTCTAACTGCATATAAATGCTTGTGTATCTCAGAAAATTTTTGGTTAAATTATTTTAACTTTAAAGTAAGTAGTAAATCCAAAAATATATATTTGAATATTAACATCAAGTTAAAATAGAGAAGATAACACTGCATGCAGTGTTTTCTATGACCAAATTTGACTTAACGTTTTAATAGAAATGAAACTTGCAAAATGATGGAAGCATGATGAAAGCAGTTAAGAATTATCAGGAATATAAACTGCAAACTTATGCATGTGTTCTGTGCAAAGAAATTGCTGAACTATTGATAAATGTTATTTCAGTGATGACTCATGCCACATAAAAGACACATGCCCCAAGGCAAGCAGAACAATTGTGTGTGTGTGTGCCACGTTTCTGTCTGTGGGTAAATGTGGACCGTCTACGTGTCTGTGTGTGTCTAACAAGTGAAATGCTGTGATACCATTTAAAAAAAAAAAAAAAAAAAAAAAAGAAGAGGAAAAACCTTAACAGGTAGAAAAAAATAATGTTAGTTACAGCCCCACATTATGCAAATTTTATGGACTTAAAATTCCCAGAAAAATGCATTAAAATTATTAGCAATGTAATGCAGCTGCTACAATGACAGGCGAGCAAGTCCTCTACTTACATCTGGGTACTCTTTGACAGGCACAAACAGTTTTTCCTGCAGGTGAACGATGGGGCCCATGGGTTCGGGCAGCTCCAGCGGGTGTCTGTCCACAAGGCCATTCACTGAATCGCTGTACATATCTTTACGCACTCTGTTGATCTCTGAAAACAAACAAACAAAAAGTCAACTGTAATTAATAAGACCACATTATATGATAGGTTTAATCACTGGCTTGATTTTTACTTTTGCGCAAAGACGTCATGTGCCATATACCATATTCTGAAAAGCAGAAAAAGATATCTTGAAAAAAAAAAAAAAAACTTGTTCACTGCATTAGGTTTTCTTTGTCAGATAAATAATCCAATAGTTGTCCGTTTAAAAATGTGTCATCAGCAATGTTTCTGTTCTCTGGGCAGCTACCTGCACTAGCTGCTGAGAAAAAGGCCAAACAATTGCTGAGGCTGTGTACATGCTGCCTTCACAGCTGATCCTTCTGTTTGACAGGCTGCCACCAAATCACATTTACCCCACTTTCTCTTGTGAAGCTCTTACAATTTTCACACCACATGAATGCTGGGTAGTTGGGTAGTGTGGGCAGAGGAAAATCCGTCACTCACACGACCAAAGCTGCATATGTGTGAGAGCGTCACAGTTGGATGAAGAATTCGAGCAGCAGTTCTGACAGTAGCCATTAAAAGCCACCACACTCAGGTTCTTTTGCTTCCCATTACTGTAAAATTATAGCATGACTGTAGTGAAAGGGGCTAGAGAGTGTGATCAAGTAAGAGGGATTTTCTTTAAAAATGGTGGGACTTGTGAGTGAGTGAGTTTGCTGGAAAGGCAAAGTTGCTGATGAGTAGCTCACAGATAAAAATCTGGTCGACAGCTGACAACACCAGCTGAAGATACTGGGCTGAGTCTCCTGACTCGTTTGTGTCATTACAGAGTAACTCCTCCCTAAGCCCCGTGACCTCAGCGCTCAAAGGTCAATAGATACTCCCGGTACTTCCCAAAGATGAATCCATCCTTCTGTTATATAACGCAGAGAACACATGACATCAGCCCAAACTGCTACAGCAGCCAGGCCACATCATGAATTTGATTATGAAGACATAGCAGAGAGGCCTGGCAGTCACACATTGTACAGAGAGGTTGTCAGGGAAATCTCACACATACAGAAACACTGGAAAAAACTACAGTCGTCTTCCAAACAAACAAACACTTGGAAGCTGCATAAAACAAAACACTGGTTGGTTAAAATTGTAAATCTTTTCTTCTCTGTAAAAAGCTTTAAAGCAAAACTAAATACAGAGGTACTTTATAAACTCAGTTCAATGCATCTAAGAACATTTATTGTTCAGATCTAAAGAAAAGAAAAAAAAGGCAGAAAGACATATTCAGATTTGCAACAAGCTGCAGCAATCCTTCCTCCTAATTTCTATTTCCTTGAGCTGAAATGCCACATTAACATACGGGGGCTGAGCCGGGCCATCAATGGAGACACGCAGCATTTGACAACCTCTAATTTCAGTGCAGCAACTCTCTTCTGAAGTCTTGCATCCCCCTAAAAATTACCCCCTGCCGTATACGAACGACAAAATCATTTATCTATCTGTCCACCCCAGCAGAAACGGCTGATGAGTGTGGGTGTATGTGTGCGTGTTTGTGCAACATTATAGGAGCATTTCAACAGATGGCTCTCAGAACTTAAATGGCCTGATTCTTTTTCAAAGAAATAAAAGACTATTTTAGCCCTGGGTGTTTTTCGTTTCCACCAAGCTCTGAAGCACAGTGTAAATTAAACAAATTCAGTTGAAGTGTGTCACTCTTCACTGATTTTGCTCGTAGTTTCGGGGCTCCGGCACTAGTCAAAAGGTCCACAAAGCAATCACACCAGGAACCACGCTTCAGTTGTATTAACACAAAATCTGTAAATGTCACGCGCGTGCTGGAAACCCCCACTGCTGAAGGTTGTCACAATGCCTCTATCGGGGGGTCACGTTTGGGGTTGGAATTTCAGTGGTGGACATGAAACTGAGGACCTGGCGTTCTTCGTGAGGTTTCTTTAAAAAAAAAAAAAAAAATTTGCGATTGCAATTTATACTTGTGAGGAAATGACGAACACAAGAGAAACAAAAAGACAATAAACTAGTAAAAGATGCGTTGCTTATTAAAAGGAGAACTTTTCTCGAGTTGCAGTTTTAGATGGCAAAAACAATCCAAAGCTACAGAGCAGCAAACAGGAGCTCCCGTATAATCAACCATATGGAAACAACACTTCCTGTCAGAGCTGTTGGTTCACCTATGGTGCATTTGTGCATAATACTGCATATGCAGACAGAAGTAAAAAAAAAAAAAAAAAAGTCTGTTAAGCCTTTTACCAAGACGTCTCTCAGAGAGAAAAAAATGACTCATGCTCCTTTTTAGCCTTAAAAACACATCTAATTTTATCCCTGTCCTTTTTTCTTCTCAATTTATAACCTTTCAAGTTAAATCTAAAGGAAATTATAGAGAAAAAAGAAAATGTTACAGACAATGCATATCCATCAGCACTTTGTCAAAAAAAGACCTCTTGTGATTTCCTCTGTGATCTTAGGCCATGAGGAGAGACACGTACCCAGAGGCAAGAGCATGGGGGAGGAAAATGACAGGTGGTGCGGCTTGGATTCTGATGGAGGGATAAGCTCAAAATTTCTTTCTTAACCTTTTAAAACTTAGTCTGGAGAAAGAAAACCTTTAAATTCTGCTCACCAACTTTAATTACACCTTTCAATCATTTTTCAAAATCTAAAATAAGAGTACGTTTGCCAGTTCAGCTGTCATTATTGGCCCCGAGCTCTTCCAAAAGGGAAGAGGGACAGAAGGAAACAGAAGGAAAACAAGACGGCAGAGTGAAATGAAAGGCACTGGACAGGTCTAGAAGGAGATACTGTAATCAGGTTTAAGACAGCTGAGCATCATTCAGGAAGACCTGCTCCATAAGAAAATGGGAGCAGGTCTAATAAGAGGCCAAAAATAGACAGGTTCCATAACTGCTTCGTCCTCACCGCGTAACACGAAGCAAAATGTCCTCTGACCATCTAAAGCACTTCTGTCTGTGCGTAAGAGAGACAACTAAAGATAAAATGAAGTACTGCAATGAACTGCCGAGCAATCGCCGTGACCAGCTTTGCTTTGCAGAAAGCTTCTTTGCATGCCTGGTGACGCCTGGTATTAGTCTGGTAATATCAGGCACCTGAAACAGATTTGAGACTAATCTTAGAATGATCAAACATTCGGTTCTACAAGTTTTAACTCTCAGTCAAAAACTTTATAGGTTTACAAATGTGTTCTATGTGTTCATAACCGATTCTACGTGTGTGTGCTATTCATGAAAGGGACAGAATGTCTAAGAAGATGAGGTTTAAATAGAAAGATGAGGTAAATATAGAAATAACGCAATGCCACCTGAGAAACTACAGCAAATCAGACACACCTCAATGTGCCAGTGGTGAGTGAAACAAAACTCAGAGGAGGAACAAGCCTTTTCACTTTAAAGCTCTCCACATGAGAAATCACAAAGTCTAGTTACCAGCTGGAAGCAAAAGAATTGGGGTGTTTAATGCATCCCTACCACTGATTCACATCACAGACGACTTTATCCAAGATGACACTCCACCTCAACAGTTTAGGGGTTTGGCAGGCAATGCCTATGAAAGATGGGTTGTTCTTTTAAAACGGCGCACACAAGCATACTGTACACAGATGGAGTGACTGAGCCATGAAAACGTATGCATTTCTGGGCCTTATCGTCAACTCGCAGCTTGTCTGTTACCCCCCCAAACACCATCACCACCACCTCTCTTTCTGTGAGGGGAAAAAAAAAAAAAAAAAAACCTAACTCAAGGTGAAGTATTATTCTCTCTTTTTTTAAATCTTTGATTTAAAAGTAGAACTGAGCTACACACGTCTTTGATGCTCATGCATAAACTATTCCTGTGATGGTAATGACTATGCGGTGTTATCAGCAGATATGAAAGCCGGCCCTAAAGTTTCTTACACGAAATAAAAAACAGGTTTACTTTTGAAATATTACGTCTTGAAAGTTTTCACTGGGGAACACAAAGATTAGTTAAGTAAAATGCCAAAAATGTACACGGTCAATATTTTACTTGGCGTTTTATTAAACACTTGCCAGATTCTAAACTTATAAATGATACAGTGGATTAGAGATGAAACCGTTACCGAGTTGGTGGCTGGAATAGGCAGGTTTTCAGTTTGAACGGTGACTGGGAAATCATTTCGAGTTCAGTTGTACTTGCAGGTAAACTGGCAAAGATGCACAAACCGGAATCAGCAGGTTTGAGCTTTACAAAAATGTGAAATTGTCTTTGGACAAGAACGTTTCAAGTGGTGTATAAATGACAATTATGGAGCAGCGGCTTTTCTTTGACCCATTTAAAGAAAATAATGTAATATACCAACAACTTTATGAAAGCACGACCCAAGTTAACTATTACTTGAAAGCATGAAGAGGTGAACGCTACTCCCTGCATAAAATAAAACTAGTTATAATACCGCTTTATAAACTCACCAGCCACCTATCAGGTACACCTGGTATACTTAATGAAGTGATGAGTGGACCATTGACAGACTTGTATAGACCTTGATAACAAGCTGACAGGGATCCAATCGGGTGTGTTTGAGCAGAGACACATCTCAAACATGCAGGGCAGTGCACCCCAAGGAACAGGGTTGGAAAACACTGCTCTATCCTAATGGAGGACTAACCATCTTCTGTCTCCAGCTGCCTATTCAGGCTTTGGGTTGCAAGGATCATCAGTGACTAAATTCTTTATAAATGACATGGACGAATAGGCCTTTACCACTCAGAGGTGAGTTTTTATGTTATTGTAATACAATACATGAAGTGAAGGGGGTTAGTGGTGCTTGCATGCAGCAAAGAAGACACTGAAGAATAGGATGTCAAGAAGAAGGAAGTGAACAAGCAGCATTGACAGACGACAGAGGTCTCGCAGCTTCGCAGAGGGCCAAGAGATGCTGGCGATGCCACTGAACTGGATGCACCCGACTATGCAACCATCTCCTGCTCGCATCGCTCATGGTCGTGCGGTGACCTGCCTCAATATGGTGTGACAAACTGCCGTCATTTCAAGACAGTTGTTATGGTGAGGCATGTGGAAGGCACAATGGAAATAATCGACTGAGCAAAAGTAAAATAATCAATGTATAAGTTGAAAAAAAGCATCCGCTTCAGTCCAACTTGGCATCTTCCAGTCATTTCAGCACACACAATAGTTTCCTTTTGCAAATTTTACTTAGCGTTTCCTTGCAAGACTGAAATATAAAAAGCCAGAGGTGAGGTTCTTGTCGCTCATGCTTACATAGGAATTACTTCAAAAAGGGATCACTTCACAACCAAGCAGATGAAGTAGTGAGGCAGAAAAGTATTATTTAAATCTTAAACTTGTTACCCTCACTCTTAATGTTCTCATGTTTCCTAAATGCTTAATTCAAAATAATATTGAAAGGAATATTTTACTTTTACTTTACAGTGACTGATCCGCACAGCTGCTTAACCCTGACATGATGTGGATAAAAGCACAGACCCTCGCAGGCTGAAGGGGTCTAAATAGCTCTAGAAAAAAAATGAAGGCGCTGTTTCCAGCCAGAGGGAGAAATTTATGTCGTGTGTCAGGGATTTTTGTAAAGCAGGCTGGGAAGAAAGCTCCAGCGTCAGGTCTTTAAGTAGATGGGCCACTAAATAAAGGACTGACATAACAAGGCTGCTGGATTCTCTCCTGCCTGAGCCAGGTTATAGAGAAAAATAATGTGATACAGAAAATAAAAAAATTATCGCACATGCATAAACAGCAAGCCAAGAAATAGGGGAGTAACTCTTTCATCCATATTGGCAATAGGAAATGCTTTCTACACTTGAAAAAAAAAACAAAAAAAAACGCTTACGCACAGTAAAAGAATGCGTCTGAAGCATGCGCTGTGGTTGGGCAACGGGAAAAACATAGAAATGCTAGGCTCAAGTGTACACATGCATTTTCATCTGAGCCAACTACCTGCATGAAAACAGCACATTCTGCTGTCTGATCTTCAATACCAGGCTGCAGCTGCCGAAACAAAAAAAAAAAAAAAACACACCCGTAGATGTCCCACATGGCATTCATGCTATGGCCCTGCGGTGCACTGGACTCTGTGCCCTAACACAAACTTTGGCATACACGATACATACATAAACAAAAATGCAACTAAACATTAAAACACCCACACACATGAGCTAATGAGTCTGTGTGTTTTGTAGGCAAGGCTCCCCTGAGAGGGAACCCACAGAAATAACTCCACACGGAAGGAGGAGGAAAACTGCTGCAGAGAAAAATCTGCTAAACAAATACAGCAGGAAACAAGGAGGAAATAGTGCTACACCGGTCCTCCAGCTTGCCTTAGTAGCCACTGATTCATATTTGGCCTACAGACAAACAGAGCATTATGAATTTATTCCACATTCCCAATCAACGTTCTTTATTTTTTCATGGCAACTAAGAAATTGGGACCGCAAAATGAGCATGTTAAGACTACAGTGAATTTGGATCAGTATTATAACAAACATTTTTGCACTATTTACTGAAGTCAAGGTTGGTTTAATTTAGGATTCCGTCAGAGACCCTTTCCTGTGTAAATGTTTTAATCCAAACAAACAGTATTCCGTCAGTATTCTTTCATATGAAACGCTGTACTCTACATGCCTCATCTTTTCATAGTGATATCTGAAACATAAAGAAGTTATAGTTTGCACCACTTCTATTCTGGGTGAGGAATATGTTTGCTAAAACGGGAACATGTAGGTGTGGGGATGGCCAAGAACAGCAATCAGCAAAGCCATTTATCATAATCGGTGGCAAGTGCACTGTTTTCTGGAGCTGTCAGCGTGACTGTATGCAGCACGAGGAAGAAGTGCCGTGCTGAATGTGGCTTTCTGTGGCTGCTGGCAGGAATGGGGACAATTGTGCGCAAAAGAAAAAAAAATATGTCACAGCATGTTAGTTTGGTGATTAAACAAAGTAAACAGATGATACAGACAAGAAGAGGACAACCAAAGAAAAGGCAGAGATGAAGGGAGGCAAAAGAGGTGCAGCAATGGAGACAGAATGAAGATAAAAGACATTAAATACACTATGCAAATGTTTTACACTCTGCATCTGTTTAGATTCTTATATAAAATACGACATAATATCAGAGGTGCCTGATTAGTCACAAAAACAGTACAGTATGACCACAAACCCAATGATACAGGGACAAGAAAAGAGGGCTATGCAACAGATGTTACGGGTCAGAAATATGAGTAACCAAGGACAACTGGGGAAACATCTTAAATAAGGTGATTTAAAAATGTGCAAAGGTGTTTTGGATTAGACTTTTTTGTAAACTGCACTTTGTGCTTTCTAGATCGACACCGTGATGACAATTTCTGAACTCAGGCAACTAAAACTTAAAAATTCATATAAATAATAATACAATTTTATCATTTTGATCAGACTTCACATAATTGCAAGAGCCAAGACAAAAATCTATTCTCCTCACTTACACCGCCACACTTTTCCAACCCCCAGCTCAAAAGTAAAAATGAGTGCTTCAGACAGTTTCTGCAGAGCTATTAGTATCTCAGTCTAAAATTAGAAAAAGGGATCATCTCGTTTGATGATGTGGAACTGCTTTATGGGGCTGTCTGGTGGTGGGGGGCAGGCTGGGAGCTCAATGAGCCATAGGAGTGCCAGCTTTGTGCACTCAGTGGGGTCTGCCACAGAATGAGGTGAAAGTGCCAGGAAGGGCTGGCTCAGTATCGGATCATAATGGTTTACGCTTAATGGCTGCCGCAAGGGACAAAGTTTGCTACTGTGTGTGTGGTGGTGGTGGTGGGGGCTTTTAAAAGGGTAAAACTTCTGGATGTACATTCTCATATTTACACTTGAGGGAGAGACCCAAGTAAGAAAGGAATATTCCCCTCATGCAATCACACATTTCTTTTCACATTTTTCTCTTATAGAAAGTAAAAAGGGACTAGCAGTTGAAAGAAAGCTACGGCTCCCTTCTCAAAGAAACGTTCCTTATATTGTTAACCGTCCCAGTAGTTCATTTGTTCTGTAGTACTACTTCCTTTCTTCTCTGTTCATTATGTAAAGTAGTCTAATGCACTAGCTCAGCTGAAAGCACACAAATGCATACTTGGGCTTCCTCAAAAAAATAACAAACAAAGGAAAACTTTCTTTTTACTGCCGTTTTAGCGTCTGAGTGGGAGCCATAAGTAGAATTAAATTGGAAGCCAAAGAAACAGTGATTCAATTGCCTAGTTTTAAGAGACACCTTGTGAGCTGAACATGTTTTCCTAAATTTCAGTACATATACTGACGAGTGTTTAACAAAACAGGAAACAAAACAAACATTTATTCAAAACTTTGATGTCAAAAATTTTTTTTTTTAAGTACTCTTAGCCAACATTGCCTTGACCTTGTGTCCTGCTGATGTTTCATGTTGAAGAGGAAGCACCAGGATCCTAAGGATTCATCATTTCTAATGGTTACCTGGAGACGCAACATCTTAATCAGATGCATTCTTCGTACTCTTAAAAATAACCACTCAAAATGTCTAAACACTCACAACAATGCAGGGAGGACTCAGTAAAACGAAGCACAGGATACATGCTTTGAGTTCAACAAGATGTGAGCGTATGAGATAAGGAAAGTTAACAATGGCAGGATGTAGAGCCAGGAAGCATGCCTATGGGGTGTTTGTTGGGGAATGGGTTTGAGAAATGGAACCATCATTGGTGAGGTTTTATAAAACTGCTGCCCTGGAACTTAGTACCTAATAAAAGCAGTGTATTTTCTCTTTCCCCAAGTAACTGAACAATACTAGTATTTCTTTGTCCATCGCTTCCCTTGTTCGAATAGGAAATAATACCATAATTTAAAGAGGTAACCTGAAGGTTGGGAAAACATCACTGCAATTAAAATATAGATCATTAGGACATCCAAAAATACTTACAACCTTTTGATTCTTAAATACTGTACTTTCTCTGTGCGAGTGTGTACACACATCTGTTCCACAGGGTCATACAACAATGGCAGGAAATGTCAAGCTGTCAGAGGAGGAAACAACAAAGGAAGAGGATGGAAAGAAAGGCTCTGACTGTCAATGTGAAAAGAGAAGATAACGAGCACTGCACTTCCTGCTCCAACCCCTGCCATGAAGGATACTACAATAAGCAAAACCACTGGCAACAATGAGGAGGGGAACAATCTGTAAAAATGCATCACATGCAGTTCTGAAAGCCTGATCTGCCCATTCATATTTTGACTGATTGTGATCATCTAAAAATTGTAATCATACACAAGTAATTGTATTTACATTTCTTATTTTAAATTTAACATATATCTGTAAAAAAAAACAAAAAACTGTTTGATTATAACTTCATTTATTACATTTCCTTCAGCAGTGCCACGGTGTTCAATTAGAGTTAGAGTACAACAGATTGGTCCTTAACCTTAGTCTGAGTTACAGACAGTTTAAAGAAATAATAAGTGTGCTATTGTGCCTTTTTGTCCATCCAGTCCAACAGCTAGATGCCAGTGTTATTACTTGGTTGAGAATATTAAGCAGTTGCTGATAATATGATAACCCACTCACATATTTATATTGTTTACTGTTCAGAAATGTTCAAATCTACTACTGCAGAGTTTTATGCAGCGTTTCCATTCAGTCCTGCGCTCTCACTATACGCACACATTACATCACCCAGTCTCCCCTTAAAGCAAACATTTTTTTTTTTCTGTGTTTTAGACTGCCTAATGAGTCAGAAATGGGAGATACCATAAAACTCATTAGGTAAGATTGGGATTTGTAGAAGTCCAGGATAAATCCAAGTGGGCTGGCAGTGTAGGGCCGACTTCCTCCTCCTTTCAAACATTATGCATCCGATGCTCCAATAACCCCAACGGGATCCACTGACCTGGCAAACCAACTTTCCATACCACTTGGTGATGGCAGTGCAGCACTTTTACTGTTTGCCATCCACCAACAGAATAAACCACGATGACTATGAAGAAGCAGAATGTCTACAGGATAGCTTACAACCAGTCCACACCATCTCCCAGCAGCTTTTTGGAGCCACGCTGAACTACGCATCCCGAGACAGGGACTTGCTTTAGCCCTGTACAAATTCCTGAAAGTTCTTGAGCGGTTGTTTGTGGTAGTGGAGACAGAGACGCGTGTTGACAGCCACCGTCCTGTAAAACTATCCCAGACCCCAACTAATGGAAACCTGTCTCCTAAGGCAACACAGGAGCCCGCTGTCAGATATTTTACGAATGCAGCACTGCTTAACAAAACCCTTTTTTGCCCATATTTCTTTTGATATTAACTGTACTCGCCTGTAAAATGATTGAGACTGTCAGCTCACATGTACATTTTAAAGCCACACAGCTGCTCTGCAGGACAGAGATGTCAAATGTTCTCATTCATGGGGTTGTTCTGGCAACACTGCAACAGAATCTGGGCCTGGTTAGTCCAGACTACTCCTACAATCGAAACAATTCAAGCCTTTTTTTTTTTAAGAAAAAAAAAAAAAAAAACAAGTAGACAACGATGATAAAAGCAGTATGACACAGAGAAGAAGTATGTGGGTGTGAATATATAGTGTGAAGTATATGCAATGTGGAGTGTGAATGTGCATGTGAGTATTAGTGTGTAATTGGATGTGAACTCTAAAATTTAGGGTTAAAATAATATTAGATTACTTTCTGCATTACTTGTGTATGCACGTGCATATGTATATTTATAGATAGATACATAGATTCATACTAGTGTTAACGTTGTCATGCTTTATACGATGACTTTGACGCGTCTGGAATGAATCAATACAAATGAAACATGTAATGAAATTAAAGTTATGTCTCTAATGTCTGCAGACAAATACAGATGGAAAGATGAAGATGGGGCTGTGACTTGCACAAAGACAAATGCATGTACTGGTACAACTTTACAGCTAAACCGATTAGAAATGGTCACATTATATTGCTAAATAATGTATTGTCTTGTTAAAAAATTGACCAAATATAGATTTGGAATTGGTATACCACTTAGCCTGATAAGTAACAATAATTCTTCATAATTTATCATCATAATTACATTTTGTGAGGAGCAATGCAGCTGCTGTTCTGTTTTTGTGCCAGTTCTTCATCTTCTTCACAGCTTGACAGACCATTTCTAGAGGTCCTAAATCTTATCTAAAAACACCCACACATGTGCAATTCAAATTGAACACAAAACAATGGTTTTGAATAGATGGACAGATATACATGGTCTTAAGCCACAACTTAGTTCGGATTCAATTATCAAAAGACTGACTTCGTACAAGTTTGGTAGTCTTCAAGAACTGTCTGGGAAAAACTAACAGGCATGTTGCAGTTTAAGATGGTAAGAAACTCCGGGTGTCTGATGCATTTTCTGGTGTTGAATTTGCTTAATCTTGAAGGACACACAATGAATAAGAGGAGGAAAAGGCTGCTCCTTCAATCTGCAGATCATAACAGGCCCTGTTCGTTGAATTTGTTTCGTCTAGTGTCTGAGATTACCTGCTCGATCTGTTTAGTCTTCCAAGAACTGCTGATCCTGTCAGTGTAACTTTTAGAGTATCTGCAAAACTAATGCTACAGAAGCTATGACAGCCGGGTCAGAATTTTATAATTGCAGGCAAAGAAAAGGGACCAAAAAAAAAAAAAACAAAAACAAAAAAACCTATTAGCCTTCTTGCTGACTCAACTGTCATTAACTAAGCTTCCAGTATGGTTAGGCCTTTAAACATTGATCTGCATCAAAGCACTTGGGTGTGTGGGCTTTACAAATCTGCAAGCACATATGCATGTACACAATTACAGCCAGCGGGTCCAGGCATGTTGTCCATACCAACTGATATTTCTGGTCTGGCAGTTAGTGAGTGGAGAGACAAGCACACGCTATGATTGTGAGCACAGACAGTGAGAGCAGGGCTGATGCAAACCGACAGACCACGTTGCAGGCCTTTAATGTCACCACTCGTCCATACGTAAAGGAGGCGACGTAGCCGCAAGGCTGGATTTTCGCAACCCAGTTCAACACACAAGTACTGAAGAAAGCTACTACAAAGAGAAAACAGATGGACGCAAAGAGCTGGCAGAGGAGAAGAGAACGGTAACACAGAAAGGACAAGAGTGATGGGAGCTGTAGTCTCTGCTAAAACAATATAGGTAAGAAGACAAGGCCAGGACGTTTAAACAACAATAACAGAAGAGTCATCATATGACAAATTATGAAATATTTCAAATTAAGGCAAAATACAAATAAGTGCGATGTATGTGCATGTTTATAGAAAAAAAGAAAAACAGGAGATGAATAAAGTAAGAATCTGTCTGTGATGCAGGCAGACTATCATTTCACATGTTGATGGGAGAGGAGGAGGAGGAGGAGGAGTGGCAATAAAAGCAGGCCCTGGTTCATCAAAAGTGCCAGGTGCTCAATAAAAATAAGGTTGCAGAAAGAACTCCCATCAAAGCAGAATAAACCTGCTTTAGATAACAACATTCTAGGAGAGAAGAGGAGGAGAGAGGAAAGGAGAGGAGGGAAGGGGAGAAAGTCCATTTCCCAGCAGATTTTTCTTCACCTTACAGTGTCAACAGCAGCTGGCACCTCAGCCCCATGCGCATGCCTACACCTGTCCCCCCTGCTGGATGTACACACCATCCATCTCCAGCTCCAATAAATCTTCCCCTTCTCTCGAGGGTTACTCATAATTACTGTGAATTAGTCAAGTTTCAAACATAAAATGAGCAAAAAAAAAAAAAAAAAAAAGTACATCCATATCTTGAATCACTGCCCAGAGAGAAACTCCTATATCTTTAAAATCACTGTGCTCACAGTCATGAGTCTTTTCATGTCATTTGTTGATTATATATGTCCACAACACAGATAGCAAAAGCTGTGATCTTATCCTACAAGAAAATAAATCAATGCATTTAAAAGCAACAGTCCCAAATGCCAGCTATAAGTAAATAAGGACGTGGTTTTTTTTGTGGTTGAGTCTGTACTAGATTCCCATGTTTACTTCAAGTTTATATGCAAATGAGAAACATACTGTTAAAGCACCGAAACAACTCAGTATTGTGCACGAGCAAACCAGTTTGCGGTACGTATTCTGTATTGAATTGTGACTTTTTCAACATTTCAACAAGAATGTTTGACTCTTATGCATCACACGCTATAATAATAAAATAAAACAACAATAATGTCACATTATGCATCAATAGTTTACTTTTATTTATGTCCAGGATTTTTCCTATACAGGGCAGTTTTTGGCACCTCATCTGAAGAACAGAAATTTGATTAATTAAATTCCCGATTCATTTATTTGATACCAATTAACACATATATCCTTTACACACCTGAAACAGCATTTACACATAGTTAATTTTAAATCAAGGTGATTAAATCCTTACCAACTGCAAATAGCAATCTGTTGGGGGTTACAATGAACTCGCATAATAAAGCAAGTTTGTGAGCCAGTGTGTGGCTGTCTCACGGGCCAATGACAACCGCATGAATCCCATCACCTAGCAGCTTAAATAAAATAATCATGTTTCGATACTTTGCACTCTACCAAGGCAATTAAACAAGTGATAAATACAACAAGTAAAAGACCCAATGCAACACTGTGAGCTTGTGTCACAGACAGCACTTGTATGCATACTTCTATGTGAACTTGTAGGAATGACTGTGTCTGACCCATTAAAGCACAAAAAGCCATTGTGTACGATTAGCCGAGGGGGCGCAGAGGGGTGACATGCGGAGCTGGGGAGGGGTCAAAGCCAGCAAGATGACCTCATTCACACCACATAGGAATTCTCTGTCTCTTCCCATTGATCTTTACCACACAAACCATCCTCCTCTTGCTGTTGGCTGCCTTGGGTTCCTTTTTCTCGTTTGGCTTGCGGCAAACACAATTGATCAACTGAGCAGTGACAAGAACCGTGCTCACTAACCCTTTAATATAGCCAACACATTCTTTCCTGCTAGTTATCAGTGGATTTTCATGTCAGTCTTTCCTGTTACACACTGTCCTACAGAGGCTCTTTGTCTCACCAATTACTGCCTAATCGTACAAAACCACCTATTGTCTGAGTTGAGTAATCTCCTCGCAACCACTGCACTGATAAAGACAGACAGTCTAATGCCAAATTCATGGCAGCCATGTCTGCATATGTGAATCGTTCAGGACTGGATGTGCAAATGGTTCTATTCATACTACAATTTGGGTCAGCTGCATTTAAGCTTTTCATGCATGTGAATTTAATCAGTTCACTGTCCTTGTACTCTCAGTGAAGCATTGAGGAGGTGTTGATAACATCAATTCTCTTGCAGACGTCTGTCAAACCAGCAACCATGTTCTTTTTCTGCTTCCTTTACACCCCACCCCCTACCCCCACATACAGATACACAGACACAGTACTTTGCAGCTTATAAACCAACTTTAATCTTAAAAAACATCCAGTTGAGATATTTGAGAGCTAAGAAATGCAATATAAGAAAAAGACTGAAGGCAGAAAGATCCACAATCAAGCAGCAAATGAAGTCTAACAAAGCATTTCCAGGGAGGAAATTCAGAAGTTGATGTTCGTGGGCTGCCGACATGGACTGCAGAGCATTTTGGTTATATTTACAATATTTACGATGATGTTACTAGGTTTAAATTACTTTTCAGCCCCTAAAAGGAAAGACGTTATCTCAAAATGGTTCTACGTGCTAAATGGTAAAAAAGTCATTCTTCTTAAACATCTTAAATAAAAGTTTAAAGTCTACAATCAGATGACACCATTATTGTTTTAATTTCAAATCTGTTGCGGTGGTGTTTGAAATCTTAAAAACATCGCTGTCGAAATAGTTCTTGAGCTAATCATATGACCTGGACTTTCAAATAATTTCCCTGAGTAACTTTCCCAAGCACCATAGACTACTACGTACTTTAACATCTTAACATGCAAACACCTTGTTATAATGTACTGAAGCCGTAGACATTCACACATTCAGATGACATCACTGATATTTCAAACGCCATCTTCTGTAATGTTTACATCTCTCACTCCGCTGAACGCACAAACCACTTTCAGACATTCACGCAGTTAGGAGAATCCAGACGTGGGCTCCTGGAATACCTTGTTGTCTAATTTAACTCTTCTAAAAGCTCACAACTTTCACTTGTTTTATCGCGAGTTTCAAGTTCCTCCTATGTCCTGATTCATTTGTGATGACAATATGCTATAAAGGAATCTTATTAGCTCTTGGCATCTCACTTTATGTGGCCCGTAGGGAAGGTTATGACAGTATCGCCTGCTTTCGAGAAGCCTCACAAAAACAACACAGGCTGCTGAGAGACAGTTAAATTATTCATATTTGATTTAATCGTCAAGCCTGTGAGAAACCATGGAAAATTGTGCAAAGCACAAGAAGACTCATCTACTGGGTTATCTTAAGAAGGATTAATAAAACTGACATGTATCGGGTTTGGAAAGGTAGCAGTGGTAAATCATTTTGCTGGTATAATGTTTATGGAAACATTTTTACAGTCAAGCAGGAAAATAGCAAACCCTCGTAATTCAAGGGTTTCATGTATCAAGATATAATGGAAAATCATGTGGACCTTAACAACAAATTAGACATGGAATATTACATGGTAAAATTTATTCAACAAAACTAAGCCAAAATCTTCTCTAATACCCCTTTAGACAAAGAGCGCAGCCAGCTCATTTAGCAGTAAGGTGGTCTATGTGAATGCATCTAAAACAATAAAGTGGGCTCACAAGAGCTGTGAAAATAGGGAGCAGGGAGTTGGCCGGTCTGGAAATGCTGCCGACTCTTGCAGTTATCTTTTGATTCACAGGTGGGACAACAGTGGGCAAGCGAGCTGCACATATTTTGATATGAGCTGTTCCATATGGGGCAACAGCCGCTTGGCAAGTCTCGCAGCTTTTGTACGCAGTTTGGATTTAGAATCGGAAATGAAAGAGACAGGTGACAGGAGCAGCCGGCCGGCATCTGATTCAAGAGGAGGCTTGAAGCTCTGGAGGATCCCGTTTGGTACAAATGAGCCTGGATGTTGGCTAGAGTTATTTAAATGGTATTTAATAGTCTGTCTGAACAGTCACAGTTTCACTCTCCTTCTGTATAAATGCAAGCAACAGACAGGCGCTAATGATCAAATGCACTTGATTAATAAAATAATGGCAAGCGTTAGCACCTGAGTTAAAACAGTGTTAAGCAATTTGCCAGACTGAAGCACTTAGGTAGGTTAACACAACGCAAAGCAGGAAATATATGATCTTAGAGAAGCAACTGTCAGTCTGGAAGGGTTTTAAGGGGTTATTTGCACACAATGTGGAGTCCACCATTCCACCGGCAGAAGCATTTTTCACAAGTGAAAGAGACTTAAGACAGCTGCAACTCTTCCCACAAGTGGACGTCCAAGCAAATTCTCCCTATTAACTACCCAAGACGGGAAAAGGCAGAAAAAAAATCTGCATCTTTGAAAGCTTCCGTTTGTCTGTTAAATTTTGACATTTATGACAGTAAAATGGGAAAAAGTCATGCTCGTTTTGTAGGTTTTTCCAAGAGAAAGTCTAGTATGTCAAAGTTACATGTGAACAAACCGTTTTAAATAAATGACACCTAAGGGGAGATGTCTGGCCACAATGCACAGCGTTACATATGCTCAAGACAACTGCCTCATGACAACCGTCGACCGCAGGGCCTGAAATAAAGCTTTCAAAATCTGTGTACAGGTAAACGGTAATAATAGATAATAATAAGAGTGGCATGCAAATGAACAAATTGTTAACCCAAATGAATTGTATGACAAATGATCATCTACAACAGATTATTAATCACAACAGTCCTAAATAGCACTAATGCTAAGCAGAGTTAAGTGTGTGTGAGTGAGTGAGTGAGTGAGTGAGTGAGTGAGTGAGCAAGAGAGCGAGAGAGAGAGAGACCGCGAGGGGGGGAAACAAACATAAGGCTGGAGGTTAAGTGCTCTGACTGCGCTCCCAGTAAAATTCCTGAGCTGGCTGCCAACACTTGCTTGCCATTCCTGCTCTGAAAGGAGAAAGAAAATGAATGCAGACTCGTGGGTGAGCAGGAGAGGAACAGAGTGAGCATTAAAAACATTTCTTTAAACTCCCATAATTAAAAGAAAAAAAAAAAAAAAAAGGGGGGGGGGGGGGGGTACAAGTGCTGCAAAATCATTCCTGAAAAACCTCACTGCTAACCACTATATCTATTATGACAGTTTGTAGACTTAAATCCAAATCCAAATAGTGAAAGGCGGTCAATAGAGGGACGACTGTGAGCAGTGCAGTGGGAGAGCTATTTCAAACACTCGGAGAATGTAACTGGGTGGGGCCCGCACTTCTCCCAACTTAGAAATATCATGCGAGCTGCTAATCCACACAAATGTTTCATGAAGATATGTGACGAGATGACTCGTGATGCAATCTTAAAGAGTCAAAAGAAATCTTCAGAGACAGAGCCATCTCTGTAGAAGAGGGTATGAGAGGAGCTTGCTTCTCTTGCCACCACGGTAAGAAAACACCCCCCTCCCTCCTTCATGTCTGTCAGACGGAAAAACAAACCACTGACTCGACTTCTCCATAGTGTTTTCCTGTCTGAAATTGGCACAACTTCTCTAAGAGTTTATTTTGGTGCATGTCCGTGTGTGTGTTAGACAAAAACAAGTTTGAAGAGAAACAGATGTTTGAAAAGTGACAGAACTTGAGCAGTGGGTGGAGCTTCGGGTTAAGAAAAAGGAATTAGCAACTCAAGTCAATGAGCAAGTCTGAGTCAAGGTGCTGTTGCAATACTTTGATTGCAACATCCCTTTCTACATCTTCCATTTTAACCACGTTCTTTGTCATTTATTGAACACTTGGAACCATGACTCTCACTTTAACACAAACCACAAAGCCACATTTTTGCAGGTAAATTCCTGCTGCACCTGGTTATCTTATGTTCGTTTTAACATAAGGAGGGGAAAAAAAGTAGGGAAGATAAACAGCCACCCACAATGTGTTGTCTAACAGACAGTAGTATGTGGGAAAGATGTTTAGTCTTGGCGACAGCCAGTTAGATAGTCAGCCAGGCAGTTGGGGCAGGGCATAAAGACAGGAGGCCAGGCAGAGGCAGCGGCGATAAGGAGGCCCCAGCACTCATGGGACTGAGTCTTAAGATAAGAGCCTGGAGCTGCCTTTGGATGACTTTATCATACAGCATCTGTTGGGGGGGCAAAATAGGAGCTGGGGGTCAGAACAAAGACAAAAGAGGCCAAGGGGCTACAGCATGGTGGAAAAGGTGCTCGGCAAACATGACTTAGAGGCGATTAGAGGAAAGCGTAGTCCTGCTACAAACTTTCCACCTCACCATTGTCAGACTTGCGCCACCACTTAATTTATTACCAGAGAGGAAAGATTGTGTAAGGGGGACCACATGAGGGTAGGTTAGCGGCTGACAGACAGCACAAATCTTCCAATTCTGCTTCCTCACTGGCGGTTGCAGCTCAGTAAACCAGCTCACAGAATGGCTCCTGTTAATTAAATCCCAGCTTATAAGTAAGTGGTGCACTGGGAGAGGGAGAGGATTGTGGAAATGAGAAAGGGTTGGGGTATATAACAGGTATCTGTTTGCAACTAGTCTTCACCTAACAAATCAGTCTTTACACGTGCCCCCTCAAAGCTGCAACCAGTATCTTACTTCTTTTTAGTGATGCTTGATCTGCTACATTGATTTAATGGCAAAGGTTACCTCGGGTCGTACCCTGTACTTTGGAATGCCAAGAGTTAAGCCAAAGCGGAAGATGACAGTGCAGCAATGGTTACGGGGAATACAAATTTAAAAAAAAAAAAGGGAAAAACCGTGCACAAAACTGACATAAAAAAAGGGATATTAAGAAGGAAGCACAGCAGAAACATCCAGCATTCTCTCCTTCATCACAGCCTGCTCTCTAAACGGAAAATCCCGAAGGACCAATTCCCTACAAAGACTCCACAGTGGACGACAAACTGTTTGTCCTCCAAATGCTGACAACACTCCCAGGAACGTCCCGTTAAATCGTGACACATGGAGACACACAGGCAGACTGTATAGTATGGAAACTGTATGGTGATCTGTGTGCCGGCACGACAAAGCCGAGCCGAACAATGCGTGAGAACAACGGGCCATTTGGTCGTTTAAACAAAACACAACTAGTTCTGTGTGTGGGTGGGCGATGCGGCCAAAAAAACCTAAACAATATCTTCTCGCTCACACGAATGAGTCACAATGTCTTATGATCACCCTCTCTCCCTCTCTCCAAACTTTGGGGGAACATTTTCCACACCCGACCAATCTTTCTACATTTCAACGTCTGCAACCAGTCATCGACTATTGACACGATTAGTCGACTAATTGGATTATGAATCTCATTATTATTAAATGGCTCTTCATTAGCTCTCACGAAGTTGATGCCTCACTCTGTTCATTTTCTTTTCCCCGACAATAGTCAACAATTAAACTTGTTGGTGACCGTTTTTAATTAGCAATGTCGACTAATCGTGACGCGACAATTTTGGAAGCTGTTGGTGCGAAACAGCTCTCTCTCCTGTGCTGTGCTACCTTCAACACATCTTTTCACTGCTACATCTCTTCAAGTTATATGGTCTGTCTCCATCTGCCAAGAGAATATATAGCAATTTAAATCAGCTTGTTGGCAGGCAGATCGTAAATGGAGAAGAGGGGGGAAAAAAGAAACCTCTGTGGCAAGTGTCACCTGAGGGAGATGAACAACTGCAACACGGGGGAATTTCAAAAGAGGCCTGTCAATCTGCCAAAGTGACCTTGGGGGACAACGCACATATTGGGAAAGTAACAGAGACGTCCATGCACACATGCTACCAAAGCAGGGTGGGCCCAGTCGTCACACACAAGGGTGGTGTCCGCTTTCTTCCGCTACGGAAACAGCTGTGTAGACGTGAAAAATGTTGGCTGGACGAGGGAGCTGTGCAGCTGTTGTGAGGTGGGTGAAAGGGAGAGGACATTTAAAAGCATCGTTATTCACGCAAGTAGGGCCGAAGAAGGCTTTTTACCACAAATAATGCTTCAATCAAGCTGCGCTGTTGTGGTAGTTTTTACTGAGTTAAAAAAAAAAGGTTGTAAGGCACTTTAGACTAATGCCTAACTTTCTAGTGTTGTTATTTTGCTTTTAAACAGAACAAACCCCACTGTGGACCGGTTCTGTTCTAGTCCACCTCTGCTTTTCTTACCACCATGACAAAGCACCCAGCTTTACTGAGAACAGACAAGTCTGTCATGAGAAAAACTCAGACTCAACATTAAAAACAAAAACAAAAAAAACAACAATGTGCACCAACTCAAACAATGCGGTGGTTCAGGTGTAACACTAGACCACAAGCCGAAAGGCTCTCTTCTCCAGACTAGCCTGTCTGACTGGGGGATGGACATACCATCTAACAAACCATATTAAACAAACAAACTTTGTGACGCACTTAAAAGCATCTATGAGAAGAACAAGCCAAACAACCCTCCCCGTCATCAAAACCTGCCTGTCACACCTTCCTTGTGTATTCTGCAATCGCACTACCATCATGTCACACAGAAAACATTGGCACCAGGTTAGGACTGGCACTGTGGAAAACCTTGTAATTCCCAAACATAACACTTTACAGGAGTGCAATTGGGGCAGCAAAGTTATGAGTATCCCACCCATTACTTATTCAAAAGCAGAGTATGGAGGACTCCATCTCTAATGTAACAGGACTGACTTCTGATCATTGGGCAATCAAAAACATCACCAGTGAAGTTTCAGTTAAAGCTACAAAAGCAAAACTTGAAGACGTTTGCTGCAATATTTAACAAAAAACAACCAATATACTCAGGAGTCTTCTGGTCTCAACTTCCTAATTATGAAACACTGCTATGGCTGCTTGAGTGTTAAAATTTATATCGTCACAAAACTACGGTCTGCAAAGTCAAAAATATATTACTCTTTTAAAATAAATCTCACATTTGACCATAAGACGGCTAAAGAAGTACCTTGCTTTCAGAGTTTGCCAAAAAGCAGCACAACTGAGTGGTTCAAATGGAGATGAACAAATAGATGAAACAAGAAAGGGATTTGTCTCTCAACTCTTTAATACCTTACATATAAAATAGTACATTTTAAAGAATGTTTAATGAATTGAAATTAAACAATTTTATTATTATATTGATTATGGGGGTACAAAGGTTGCAAAAATGTGATCAACACCAGGCATTACGGGTTAAATTAAAACGGCCAACCTTAACCCGTCTGAGAACAATATCGCAAAACACTGATACCTCATCAGTCATGTAAAGCTTTTAAATGGCAGATTATTTAAAAACATGCAAATGCAAGACACTTCCTCTCCTGGAAAGCCCGTACTTTTAACAACCATTTACTGTTACTGAGGAAAAGTATTTTTATTCGTCAAATGTACCATGAAACTTCTAATGCCCTTGAAAAGAAAACGTCCAGAATTTAAGGTAAACCTAGATCTAGCTCCTGTCTTGGAGTAGTGAATAAACAGCCCTGTGTGTCTTCAGTGTCCTGTTTATCAGCTATCAAGACAGCCAGAAAATCTTTTCAGACCGGTTTAGCAACTACATATTGCAGAGCCTACTCATCCAGACATGCAACCGAAACCACTAAAAGCATGCAGCCCTCTGCTGCCTGGGGTGATCGCCTATAATTAAAACAAGTGAAGAGCCGTGTTATTCTTCCTGACGGCGTTGTCCAGTCTTAACCCGCTCACGGCTCTCGGGGATGGGGGGGCTTTGTCAGGGGGCTGTGGCGCTCTCTAGTGTCCCCATCTCACTTACATAAACCACAGGTCCAACCTTCCGCTTAGACCAGCTTATGTTAGTGACACTATAAACATAAACTGCAAATAAGCCACGTTTGTCCGGGCTGGCAAGGGTGCTGAAATCACAGACGGAGTGCAGAAAACAAATGGGAAAATCTCGTTTCGCTTTTTTTGACGATGTGCAGAATTTTTTGATCGGCTGAAAAAAAACAACAACAAACAAACAAAAACACTGTTTGAGAAAGGGGAAGTAAACGCAATCGACACACGCAACGCCCCGCTCGAGAACTAATGTTTTAACAGCTTGGCGAAGGAGAGTAAAAACCCGGCGCCACGTTTGATTTAAAAAAAAGTTGGGAGTGATCCCCGCGGACTCCCCCTCCTCTCCACCCAGCTGCGGCTGCAACTCACCGGCCATTGTTCGGGCAACAAGCAGACATTCCTCCGCGCCGCTGCGCTCGACCACCGAGTTCACAACTACCACGGCGGTCGACACAAACACGAAGAAAACGTCGGCTAACTGACATGAAAAACAACAACAATAACAACTATGGCTCAAATATTTTTTTTTCGCCGTATTCGTTCACGACACTAAGTTGACGCCACCGTCGGTCCCCGAACACTTCAGCGGGCTCACTAGCACCAGATGTGGCTAACTCGAGCTAAACCGCCGCGGACATGTGGAACCGGGCCCTCCCGACACCCGCGTGGGCTACGGCCCTCCCGACACCCGCGTGGGCTTCGGCCCCCAAAACCGCGTTTCACCGTTCCTCAAAACATCTCCGCCACGGGAAAGCGGTACTTGTGTCTCGCGTTGGCGAGTTGGACAAAGTTTTCACCTCGTCGAACTCCGTGGAAACACTTTCATTCCCACATTCCGCTCAGTCTAAAACTAAAGGAGATCCTCTCTTTTTCTTTTATTTTCTTCAGTGGAAGTGTGAGATTTTTCTCCGTGGAAGTTCAGAGTGTCACCACGCCTGCCACGGAGGACACACACCTACAATATCGGGGCGCCCGTTACTAGTGTGGCTCCGGCTGGTGCTCTGCAGCAGGAGGACCCCGGGAAGCCACGCCGACATCGGACTGCGCCGTGGTCACGCTCGCTCGCGTCCCCCAATTCACGTCCCCAGTGGCCAACCCCCCCACTCCACCACACACACACACCCCACGTCTCTCCAGAATCCAACTTACCTTCGTCCAGAAGCCTTTCTAAGTGCGTGAAGATGCCGCAGAGGTTTGGCAAGCTCGTCATGAGCTTCTTCTCGTTTAACAACTGCATCAAATAGTCGGGACTCGGCCTCGGTCGCTCCTTCACTTCGACCTCTCCGACCATCATCTTTGCGGTGAGAGCGTAGAACGAACCACCGCGAAACACAGAATCCTCTTTTAAGAAAAAGAGAAGGGGAAAAAAAAACAAGAAAAAAACTTCCTGCTACAATCCCTCGCTTCCCTCCTCCTTGAGAGCGAAATACTCTGTAAGTTCCCCTAAAAATACTGGTTTGGTTGGTTCTTGCTGTCTGAGTGGAGCGGGGGCAAAAAGGAAACCGTTATCTCCCGTCCGCCGTCTCGTGCGCCGTACCCTCCTCTACGCCGTGTGCGCGTGGGGACGTTCGATTCCACCACTGTAGGCGCGAGAGAGCCTTCCACCGGAAAGGTTACGTCCTCCTCAACGCCCATTGGCCAGAAAGTCTTCCAGGGGGACTAACGGTTAAACCAACGGGCACCCGCATCTGCGTTACAGGGGCGGGGCCGAGACGCTTGCACGGTGATGGACGGGAATCCAAGCCAACAGGAACCAGTGCGCAGGAACGGACACGACACCCGTGAAGTGTTGTCAACACAGAAAGGCACAAAAATACGTTTTTTTTTTCTCCCCCAGTTTCCCTCATTTACAGCCATAAACAGATTCCTTAATGTGCCTAAGGCGAAACAAGTTCAAGGGCTCAAAGAGCCTTAAACTAGAAATATGTGACACAGTAAGAAACTTAAAAAAAAGGTGCACAAGAGATTGAAATTCCTAGACATTAAAAAGTAAACAACAGGATAGACATTAACTAGAATGGGACACAAATGCCAACTACTACCATATATTGTTATTTATCTTTATTTTAGAAACCTTGATGGACACTTTGGCGTGTATATATGTGTGAACTCAAGATGCACACATGCAGGAAGACAGTCACAGGCCCGGATACTATTTTAATTTAGATATATATATCATGTTTTATTCAAAGGAAACGTCCATACGATGTGGAAAATTAAGGGTATGCACATGTGAATCGTGTTTTTATTATTTATTTTATTTTAAGATCCACTCCTCTTACTTGCGACTGTTTTTTGTCTCTGTTTAATTTTCACTGTAAATAGTGTTGTGGAGTGATTAAAAATCATCTGGTAAAGCTTTGGAGCACATTCATCCATTAAAGTCAAGCTTTATCTTTTATTGACATGTCATGTTAACTTTTTTTTTCCAAGAATTGTTTACAGTGTGTTGCACAAGGCATCAGTGCAGCCTTTATATCGCCATCCGGGAGACAAAAGAACACACCGGTGACTATGTGAATGTAGAAAAGCTCATTTTATCTTATAAGGTCTGGGTAATTTTAGACTCCTATGGTCCTTCTGATCTGGTGCGGACTAGAGAGCTGGTTTGAGTAGTCACGTGTGGGCTGAATGTGTGTTCAATCTTCCACTTCAGACACACAGATTGTATGCAACAGACATAATCTTCACTTGCCAAGATCAGCCCACGAGTCTGGCTGATCGTGGTTTTCACGTGTGAGATTCACTTTAGGGTGCTGAAATATGACAAAATAAAAAATAAAAAATTTAAAAAAGGGAGAGATCAGCCTGTACTGTCCATTTCCTACAAGTGGCTTATTGCTACTCAAGACTTGTACATCTTGTTATCTGCCCTGGGACCAATTGATCAATCCCCCAGTAATCAATGTAGCCTTTTGATAGTCCTGTCCTTGGCAGGACCTTTCCATATATCCTCGAAAGATTAACATTCCTGATCGATGCGGCACACAAAGCAGCACCCCCCACCTCCCCCCTCCAGTTATTAACATCCTGCAAAGATCCAGCACAAGTGGTCCGTTCTGATTTTAACAGCTGTTGGTTGAGAGGCATCCGGCTAAATCTGAAACCTGACCTTGGATGCCATTCAATTTGTACGCTCTGCCACTGAAGAGTAGCCCTCACAAGGGTGCATGAGTGCTTAAACAGCTGCACTTGAAACTGCTGGCTTCAGTTTGTCACTACTGTGCTGGTAAAGCAGACAGGCAGCGAAAGGTGAAAGTGTGCCATTATAAAACACTTTGTGTGAAATTCAGCAGAAATCTTTTGATCTGTTAGCTGACTGTTGGGGAAAAAAAAAAGAAAAAAACAAACAACAAAATGCTGGTGTTTGTACAAGGTACTGGGTAGATATATAAGGGGGGTTGGGGGGTGGGAAGTGGGGGATGACCCAGACAGGGGCGTGTTCATGCACAGGACACAGAAATTATTTTCCTGCAATATTTTGAAGACAAAGAAGACATTCTTCTAGCTGCAGCTACTCCTAGTCTTACAAGTAGAGTTAACTAATGTTTTATTGTTTAATTTTCTAAGCTACGAGTGGAGTCTTAAATTTCACCAATACATTAGTAAAACAAAAGAAAACAACCTAAAATCCAGCCAAACAACGACACCTCATCTCTCTTGACTGCTGCTGTAGAAGCACAAGGACACGTTGAGTTTTATCTGCGTGGTTAACAGATAACACATAAAGCTGAAACAGGACAAGAGTCCCGATCACGAAAGTCACCCGTGACTCCCACAGACAAATAGATGCACTGGATACATCTCCCGGACTCTCCCAAGTGTGGAAAAGGACATGCTCTGCTATGAACCTAACAGAAATTGACCAACATCGCAGACACAGTCAGTCGACTAGCAACCCTCCGGTGGTCGTCGTGGCAGCAGGCTGTCTCTCTGTGACACTTTGATGATGTAAGAACACAATGTGGTGGAGTTTTCGATCATCAAGTGCCAGGAGTTTATATCTGCAGCAATAATTTACGCTCATTCCTTTGGTGGCTGTACACCCCACCCCCAACCCCACACCCACCACGATGTGACAGAAATCCAGCGGCTGGAAAAAACTAGACTTTAATCGCCTGTAGGTCTCTGTATGTCTTGCACATACTGCAAAATTGTCAATAAAGTTGACTTTAATGCACTGTTGTTGTAACATCGAGTGAGTATTGTCAATTTTACTGGCTCTGGGAATCCATCTTCTCTTTGTCTTGGCTACTGCAGGAACTGTCAATCATTGAACACCATTTCGTTGTATAATGTTAGTTTTGCTTCACTTACATACCAAATAAGGCAGGATTGCTGGTGCATCTTTGGCATTGAACCTCAATAAATTTAGGGGGTCCAGAGCTTCTGTAGGAAACTCTCCTCTGCTTTGTGCTGAGTGTTGGTGCGTCTCTGGTTCTGTCCTGAGCGAGTTGTCAGGCTCAATGCCTACTTCTAACAATGTAAGCCAGTACAACCTGCTGCATGGTGTAAACTGGCCTAAACTGGTCCTGCCAAAAGCACCCTGCTGGCGAGGAGGGTTGGCATATCACCCCAGCAGAAGGAAAAACAAGATCTGTCACAGGTTCAGATGAGCTCTCTGTGAGCCAGTGGCTGACATGCAAACGGAGGTTCTTACTGTCAACTCAGCATCGGCTCTGGCACCAAGCAACGAGTCGTCTCGGCGACCATCTCAGCCTCTCCGTGTCATTGATCAACAGGGTTTCTCACCAAGGGATACTGCCTTTGTGCCGGGTAGTGTCACAATCTTAGGTGTGGGCTCATTTGTTGTTTTTTTTAAAGCTGTATTTCATCCTAACTAAGTCAAAAGACATGTCACACAATCGAATAAATAGCTAAATAAACAGAACACAGTATGATCAGCATGTCATTCCCAGACAACAGCTTTTTGAAGTTAAGTAGGTGATAGGAATCACAGAGCTTTCACGGATGCTGCTTCACCGCCCGAATATAGGTCATACGAGTCAAACATATCAAGCTCAGAAGTGACAAAAAACACTGAAAAATAAAGTTGTTATTCTTTAAGTACTGTGGTAAGACTTGTGCAAGTCTAATAACTAAAAAAAAAAAAAAAAAAAAAAGTACCTCTCCAGCAAGTGTTTTTGGGAAAAAAAACAGCTTTAGTGAAACCAATCTGTCTGTTTTCCCTTTTAAGTTCAGTTCAATTTGCTGTAAGCTTTATTATTTACAGTTTAAGATCATTTCATTGAAGTGTATAAAATTCAGTCAGCAGTGTAAAGGTAGAAAGCAAGATTTTTGAATAATGGATTACCTTTTACACCACCACCAATTACCCAGAACATGTAATAGTAGTCGGGCTGTCCAAATGGTCTGCACAATCGGCACGCTATCTCGAAGCCGGGTTGATAAAACATCCCTTGAAGTAAAAGACTGATAAGTGATTTTGTTGGATAAGACGTAGCAGATAGGCAGAGGGAATGAGAAACCCAATTTAATATGCGACTTGGAGATAGCTAAATTGTTCACGGTGTTGAGTTTATGTTTCCCTTTTTTTTTTCCCTCTTTCCTCTTTGACTGCAAGAACTGGAAAAGTCACAGTCCTCTCGCATCAAAAAGAATGTGGCATTTATTTGGAGCTTTGAAAAGGGGTTTAGTTCTTATCGCCAACGTTGTGCATGGTAATTTGCACCTTGCCTGGCGCTCATTCTTCTGACATGGGTCACATACAGCTTTAGTGCGTGTCTGCTAAGATGTGTGGAAAAACAGAAATACACAGTCAGAGGAAGAGTGACGTGGAAATAGTAAGGCAGAGCACAGTTTCACGTGCGCGTCTCCGAATATGAGTGTGTGTGTGTGCCTTCTGCTCCTGCCTGAGAGTAAACAGAAATTATATTAATCCCTCCTTTTTATCCCCCTGCCCTTGTGTTTTCGTCATTTTTAATAACACGGTTTCTATTCAACAATTAATCCAATTAACAAGGATCCAGATAATTAATGAACATGCGTTTAGCCCCTTTTGAAGAGAGGCTGTTAGCACAGTGACAATGAGCTCAGAGAGTGCCCGGGGTTTTCAAGTCAAAGTATGCTGATGGAGACAATAGGGGCCCGTCGGTAGGCCCCTGTAGCTCATCGCAGCTTGCCTCAGGGGCTGCGGACACAGGAAGTGGACTGTTTTGAGGCGAGCGCTCTGTGATAACGCCTGCGGCTGTGGCGCAGGCGACCAGAGAGCCACAGACTCTGATAACATGCATACAAGCAAACAAGAAACAGCATCTATCTTCCGACTTGTGAGTTTGTGAACCGTGGGGGTTAATGTGCAGGCAGAAAGCGGGTCATTTACATTTTGAGGAAGGTGCAAGTGCAGCGCAACAGAAATAAATGCCCTTCTGGAAAAATAACGCACATACAGAGAAATATATATAATGTGCCCATTATTCATTTTAACTTGTATGATAAGGATGACATGACAAATGTCCCAGTGCTGCTTGTGCACATGTGTTCATGCATTGTTGCACCCATAGTTGTTTGTGCATGCTCACATTATACAATATGCATTTGTTATTGTCAGCGACTGATTTATTTATGAGTACTAAGTATAAAAAAGGAAGAAATGAGTAAAAAGTGAAAGCAAAGGTGGTGCATGCTGGGAAGACAATCTAATCCCACTGGGTTTACCCTGGTGGTCTGTAAAGACTGATTAATTTAGGACCTCTAAACTGCATTGTGGGAACTTGTGCAACCTGTGTGTTTTGTGCCTACGTCTCCTGGGTTGGGTCAGGTCTTACGGTGGGAAACAATCCCCGACACCAAGGTGTACCAAGAAAGAATAAGGACTTTCATTAGGATTTTCATCTCTTAAAAGAGAGTGAGGTCACTTTAGAAGCAATATGTTGTGAGTGTTGAGTTTTTAAAGATTCAATCGACCAGCAGCACCAAACATGTTCTAAAGAAGTCCGTAGCATCGAAATCTGTTTGCAGACCTAATGAATATATCAGCCATCTGTCAGAGTTGTTAAAGCTAAAATGTTCTGTTCAGGCTCCAGTTTACCTGTCATCAAAGCAACTGTACGTCAACAACGACTGTATTCATCCCTAAAGCTGCTTTCAGGGCTAAGAGCTTCTCATTGAATATATTTATTGCTTGACTCATACCAGTGGACCGTCAACCAAACACTGTGTACATAATGAGCAAGTTCCTTTACAAAATATGACATGATTTGTAGCAAACAGTGTTAACAAGGCTCCCTCGCTTATCGCCTCTGAGAACGTTGTTCTCAGTAGCTTTGAAAATAAATCCTACAAATCATCGTTTTTAGTGCATTTTAGGAGGATTCCCAACAATAAGATAAGAAAACACCCCCCAGTATTTTAGAGTAGTTTACTGGGGTAGATTCTTGTGAATACAGTCTCAGTCGTATGGATATAAATGGCTTTCTAGCATCAAAAACATCTGTTACCCTCAGACGCATTCGTTGTTAATGCGGGGGCTGGCCCGTTATGTGACGCCCTTCTGCTGACTGCATTACAGGGCTAAGAAAGACCAAAACAGATGTAAAAAAAAGTGTTTGTTTTTTTCTTTCTAAGTGTGGTTAGCTATTGTGGACCTCCCAGTATTTCACTACAGACCTTCGGGGTGCTTGTGGTTGCACAGTTCAAAGACAGGGAGGTCAGACCTGGATGTAAAGAAGATAGAAAGAAGAATAAATAAGTAAAGAAGTAAGAAGAATAAAAGGAATACGTTTGACTAAATATCAACAGAGGTCCAAACACTGGCATGGGATGTGCACGGCCCACGGCAGGACGGGTCCACCGGGAGTTATTCGACCGCGAGCATCATCAGTGCCCATTTACGGAGCATCAATGAAATTGGTGAGATGTAAGGCAAGCGACACTTCCACTGTGGTGCCATCAGACTTCAAGGCGATTTATCGCTTAGTCTCTGCAGAAAAAAGAAATGACAACTGAAAATGTATACATTTTTAGGTTAAATCATACAACAATCTGATCCTAGATCAATGTAAAATGTGAAATTGATTAAAAATAAATAAAGTAAAAAAGAATTTCACTGTTTTAAAATTTTGAACACCATGCAAAACCTTTTAAGTATTTTAAGTATTTCATTTGATGCCTGCACCATCTTCTGCTTATCCACCTGATAAGCTAAAAAAAAAGACATAATTAACACGTCGTAGATGTTGTAAGTAGTAGTTTTTAATGCCTAAATCTAAACAGGTGGTTTAAATATCTAAATATAACCAAACAGACAAAAAGCAAATGTAAACAATGAGTGAAAACAAAGCATACCCTGTCTGACCGAAGAAGAACTCTGGTCCCCTGGATGACAGCCATGTGTAATGTCACCAACATCCATCCATCAATCCACCTGACGTGGTTCGGGCATGTGATTGGGATATCTGCTGGATGGCTTCCAGGTGGGACATTCTGGCCATGTCCCACCGTGGGAAAACGTCGGGCCAGATGCAGGACTCAGTGCTGAGATTTTATCTCTTCCTTGGCGTGCCTTGGTGTCTCCCCTGTAGAGCTAGAAGAGGTGGATAAGGAAAGAGAGGTCTGGGGATCTCTGTTTCCCGTTTTAGACAAGTGTCAGACGAATGGATGGATGGACCTCTCCCCCTGTTAAAACTGAAGAAACACCCCTTCTCTGACAGTTTCAGGATGTGCCACGAGAACAGATTACATTTTGAGGTTGTGCTGTGAGTGCCGGTGCATTGTTTCACAAAAATAAAGGGAACCTGTCACAAATTAAACTTTGACACCACAGCTTATACTACTACAAAGGCCACACCTTCCTTCTTCATTCTCCTCCTGGTGGAGACCACAGTGGTGTCAATCCAGCGTATAAAGTGCAGCATCTTCATCTGTGCCTTCTAATTGTTAACAAACACGGATCCATCCCTGCTCCTACTGAAGATGCCTGGATTTGTTTACGTACTCGTGCGCCTGTTTGTGAATACCTGCCGACTCGTGGCGGGGAAAGAAATGAGTGTTTGTGAATGATAAGACCTGAAGGAGAAGAAGAGGAGACCTGTGAATGGAGAAAGTGAGAGAAGGGAAAGTGACGAGCCAGAGAATTGTCACTGATCGCATCTGTTCTGAGAAGGATTGATTGATCATGCGATGTCTTTTGGGATCTCTAGACAGACACACAGAAGGAATCAAAATAAGCACAGAGATGGGAATCACTCACAAACCTAAATTGTAAATCATGATGATTGATTTTAGCAGATTTTATTTATTGAAGTGGGGCTTCACAAAAACGCCGGCTTCTCTTGTAGTGTTTACATTATTCCTGCATCCTTGAATTAAGCCCAGGAGTTTGACGCATATGGAAAGGGAGATAAAGGTAAATCTCCATTGTGCTGTCCCGTCTTGCCTTGCACATGCTAACTCGTTCCCTGGATGAGCTTGGAGTCCGCCAGGCAGACGGGAGGAAGACTGATCATTCCCTGGGGGGTATTTATTTCTGTTGAACAGCACAATCCCCTCATTGCTGCTTCTAACAATCTGCCTTTCAACAATGTAATGTTGGAATGCGAGACACAGGAGAAGGAGAAGGAGAAGAAGCAGGGACAAGATGAAAAGAGGAAGTGAGCGATAAAAAGAAAGACAGATGAAGACTTCCTGAATGCTAATAAATCCTTCGCTATATGCAGCTTCGCGTACGAACGTGCGACACACAGTCCAGCTTTGATCATATTAAGTGTGACCCACAAGGATGAATTATTTGATTTTGAACACAGGGAGACGTCGCACACAAAGTAAGGCATTCACATTCTGCTTGTTTGTTCAGATAAGGGAGCGCGGCGACGTCGCTACGTGACAGTTGTCGGCTCAATCCGGTTGTTTCTCGCTTGTGTGGAACAAAACAGACAAGTGGCTTCTTCTTTGGTGTAATATTCCTCTCTCTGCAGCTGACTGATGCTAAACCTCAGGTCTGGTTGGAGGTAGACAGTCTCTAACAGGTGATACCCATTTCCCTCCATTCACCCATCCGTCTTGGTGTGGCGCATACGGCTTCTGCTTCTGTTCATTTCATTTCATGTCTCCAAGTTCAGGTACAACCGCTCTCTCCATCTTCCTCTTTATTCAGCATGTTCTTTCTCTCAAAGTCTCACCAAAAAGCATTGTCATGCTGCCTTTCCTCTGCCATAATTGTCTTTTCCTTCCCGCCTCGGTCTTGGCCTTTTCTCTGCTTCCCACTTTCTTTTTTTCCCCTTCAGTCAACAGAAAACTATCAGCATGTTTGTGTGGCTTTTGTTGCTCAGCTCGCTGCAATATAAAAGCCTTTGTTGGCCTGCCACCACTGTGATGCGGTGAGACGGAGATGTTCAAGGACAAACTTAAGCTCCATGGAGCCGGCTTTCAGAAAGTCGCCGTTCACTCCGGCAAAACGTCCCAACCTGAAGCCTGGAGAAGCTTCTGGGATGGAGGCCAGACATCCATGTACCCAGTTGTCTGTGCTGCGTTGATCTGTGCAGCTGTATGAATCCTGCTCATTGGTGCACCGCTTACGGCGGTCTCCTCAGTGAAATGGCTTGGATTTGCTCCTCGCTGGGAGTTACTGGCGGCTGCAAGGCAGCGGCAGCTGTTGTGAGCGGCTGAGCTAGCCCGGCTAATAATAACCCTGGCGCTGAGTGGATGCTCACGGGCCTCACATCATGTGGGGCTGAAGCCCAGGATCCAGTTGAGAGTGACGATCAGGCCAGGTTCTGGATTAGAGAATGCTGTTGGACACTTGAAAGCGTGAAGGCATGTATGTGAGAGAATAGTTCACACTCACTGGTTACAGCTGTGGTTGCGTCACTGTGGAGGCCTGTGGAAACACTTACACGGTCATGTGATCCATGCAGATATTTGTAGCTGTGAATTTCTTTACCAAGCCACAACTTTCCTTATCTCTTTTGGGCCTGCCATTAACGAAAGGCAGTCAAGCTCAAAGATGTAGGGTGATGAATTACGTATTGGATAAACACAGCACCCTCGACCCCATGTGCTATCAGGGATATCTTTTCCTTATAGACAAGGAAGAGCAAACAAAACCAAAAACAGCACAAAAAAGCCTTGGAAATCCTCTCAACTGAAAATAATAATGTGGCTTTATCTGAGATAGATGATATCTGCTGTCGGGAAGTAGAGCAGGATGTTATAACCTGCGCTGTATGACTGCAGGAAATACACTGAATGAGCAGCAATTTATTTCCTTTTGTATACTCGGGCACCAGCAGTCACGAAATGATCAATAGCTAATTATGACTACGGGAGAAAAGGGGTCGGAATATTACGATCAGGATCATTTCAGCTCTGCTCTAAATTTGTTTTTAATTTTTTTTTTCTTTGTGTATAGGGCACAAAGCGAGATAAGGGAGAAATTCAAGTCAGGCCATTCTCGGTCTGTCTGGTTTGTCGGCTTGAAACCAGTCATGCGGCGATGCCTCTGATAGACCAAATAATCTCGATAGCTGCCTCCACTCCCGCTCATTTCAACGCTCATTCTGCTGTATGGGCTATTACGGCTTAGTGCTGTTGTTTGGTATTGTTAGCCATTATTATACATGTGCGTGCTTGTATTACTCATGTTGTAGGGACATAAATCTGTTTTTGGAAACCCATCTTGTATGTAAATGGCATCTCCAAGTAAAAACATAGTTTGGAGGTCAGGTTTGGGTAAATTCATCAATGATGGCCACCTTTGTTCCCAAGGAGGTTAAAACAGACAACATTTATAGCCATTACTGCCTCCACTGTGACCTCATTTCTATATATCACAGCTCGATGACCCTGTAACACTGGTGTAAGACAAAGATAAAACGATAAAAGGACAGCATGAACAGATGGAGTCACAACCTGTTCTTAAAAACAAGATTAAAAAAAAAAAAGTTAGATTCCAACAATAATGTTCAACATGTTTCACTTTGTCCTTGCTCGCTTCGCCGTCTCTAAGCTCTCTTTTCTTTTCTAGCCTGCAGCTCAGTAAAATTGGACAGGTGAAGCGGGACAGCGGGGCGTCACTGATACAGTTCGGCAGAACTGCAGGCAATTCAGAGTTCGATCCGCTCATTAAGTGAGAACAGAGGTGAAACTGCACCCCCTTCCTTTCAGAGTACTTCACCTGTCTGTGGAGCCGCTGTATTTGCTTTACTACGCGGGTGCAGTTATTGAGGTGAAATATGTGTCTACTTGTTTAAAAAAAATAAAAAAAAATAAAAGAAAAAAGGAAAAAAAAAAGGGACCTTTTTCGTCTCTCGCTCCACAGACCGAGCAGCAGGCATGGAGCCGCTCGACTGGGTTCAGCAGCGTGGAACGCCGATTCAGTAACATTCGTTTCAGGATGTGCTGACGTTGAAATATGAGCATTATGAACCTGTCTTCTGGTTGAGAATAGATTCCTCTGCAGGCCTGTAAAGTTGCTTTCGCTGGCGACATGACTTACGCTAAGAGATGCTGCAAGTGTCCTTGTGAGTTTCAGAAATCCATTACGCTGTGTTTACCCTGTGGACCTCAGGGTTGTATATGTATATGTGTGAATGTGTGTGGGAGATAAACCTGCTGAATCTTCCATTGTGTCTGTGAAAAAAAAAAATGTAACACTCTGACTTCAGTGCATTGGAGGATAAAGCACCTCCGAGCTGCACGGTGTGGAAACGCAAACTTGGTAAAAGATACTTATGAACTTGCTGCTCATGTGGATGAACAAAGAATACTGCTGTCATGCACAAACACTGACAAATAAGCCCACATGTATGCTAAAAGTGTTTACTATGATCACTGTAGGGTACTGGAGTTCAAAGGATGTTAACTAAACATATGTGCGCATGAGTGTGCATTTGTCAGGAGGAATGCTGTCAGTCGTCATTCCTGAGTGTCTTCCCCGGCGTGTTTAGACAGGCTCTGTCTCCAGCTGGGATGTGACAGAATGGGTACAGTAGTACAATAAACCAGTTGCGCACGAGCTACATCAGTGCTTGGTTTTTGATTTTCTTTTTTTTTTTTTTTTCCTCCCCCCATTCTATCACTCAGAATTATGCAACTTTTCAAATAAACATCATCGTACTGAAGAGGTAGCTGCTTTTAGCATTGAAACAATAAAGTATGAAATACTCCAGTGTGACATGACACAGATTTATTGTTAGCTGTAAATCAAATATATGCAATGTTTCTCACTTAGGAAACTAAGAAAGAAAAGGTAAAGTTGGACCGACTAAGTGGAGGCTTCAGCAGTCTGTCCAACGGCGACCCCGTCTCTCCTACTTCATGCAGGACTCGTAGGTGGGTACCATGTTTTTGATGTGTCTAAAGGCGTCCTTTCCTCCGTAGCGCTCAAACATCTGCAGAGTCTCACTGATCAGATGACCAATGTTCTCTCCTTTCAAGACGCTGTAGTCAAACTCGTCTCCGAGGTTTTCTGAGCCAAATAGAGAGACACAGAGACAGAATGAGAAACCAGAATTATTCAGCACAGTCTGGGTCATCAGTGTGTGAATTCGATGTCAGGGCTCAGAAAGCACCACCTGCAGCCACGGCGCATTGCTTTTGCTGCAGACTGAGTCGGCAAATGCCATCTTTCCAACTGACTTCAAACCCAGTGGACAGACTAAATCTAATTTACTCCTCTGCTGTGGACGGTTGGGACCGAATGGCAGAAGAGTTTTTAACTGTTCAGCTGAAAAGTTTAATGAGGCAGCGTGCAGAGAGGAGCTCAGTGTAGTGCACATATGAGTTAGTGACAGCTCTGCTGTTGCACAACTATGCACACAAGGTATAGGCAGTGACCTGGAGTCATGCTCCACAGGTAGGAATGGAAGCATGTATGATTTTTCTTTTCTGCGTTGCTGTGAGCGTGTGACTGAGGCGGTTAAGAAACTAGTTCGCTGTGTGGCTCTGTCCTCGCATTATGAACCAGGGTGATCAAAAAAACATTACACGTGTCCAATCATAATGCAGCAAGAAAGCTGTAGGACATCCCCTCCCCCACACACGCACGCACACACAGAGACACACAAACACATATACACACACACAAAAATGCAGTAAAACACACTTAATTGTACCACAGAAGTCTAGCTCGCTGGGGAACCTTGTTATCGAAAACACATTCGTGAGGTGCCCAGCCTGTAGTCCTTCTCTTCTTTCCCTCAACTAGCAGGTGCATGCACACACACACACACACACACACACACACACACACACACACACACACACACACACACACACACACACACACACACACACACACACACACACAAACACACACACACACAGATGATGACTTTATCAGCACACAGCAAACTGCCAATCTCATACCACTGCACTGGAGGCTCAAAATACTGTTTAAAGGAGCAAGGCACACATGGACACACACACACACACAAACACACACACTGAGCTCACAGTTTGCTCAAAAAATAATTATCTGCCCACTAAAATAAAACATCTCTGAAGCGAAGCGTAGATTTTCATCCTGGAGGTTACAAAAAAGAAATGCTACCCTAAGGCAGATCTGAATCTGGCGGAGACGAGAGGATAAGAGCAGAATGTGAGCGTCATCAAGAGCACATCCACGTGAGAAATTAACAGCAGCACTTAGTGGCAGCTCTCGACCACTTCGTTCACCAGTGATTAGACCTGGAGAGAGAAGCTGGAAATAAACCTCACCAGCACTTCTTTCAGACACCCCGTCTCATATTTGCCTTCAACTTTTTTCTAATCTCTCATCTTCGCTGACAAACTCTTCCCCCTGTCTTTCCCCGTGCCTTTCCACCCATCCATGGCCTCCTCATTAAAACACAAAGAGAGCCGGTCTCTTAAAGTGGGCTATTAAGCAGTAACACTTCTATGATCTCATTCTGCTACCTTTTCTCTCTGTTCTGAACCCATTTCACAGAAGAGCGGGGGTGGGGGGTGGGGGGGGTGGGGTGGGGGGGGGGAGCTATACTTGGACTGCCAGTTTGTCCAGATGCACTGCAACTTTTACAGCTCTGGCTTTATTTAGCCGCATTTAATGTTTTCTTTTTAGGGACACAATATAAATGCAGGAATGCAGCCTTTCAAAAATGTGCTCAAACACATCTAAAATCAGCCTGCGTTTTACGCTTGAACTGCCCACAACACAGGCATCTGCATCCTACTAGTAAAAGGAAATTAAATAGCAGCTGGCAATCTAGAATCTACAATAAAATAAATAAAAATAAAAAAGGCAACACAATGCATGTATGCTGTTTAAGTGAGTTAGGAGAATTGTAAAAAAAAAAAAAAAAAAAGTGCTGGGAGTCATCAGGTCACTCTGACAGTAGGTGTCAGCTATGTGGTGGGGTGTGTTCGCATGAGTCGGATGCTGAAATGTGGAGAATCCTCCCTGCCAGAGTGGAAATGAGCAGCCAAAGCCAGCCCAGAGGGAGAGCTTGGCCTTCAGACATGGGAACACAGAGAGGCGCGGCTTGGGAACCAATAAAGCTCGGACCAGTTTACAGGGGCCTGGAGGGGGGTAACAAGGAGGTCCGTCATGGGGGGATTGTTGCTGTTGCCCTATCCTGAGCCTTTCAGCTCATCCAGCTGCATTTCTTCTAGTGGGGGCAGCAGCTTCAAAAAGAAGAGGTCAGAGGCGCTTGCAACGACTCTCAATGTTTAAAGAGGAGAAAAGGGAAAAGTGTGTTTGGGAAGGGAAGGAGGTGGTGGGGGTGCGGGTGTTAAAAGCTGCCTCTGCAAATGTCCTTCAGCAAAATAACTTTTCCTTCTTGCTTTTTTCTCCTTGTCTCTCCCCAACCTGACTTTTTCTCTATTGCTTTCTGTAATGTGCACTAAGAAAAAAAACAACTTTAAAAACAATCATGACTATGAAAGGCCCAATGGAACCGGGAATCAATCAATCAATCTATCAATCTATCTATCTATCTATCTATCTATCTATCTATCTATCTATCTATCTATCTATCTATCTATCTATCTATCTATCTATCTATCTATCTATCTATCTATCTATCTATCTATCTATCTATCTATCTATCTATCTATCTATCTATCTATCTATCTATCTATCTATCTATCTATCTATCTATCTATCTATCTATCTATCTATCTATCTATCTATCTATCTATCTATCTATCTATCTATCTATCTATCTATCTATCTATCTATCTCAGCGACTGCCCTGATTCTGACCACACCAAACTACACACAACAACAGCTGCTTCCTTCGTCCTTCTCCACCTCCTCTTCTTCCCTGCTCCTTCTCCATCAGTCATTCTTCACGGTCCCAAACAACCTGTTTTTCCACATGAAATCTCCAAATGTATACAGACTGGAATTCAGCCACGCCATGGTGGCAAACTGGCTGTGATGGCTGATTAGCAGGCCTCTTTATTTCTTCACTTTTCCCTCTGAAACAGCCAAACAGCCACTTTGTCTTAAGATTTGTGACTGAGCGTTGCAGGCTTCATGTGTGTGTTGTGAGGCAATAATCCACCTTTCCTGACACACACACACACACACACACACACACACACACACACACACACACACACACACACACACACACACACACACACACACACACACACACACACACACACTGTTGAGGCTTTGGGATTTTTAGATTCAAATAGCTGGGTTGATTTAACATAACATCAACCCACCTGCTTTTGTTTGTAATCAATTTAGTCCTGATTGTGGAAGCTGCTTATGAAAGCAGCTTAGAGAGGGGCCACCCAACACAATAGCTCTTTGATCACAACACCAAGATGCAGAGGAGAATCAAAGAATGTCAAAAGCTGTTTTTTGGGCGTTTTTTTCCCCTTATTTTTTTCCATCAGAGGTTTGGCCTTACTGGAAGAGGGAAATGGAGGAATGCAGGTTATGACTAAGCTGGAACTGCCAGAGTTCCAGGAATATTTTCACAATCGCTGAATAGTTTACACTCCTTAATGTGCTGCACGGCCTACTTATGAGAGCATGATTTATTTTTTCATATCACCAGCTTGATAATCCTCCAGCTCCATTATTTCAGAGCGCTGGCGTCAGTATAACAATAGTCAATAATGAGACGCATTTGATGCTGTGAATATGTTTGTTTCTGCTCTGAAGTTGGAGTATTTAACAGTTGGATCCAGCTTCTAGTGGTCAGTTGAGTTTTCCATACTACACCAGGGAAAATTATAAAAAGCAATGAATGTATGTAAAATTAGGAGCTTCAATGCCTTGCTGTCATGACCGGATCCTGTTTGGGTCCATCTGTAGCCAGTCAGGTTGCATGTCTGGTAGATTCCTGCCTGCTCTGCTAATCCGTGTTTCAGCTCTGGCAGCATTTGTTTTCAATGTCGTTTTGGTAGAGACACTTGAGGGTGTTTGGATAGATTTGATAAGAATAAATAAAAAGTAATATAAACCAGCATAACAGATCAACCGAGTTAAAACTGTGAGTGACTTAGGGTTGGGGCGTTCCAGCCAGCTTTCCAGGCCTTTCCATTCATTTGCAGCATGGCGCTGGGTAACACGAGGAAAAACCTTTTTAAGAGACCTTAAAAGCACTCTTCAGAAAAACCTATCAGTAGCATCACAGGGTTTTCTTTATACAGACTATAAGTTCATACATTCTCTTCTTGATTTTTGATTTCTGTTTGTAAAATTGGGCCACGAGAAGAAAGAGAAGATAGCTGCATGTGATACAGAGGGTGTGCTGGTTTCAGAGAAAAGGTGATGAGGACTGGATGGGACCACTGGAGGAGGTCTGAGCTTAACAGCAGGGCTCTAATTAAAAGGGCTTCACAGTTGGGTGACAGGCAGGTTTCTCATAAAGAGACTCACACTTTGGCAGAGAGGTGGGAAAGACCAGGTGTGGGTCTGTGTGTGTGTTTGTGTTATCCCAACAGTGTGTAAGTGCATGTGTACATAGGACTAATTAATTGATATAGTGCATGTGTGTCAGACGAACACATGCAGTGAAAGAAGAAGAATGCCTAAATAATTGCATGCGGCAAGAAAAGAGAGTTGGAAAGCAACTAGAGAAGATTCAAAGAAATTCTGATGCTAATGTTATGTAAAAGCCCGAAAACTCCCCAGACCATTTTGATTTTTTCATTATTTTTTTCTGCACAATTTCATGCTCCAAACCATCCTGATTGTTATTAAATTATTTTCAGATGAAATTCATTTGAGAAAAGATAGAGAATGATGAAAAATCATTAATCAAACGTATTTACTACGCACATTTACTACATATTTCAGGTAACATGCACAAAAAAAGTACAATTCTGTTCAAATTATTTAAAAACTCTTGAAATAACAAACATTTTTGCTGCAAACAAGTTTGCAAAACGGTACGCACTGAAGAAAAGGTTTCTGGCTCAACCAGTTCAGCGCTGGTGCCGATTTCTGTTTCCATGTGCACAGAACCTCTGCAGAGCCTCGTAATTACATCTCCTCTAATGTTGAACCTGCCTTTAGAGCACTCTGAATTTCTGTAGAAGACCATGACTCACAAAGGACACCGATCACAGCGTGATCTTATTATTGCCAGTCTGCCATTATAAAGGTTGTTGTAGACAGTTGGTGTTTGGGAAAAGCTCATTTTTATGCCAAATGGTGTTTCCAAATGCTCACTGGTATTTATGAACACTGCTACAAACAACAGGTGATACTGAAACTCCCACAATTGTGTAGTAATTGATGGAGAAAGCGCTCCTATTAAATTAATTTTGGAACAACCACTGGGAATGTGGTGTTCTGCAGCACTGATCACAGAAACATCACACACACTAGGATTTCAGATTTTTGATGAACGCTAATACAAACAGGATGTATCCCTGAGGTTTGACTGGGATCCACACAGGAAAGCAGGTTATACTGGTGATTAACAGTCGTTGGTTCGTTCGTCTAGCCCAGCAGAACCTTGATGCCGGTGTGGCATCAACTTTTTGCTGGTTCTGAGCTGCTGCTTTTTTTGTTGCAAGTTGTTAGACAACAAAATAATAAAAATAAATAAATAGAAAACAATAGTTTTAAGTTTGCCACTGGATCCAAATGACCACTGAGAGCACTATAGTGAAATAGTTGTTCAGACTGCCAACCCAAACCTGATTATGATCATTTCCAGATTTACAGTCCGTATATATTTTGGACGCATCTCAATCTGAGTCGTCTGGTTGCTCAAACACAAAACAATCTGATTTAGACTGTTGTTTCTTGTCCTTATGAGGAACGAATGTGTGAGCTCAGCTTTTATTTACTTGCTTTGCTTTAAGCTGAAAATGTCTGGGCCTTTTCCAACCGCAGTGTTGTTGTCACTGTTGCTACTTTAAAGGAAACTAATCATTTTGGAAAAACCTGTCACCCTGGTAACCAAGAAAATGATGACAACATTGACAGAAGAAACCGATTTGGAAGAGCGGATCACACCGAATGCTGCTGGTGAGTCACTATGGAAGTTGCAAGCTCGTTGTGAGCTGCAGTCGACACAAACAAGCGAGTTGCTCTGATGAGCGGCCGGGTGAAGCACTCCGCTGCGCAACGTGGGCCCTGAACATTCAAACTGAATGCTTAATACAATTTTAGGCTCGCTTAAGAGCACAATCGGTATGAACATATAAGAAATATTCGAGTAAAATACCACTTTTTTAATCTTTTAAAAAACACACAATTATTTTGCTCTTGTCTATTGTCTTGGTTTAAAACCCCATTCGCTGCCCTCGCAGGTTTTCTTCCTCCAACAGCGTCCCCCAGCTCCAATTTCCCCTAATGGATTAGCAAGAGGCTGATGGACAGCACAGCTGTGGCTCTCACACACTCTCACACACACTCATACACACTCTCACGCACACATACATAAACGTACACACACTAAGAACTGGGCTTGTTCCTACTTTGTGGCTTTTCCATCACAACCTTTGCGTGTAATCAATAACAACATTTCAGCTCAGCGCAGCCCCCCCCCCCAACAAGGTTACAGTCCCAGTCACCTCACACACACGCACACATACAAGCACACCCCATTGTTGGTGTACAGGTAAAACAATAGGCTTATGGCCAGCAGTGGTTTATTAAACCCCCTACTCCTACAACAGCCATCGTCTAACTGCTTAGGTTGAACCTTTTCCTGTAGGTCAGTGATCTCGTTGTCCATGTGTTCATCCAGTGCAGCAGTGCTCGGTCTACAGGCCGCCAGCAGCTCAGAACCACCCAGTGAAAGTTTGACATCAGCAAAGTCGCATGCCAGGTGGACATAAATAAGCTGAGGTCGGCTTCAAAAGGAGAAAGAGATGAGTTTGTAGACCTGGTTGAGAAGAAGACGTGACCTTCTGAAAATGCTCCTCAGCTGGTCAGAATTGGAGCTGTTAGTCTCTTACTGAGCTACAGCGCAGTGGCTTACTAGTCTACGTCGGTGCGTAAGTATGCTGGAATTGAATTCCAATTCCACACTTCCGCCAAGATCATGCCGTGTCTTTGGTTAATCTGTCTTCAGAGATCCCTGACGAAGGGAGGGATTCAAAGCCCTGCTGAGGTAAGGTGAGAGATCACTCCTCCACACATCACAAAACCCTAATTTTGTCATTTCTTTTTCAATTAGCCAACTAGACCCAGCCATGACCTGGAGCAATCTCCGTTTGCACCATTTAGTCATGCTTTTAACGCACAGAGAGGGCCCATCTTAGATGATGGATCAATGCTATTTTCCAAGCTGCTACCATGTCCATTATTGTTTCAATTACCGCCACTCGGATAATGGTTATCCAAGTCTCATCTTATCCAATTGTGGCTTGATACATGCATCTGTAAATCAGCTTCAGTACACTTGTCACAGATCTAAAGGAAAGAGTCATTCAGTTATCTACACAGGTAAATCACTTTGCCTGCTCTGAAGGGCAGCTCAGTTTTAATTATTTTCAAATTACATCGTATATTGTTCAGGGTTTCAGAAATGCATGCGTGACAAATGATCCCAGTGGCCTTCCGTGGCAGAGGTTTAAATCTGGCTAGAAATTACAGACAGTACTAAGCAGTCCAGGGTGGATAAAGGGTCCTGCAAAGCCAAACGAACCCGACTCAGTATGCAACGGGACTCTGGATGCAGCTGTACTGAACTCCAAAGGCTGCAGCTGCAGAGGCTTTCAGATATGTGCCTCGAAATCTTGGTGTTTTCACAAAAGAATCATGGCACAAACATCATTTCCTTCTCTACTTCCCCCAGAGAGATATTAGTTAGTCAGTCGTTAAGGATTGTGGGCTGTCAAAAGAAAATTGCTGTGGTACAGCGTACATTGATTCAATTACTTGCAAGATTAAAAATAAACACTCAAGTGATCACAAACTGCTGTAACCTAACCTTTATGTAAGACAGATGTATATATATATATATATATATATATATATATATATGTATGTATGTATATATGTTTTTTTTTCCAGTGAAATTAAAAGAAAACAAATCAAACCTTCTAACGGTGCAATAAAGCACAGAAGAACTACCCTTTTCCACTGTGTGGCCTGTCTGTGTCACTCCTTGGCCGGGAGGAGAGTGTCAGTGCTGTCAGGTGTGAGTCAATGCCGTCAGATGCGATCTCATTACGCCAGCTTACCTCAAGGTTAGCAGCGGGCTGCTGGCTAGGCACAAAATCGATCTGCACCAGGGACAGGCATTAAAGGCCACCACAGCGAGCGGCGCACAAGCCAAACACGCACTTCGTTTTGACATGCAGAGGCCCACTTAAACAGCCGCTGGAACGCACATTTATAAAGAAAAACCCCGAAAGGAAACTACAAACACCGAGTCAGAGTGAAACGGGTGCAGATTAACGTCTCAATGCATTGCATTGAATTATTGTTCCTTTAAACAGTCGAGTGCAAAAGAACTTCAGGAAACCTTCCCCTGGGAGCCATAGCCAGTGGTCAGGAAGCTTTTTGCATCATTTTAGGAAATATTCACACAGATGATGAAACAATTAATGTCACGAAGGTAAAAATATTTAACTGTTTAATTTGAAAGTGTTTATAAACAGCCAAGGTTAGTAAGAGTGACATCGGAGATTTCTCTGCAACATCACACCTGTCACGATGGCCCGCCCAAACACTTACAGATGATCCTGAAAAAAGTCCTGCAGTGCAGTTTCATCCCATTTCAAGCACAAAGAAAGACCGTCTTCCAGTGTGAAACACGTTTCACAGAACTCCAGTAGGCATTGACTGTTTTTTTTAATCAATCAATTAGACAATTTTCTCATAGTTCAGAGGAAATGCCCACCGCCGCACATGTTCGACTGAAATTGTCACATCACTCAGTCCTCAGATCTGAGCATAAAAAGACATCAAATTAATGGCTGTGACAAATAGCAAATAAACAACAGGGAATCTTTTCATTACCAGTCAGCGTGATTTGGGACTTTCAGTAGCAGAAAATAACAGTGAGGAAATTAATATTAATGAGAAACAGCTTGGCCCGAGCATCATTGTTCTGAAGAAGGTGTCCAGAGATGGGAATTGTTGTCATCTTTCTAGTTTTACCATCAATTCCCTCCTGTTTTATATACACCCTAATGGTATATATAAGAGAGGCTTTTGAATAAAATATAGCCCACAGCTTGGGGACAGGGTGACTATTCTGATTCATCAATACCTCTGAAGCACAAGTCTTATTGCAGAAATAGCTTATTTATTATTGCATTTATGATATAGACCCTATGTTGAAAAAAGAAAGCAGATTAATAGAGGTTCATGTTAAGTGTTGTCATCCTGTAAGTGTCCCAAAAGAAATGGGGGAAACTGGGAGAGTTTGGTGATGGAGGACTGACTTAATGTTACATTTGACATATTTAGGCTGCTCAGTGTTCAAGATGAGCGATCGACACCTGCTGAACAAAACCACCACTGACTGACCAATCTCTGGAAAAACACCAAAAACATCAGCATTTTTAGCAGATCATATGAAACTGTGAATCTATAACAGGGACTGATTAATGCATTAAAGGTTTTACCTTACCTTTCTAAGATCTGCGAATAACATTAATTAGTTCTTTTTTAAACCACTAAAGTAGTGACGAATTTATTCCTAATTTCTCAGTCTTGGTCAATTTCAGTCTGTCTGAAACAACAAAGCTAAAAAACGTATTGCATGACAAAAGAAAACATGTGCAACACTTTCATTTAATGAAATTACATATATGTGTAACGTCAGTCATATTTATACCTCATTGACGGACTAGGGATATTGATAAGCCTCATAATGTAAAGATTATTGATTTTCAAACCCAAACCCAAATTAAAATGGACTAAAATACATGATGAAATACAGGCATAGTAATGAGACACAGAAAAGCACGAACAGCTGCATGATAGTTAGGACTTGCATTTACAGCTCAGAGTTGAAGGATTTTTGTAAGTATCAAGGTCCAAATGTAACAAAAAATAGGAAGGATGTTGAAATGTCTTGAAATTTTCTTTTAACTTAACTCTTCGATCTCTTCAATCATGACATCCATGACATAATTGGATTCATTAGTCTGCATAACTGACTCGTCACTTTTCTGATAATGTTCCTCATGCTTCATTCAGACACGCCCGCAAACAGTAATAGAGGACGGCCAATATTGTGCGCACAATACTGGCCGTCCACCCGAGATCAGACATAAACTGGAGAATAATGACAAAAACCTTACAGAGTCCCAGTTTTCTCACAAAATCATGTCATTTTATCATTCCAGTTCATATCAGCGTGCCAAGTATTCAGCAGCAGCGGATGGAGACAGCTGAAAATATCACATTTCTGCACGTTAAAGCTTATGTAACTGTAGGTGTTATTACAAAAAGTGATTGGCATCTCATTCGTGAGGATTTAATTACAATGCAGTACCACAGAAGTCGATGTTTGAGAAAAATACATCTTTTACTTCAACTAAAGGCCGCCTCTCCACTGCCACTGCAGTATAAGAAAGCGCAATAATGTACAAATTAGTTTAGTAAGTGGCAAAAGTGACAAAAAATAAAGCATGTTAAAAATACAGAGGGCACTGAAAAACGGGTTAACGTGATAGCCGCATTAATGTGGGGGGATTTGCAGCACAATAACCTGACTTGTTGGGATTTTAAACACGTCAAATGGCCCTGCTCATTCAACACAGACGTGATCTGCTTCAAGTATTCACAACTGCCATCTTGGTTGTTTTGAACAGCGGCTCTTGGATGCTGCTTCATGAGTCATCGCAGAAAGTACGCACCCCCCCCTGTTGCAAATGGTCAAATTTGGTACGTTTGTTTGGTACGTTCTGTACTGGTGGAAATAGCTGTGAACGGGAGGAGTGTCTGACCCATTTCACAGGAAATCATTTCCGTGGGGAACGGCTGGCCCGGCCAGGAGCCGCAGCTTATTATCACAAGTATGGTTAATAGAAGAACACTCAGACAACACCGTCGTCTATTTATTAATTCAATCACACAACAACATTATTCGATTCCTCATATGGAAAATTTACCCAACCATGAAAAATAAAGGCTGCGTTGTTGTTTCAGACCAAGTCACAGACAGGCTCTCTAATAGATCTGAGAAATATAATGAAATGTATAAAACAGACTGCTGAAGGTGGAATGACCTGGACGACGGAAAGAGAGGAGTGAAATCAGAGGAGCCGCTCTCATAAAGACGGCACATGTTCAGCCTTGTGTGGACTTCAGGTGGAAAAAGTGACAGAAGAAGAGATGGAATGGAGTCAGAGATGAAGAGTGACAAAGAAAGAGGAGGTGAGGTGAAGTCTCGAATTAAAAGAGCGATGTCATTCTTCTATCAAGTTTGAACATTTGAAGTGACATACTATTTTAAGTCGGTGACAAATAAACGTCTGCCGCTGATATTACCCTAAAGTGCTGTGAGTATCCTCTCTGCACTTCACATTTCTGCAAGTCACTGAAGAAACTTAACCGTTGCTTAGCTATCAAAAGAATGAGGTGTGCTTAAGCTCCGACTGTACTATCCCTCTACCACAACCCCCTTCTGCCCATAACAGGGTCATTACTGTGAAAAACAATGGGACACACACACCTGCCTACACACTAATAAGCACACACAGCTACACACACACATATTGGTGCCAATACGCAGTGATGGGCTGTGTGCCTGGCTAATAAAATCACTTTAGTCTTCATAACCACTTTAGCCTTGGAAGCTGCCATCAATGGAAGGACAAACGCACACACACACAAGTACACATTCAGGTACAGGAACGAGCAGCGAGCAGTCCAGCCCTTCCATTAGCCTAATGAAGTGGCTCCCTAAGATGGATGACATGGCATCACCTCCACCACCAATCACAATATCACCCCTAAAAAACCTTCCTCTAAAAGCCCCACCCCTCCCCTGATTCCACCACCCCCAACCTCCTCTGCTTACTGCACCAAATGGACGATGAGCATTCCAGAGTTCATTCGACCAGCACACAACACTTTTATTGGTCTGGTTATTTATCTCTTTAATGCAATTTGCCAGAGTGGATGCCTATGGATGTGTAGAGCTAGTAAATCACAGAGGGTTGGGCCAGCGATGTGATTAAAAGAAGTTTGGCTCCACAATGACAATGGCACACAGTGGACTGCGTGATGTCCGTCTGCATTCAGGACAGGAGGAGCAGGGGGGAGGCAACGGGAAGCGTAAGGACTGCAGTACCTGGTGAGAAATGATAATGGAAACGATTTGAAATACGTAGTAGCAGCTACTTTAATGTCTACCATTAATTTTGGTAACCGTAAACAAACGCATGAGGACCGTGTTTCAGTGTGGACAAGCAGACACAGGGTAACCTTGTCGGCCATCCTAATTAATTTCCTCTTCAATACAAGCCATCAGTCTGGTTCCTCTGTTTTCAAACTTTCCAGGGGGCGGTACCAATGGAGGGAGATCAAACTGCCACTAGATGCCATTGGATAAGAATACGACCAATCAAACAAACAAAGGATGTGACATAGGTCCAAAATGGTGTCCAAAAAGAAGGAACGCTGGTGAAGGACCGTTGATGGTTTTGCAGTAAAAACCTTTTAATCCAAGGTGTTATCAGCAATTCCACCACTATCTTGGTTGTTTTGAGTGTGATGTATGAGTCATCCCATAAATCCCGCCCTATCTGGATTGGTTTGGTACGTCCTGTATTGGTGGAAACGGCTGTGGAAGCTGTAGGAGACCCATTTTACTAGAAATCATGTGTGAGAAGCAGGTGAGGAAGACCCGGACACTTCCGGTTGGTGAGGAAGACGCGGACACTTGCAGCCGGTGAGGAAGACCCGGACACTTGCAGCCGGTGAGGAAGACCCGGACACTTGCGGCTGGTGAGGAAGACCCGGACACTTCCGGTTGGTGAGGAAGACGCGGACACTTGCAGCAGGTGAGGAAGACCCGGACACTTGCAGCCGGTGAGGAAGACCCGGACACTTGCGGCTGGTGAGGAAGACCCGGACACTTGCAGCAGGTGAGGAAGACCCGGACACTTGCAGCCGGTGAGGAAGACCCGGACACTTGCAGCCGGTGAGGAAGACCCGGACACTTGCGGCTGGTGAGGAAGACCCGGACACTTCCGGTTGGTGAGGAAGACCCGGACACTTGCACCAGGTGAGGAAGACCCGGACACTTGCAGCCGGTGAGGAAGACCCGGACACTTGCAGCCGGTGAGGAAGACCCGGACACTTGCGGCTGGTGAGGAAGACCCGGACACTTCCGGTTGGTGAGGAAGACCCGGACACTTCCAGCCTGTGAGGAAGACCTGGACACTTGCAGCCGGTGAGGAAGACCCGGACACGTGCAGCCAGTGAGGAAGACCCGGACACTTGCAGCAGGTGAGGAAGACCCGGACACTTGCAGCCGGTGAGGAAGACCCGAACACTTGCAGCCGGTGAGGAAGACCCGGACACTTGCAGCCGGTGAGGAAGACCCGAACACTTGCAGCCGGTGAGGAAGACCTGGACACTTGCAGCAGGTGAGGAAGACCTGGACACTTGCAGCAGGTGAGGAAGACCTGGACACTTGCAGCCGGTGAGGAAGACCTGGACACTTGCAGCAGGTGAGGAAGACCTGGACACTTGCAGCCGGTGAGGAAGACCCGGACACTTGCGGCTGGTGAGGAAGACCCGGACACTTCCGGTTGGTGAGGAAGACCCGGACACTTCCAGCCTGTGAGGAAGACCTGGACACTTGCAGCCGGTGAGGAAGACCCGGACACTTGCGGCTGGTGAGGAAGACCCGGACACTTCCGGTTGGTGAGGAAGACCCGGACACTTCCAGCCTGTGAGGAAGACCTGGACACTTGCAGCCGGTGAGGAAGACCCGGACACTTGCAGCCAGTGAGGAAGACCCGGACACTTGCAGCAGGTGAGGAAGACCCGGACACTTGCAGCCGGTGAGGAAGACCCGAACACTTGCAGCCGGTGAGGAAGACCCGGACACTTGCAGCCGGTGAGGAAGACCCGAACACTTGCAGCCGGTGAGGAAGACCTGGACACTTGCAGCAGGTGAGGAAGACCTGGACACTTGCAGCAGGTGAGGAAGACCTGGACACTTGCAGCCGGTGAGGAAGACCTGGACACTTGCAGCAGGTGAGGAAGACCTGGACACTTGCAGCAGGTGAGGAAGACCTGGACACTTGCAGCCGGTGAGGAAGTCCTGGACACTTGGAGCTGGAGGAGATGCACCATTTTTATTTATTGTACTGATGCTGCACATGCAGCTGAATCTGTCTAGTTCACTATTCAAACCTTCCCGGTCAACTTTTCCTCACATCAGCGGGCCACACACACACTCCGTCACTCTCTCGTCTATGCGGCTCTCTTGTGTAATTGTGCACGCACACTTACACATGCTCCTGTTGAAAAAGAACTGTAACAATATGACGACAGGTGACAGCATCTCCTCCTCCATATGTGGGTTAAAAACATTTTTTTTATTAATATGAACACAACAATTGTGATTGACCCCTTCCATCTGGTTTCATGCACACTAGTCGAGTCACACTTAGGCTCTGGGATGCCCGTCTTGTGCACGTAAGCACACACGTTTGCAAGATTTTTCTCACCAGTAGGTAAGAGCCTATAGACACATGTGAAGACGCATCATCTTTCCGAGGAAGTTAATCATTCACTGTCCTGCTCTTCTCTCATCAACTGAAACTTTTCTGGACAAAAACAAAAGTATGATCTAAATGTTCGTGTTCAGACATTCGAGTGCCTTGACCTTTTGCTGTTCTGCAGGTCTCACTCTTGTTTTGGTGATGAATGGTGCTTGAGATGGCCACTTATGCTGTCATACACAACATGAATTAACTTGAGATTTACATGCCTCTCTGTTGGATGGGTAAGTAAAAGAAAAAAACTTTTTTTTTTTTGATGTGAGTATGAATGTGGCATAATAAAATTACTGGTTGAAGAAACACAATCTAGTCCTCTTCCTGTTTACCTGTTCGCTCCCAGAAGGACAAAGAAGTGTTTATGGTTGGAGGGATGCACATACGGGCATCCATAAAACAGAAAGTGTTTTATAGGCAGCGGCAAGGCCCTGGGGTCTGTCAAGGTTTACGAGTGCTGAAGCCCTTAAAGGAGGAGTGTTTAAGCGTGGAATTTACATAAAACAAGCCGAGGTATCCGTCTTAAACACACCTCGCATCAGTGTGGAAACCTGAGACTAAAGAACAGTTTTCTCTATTTATGAATACAAAGTACAAAAACATCCTGTTTGGAAAAATACAACTGTAATGACTGACTTGGGGCCAATTGATCAAAATGCAAAATATTTCATGTTTTATATTGAAAAAAACAGGATGCGCTTGATCCCGGAAGCCTGTATCCCAATGAAAGGTATAAACTGTTGCAGTGCCAGAGCCAGCAATTAAACACACACCGTCTCACCCAGTCTGAATGTCAATTTGGCCTCTATCGTCACTGTATTTTTCACTGACCGACACTTTGTGCCTTCCGCCAGCTCTGTCCCTTTGTATTCCTCCAGCTTGTATTTATTTATCTATTTTTGCTTCTCTTACTCTGCAGAGATAAAAGGATGAAAACACAATAAATGCTAACAGTAGCAACACACTCCCCTGCAAGATAATGCACGCGTGTGAGTGGGATTTGTCTTTGTGTGTAACACCTTCTACAGTATGTCTGCTCATTAAAAGCACCTAGCCCTGCCCAAAGGGGATGGTGCAGCCAAAACAGGAGCAGAAGAAGAGAGCAAAGCAGGATGGGAGGATACGGAGAGAGACAGGAGCGATGGGAAGCACTGAGATGTGCTGGGACAGCAGTACCAACCCAATGTGAGTCATAGGACACACTGTCAGCAGCCATCCAACATCACACACTGACTCATTATGCTGGGGGAGAGAAGATGACAACAGAAGCCATGTTCAAGGAGAATAAAAAAGGCACATCAGATGCAGGCATGAAGAGAGGATGCAGTCAGCAGTTATGGTGGTGGCACATTTCAGTACTGCACTGAGGACGACGCAGAAACCGTCGAGTATTCACGCAAACGCCTACAACTACGTGAACAATATGATGGAATAAATCACATTTATTCTTCTTAAAAGGTGACTGATGCTCATTTTTAGGATCCTTCCCTGAAGTCTGGGAGGAAAATGTAAGCATCGCTCAATACAGGAGATATCCGGAAAGAGAAAATCCAATCTCTTTAGCCGTTGTCGTTGACTGCTGCCATAAATAAAACACGGCATCAACTGCACCATAAGATTCTGATTGTCGCGGCCATAAACACAAGGAGAATTGGAAAATGAAAAGATGAATTCTCTTATATTTATTACTTATTAATTCTTCTGCAGCCAAAGAAGGTATGAGTAGATAAATACTTCTTTTTCACAACAACTGGGCTAAAAATCTTTTCTTTCCATGTGCATGTTCTTGGTTGTGTTCCTAAACTCAACATTCAAATAATGCAAAAAAACCCAACAAAAAACAAAAAAAGCAAAAACAAAAAACGAACGAACAAACTGAATGCAAAGATGCACAACAGCTGACCTGGAAAACCTAAATCTTACCGTTACAGAAAAACGCTTTAACTATATTTAGCTGCGACCCAGCTGGGTTTAGGGCCTGAATCAACATACTCCCACAGAAACCGCCACTGTGTTGGTCAGATTCGAAATCATTTGTATTGTCCAGTCCTGAAGTGGTGCAAATTAACATTTTCCATTTTGAACTCTGTGCGTCCCCCTTTATTTGTGGAGGCTGAATCACAGTTTAAACGATGAGATGTTTACTCTTTTTAGGTCACTTCCATTTTCTCTTCTGTCAATAGTTTCTTCTTAGTCGCCACAAAGGGGATTTCCACCACTGCTCTATGAGCATGTTAATTGTTGTTGTGTACATATGATGTGAAGTCATCACAGCCCGGATGGGAGTTCAAACTTACTTTTGCTGTTTTTTGTTTTTTTTTGTCAATAGTGGGGATAGGAGCCCACAAGAGGTGCCTAAAAGTAATCGCATATTCCTTTAAAACGAATTAAAACTGATATCGTAACATGACAAAGGGGGAGACAGAAAAAGAAGACAGAAGGGTGCAAAGAAAAAGGTAAAAGCTGACTTAAATGTGCAAACAATAAGCTCTTCTTCCACATTTTGAGCAGGTTAATTTATACCACTTTGTGAAACCTTCTCCCGCAGAAAACACACGACTTCCAAACGGTTGAGAAAGATTTCCCCCTCCTGTGTTGACAGAGAAAACTTCATAAGAGGTACATTTACCGTCATGTGAGCTCTAAAGTGAAATACCATGGTCCAGCAGGTTTTCATAACCAAAATAGTTGTGTCTATTCAGTTATGTGACGGTCCATCCCAATGTCCCTGTTGTTGAAATAAACTGTTTATACTGTAGGTTCTTTATTTTTAACTTTATGAATTCAGTACAACTTTTAAACACTGCCCCCTGGAAACGTGGAAACTGAGCAGGAACCATTTATTTGGCTCTTTTCTGGCTGTTGCTGCATCATCAGCTGTGATGCTATTTGTCTGAGACCAGCCAAGCTGCCAGCGTGACAGGATGGTGGGGAGATAAATGATGGGATCCGAGACACAGCCAGTTTTGCTTCGCTGACAAACTGGGGCAGGAGCTGGAGGGATGTGTCGAGGAAAAGGCAAAGAGCAGGGATAGAGACAGGACAGGGAATGAATGCACATGGGACACACTGCAGTAGCTGGTTCGCCAGAGGACACAATTTATGGCACCTGTTGGCTGTGACTGATCAAAGGAAGAGGAGAGAGGTTAATGGTGTGTTGTACGGTGTATGGCACAGGATGAAGTGATGGAATAGAGGAGAGGGTTAAAACCAGACATGAAGAGAAAAACTGAGCATGAGAGAGAATGAGAGGGATAAAGGTGGAGGAGGATAATAAAGACAGAGTGAAGAGAAGACTGGGAAAAGAAGAGCGAGGGACTGAGATAAAGAGAGTAAGAGAGTGTGAGATGAATAAGAAGAATAGGTCACCGGTGCACGAATGTGTTGGGAAAAAAGATGGAGGGAATATATATTTGTCCCCTGATGGGAGTGTGTTAGAAGTCCATCTGAGGAGAAATGAGATCAGTAGCTGACTTAGTGGAAGAGGAACACTTTGCTGCCCTGCAGCTTACACACTGACTCAACACCCTCTTCCACCGTCTCCCTCCTGTGCGTTCAGTTTCACACAAGCTGCAACACATTTATTCTGTGGGACTGTGTGTGTGTTTGTGTGTGTGCACGCAGGAGCCTGCAGTCTTATTACCCAGGCTCCCATCAAATGACCAAAGCAGGCTCTCTCACATGCCTCTCCTCCTCTTTCACTCCACCCAACAGTGGAATTTCCTCATGAACTCATCCACTAAATCATCCATCCACTAAACAGACACCTTAACAAGCCCTCCTACAGTGAGCCTTCATTTCCAACCTAAAAACACATAGGAGACGGGGCAGGTGTGCATAAGTTTGTTTGGTCTGGGATAGAGTCAAAGTAAAGTAGGATTCTTTATTCTACTTTTTATGAAGACATAGGCAGAATTTTGAGTTTCTTGTGTACTGAGCTCTCTGGGCTGTCCTTTAGACTCTTTGGACTGATTAGTTGTGAGCTGGCCTCCTTCTATATTAAAAAAACAAAACTCACATTTGTCTTAACTTGCTTATTGTGCATTGCGGTGCTCTGCTCCTAATGTGACCTTGATCTCTCACTCCCTGGCATCACCTGCAGCAAAGCTTCAGACTCATTGTAGCTGTTGAAAGTCTAACAACACGCTGTGTAGTAACGCTTTAAATTGAGTGATAAGTCAAAAGCTGTCAGCCAAATATGCAGTTGCAATCTGGACTACGACGGTGGAACAAAAGCCATGAAAAGTCCCCTCTATGGTGTGAGGAGTTATTTGTGCTGAAGTGTGATGGTTTCAGCAATCGGGTAGCTGGTAGCACACTTAGATGATGTCCCTGCAGCTACTATGAAGCTGGGATTAAACTCTCAGTCAAGTTGTAGAAGATATACATTGGCAAAAGTTGTAGCTATTGCCATACTAAATTATAATAGAAAATAAGCTGAAGCTCAGGAGGCCACAAAATGGTATTCAGGCTCTAGAGCAGGGGTGGGGAACGGTGGTCGTTGACGGCCGCTGTCCTGCATGTTTTAGATGCATCAACACACCTGTCATCTTCAGCTTGTCATCAAGGTTAATGACACAGCCATTTGTATCAGGGTGTGTTGAACCAGGGAAACAACTAAAGCATGCAGGACACCGGCCCTCGAGGACCGGGGTTCCCCACCCCTGCTCTAGATGACATGAGCAAATTTTATTGGTACCCTTCCAAGAAAACCCTACAATGGTCATATATTTGTCAAAACGCATCCTGACAAGCTACAAAGCTTCTGGGATCACTTAAAAAATATTTTTTATTCACAGATGCAGAAAAGTGTTAAAAAATGAACACTGCATGTAATGTGTTACACGGAGAAGGCTTGCTTATGTTCCGGGGCTGCATCTGGTGTAGGGTGTGTTAAATATGTGCAGGGTATGATGAAATCGCAATTTCAGGACTATGAACAAAACATTTAAATATTCTGAAGTGGCCTTCTGTCAGCCCTGATCCAAATCAAACATCTGTGGACAAATATATATATATATATATATATATATATATATATATATATATATATATATATATATATATAATTTTTACACTGCAAGTTTGATGCTGTGTGATGCAAGCTGCAAGTGTGTGTACGCCGCAGTGTAATGTAGCACTGCACTCAAACCCAGTAAGTGATTAGAGATTATAGATCACAGCATAACACACCACTGCTCTGCTCCTCCCAGGAAACTAGTGGAAGACATAAACAGGACTTTGCCTGATGGTATGATGGAGTGTGCCAGAGGGGAACCAGGTGAAGGAAGACAGAAAGATGAGCCATAGGCGTGGTGGATTAGAGCACCTAGAGGCTCCTGAGGAGGAAAAGATGAAACGTGCGAGGAGTGTAGTGGATGAGGTAGCTGGTGGTTAGTAGTATCTGTGATTACACCGCCGCTGGGTGTTAGGTTCACTCATGGTAGCAGTCTGTGTTGATCTCATCCCATGCAGAGAGAAGGATTTTGGGTATTCAGCTAACGCAGACGGGCTTGGGTGGAGTCGTCTAAAAGGTTAACAGTACAGTACCCTTGCAGGTGACACTATAAGAAGGTCGAATGGTGAATGACTGAAAGCTGGCTTAAACTGTTGGGGGCTATCAAATATCACACAGAGGGAGAAGTGTCAAAAACAGTTCATTTATTACTTCAACACTCGGCTCCACTGCTCAACAAAGTAGACCTTTTATTCACTATGACTTCTGTCTTACCCACAGCAAAGCGGTTCTGAGAGGAAAAACACGGGCACATCAACCCAACCAAGACGAGCAACACATCATAAACGGGAAGCGCCTATATGGGATGGCTGCAGAGCTGTTTCCAAGCCTTTATCTGAGTACACCAAAGTGTACCAGAGAGGACAACCACAAAAGAAGTGCACATATAGATTGCTGTGCAAATGTACATGGACAAATAATATAGAAGCACTGACAACTCTTGAATTTTATGCCAACCAGCAGCTACAATAATCTGTATGTGTGCATGTACTGTATATGTGTGGGTCACTTTTGAGAGGATGAAATGCTTATTAGTGAATTCTCCAACACTATTTCTCCCTCTGACTTTTTTTTTCTGATTCCAGAGCGATCAACCGTAGACCCGTATCATACACGCTCCTCTTAAACTTTCCTCTTGATCTATGTTTCATGCCGTGACTGGAGCGTCTGAGGCCGAGCCAACACACACGGCGCTGCAGCACTTGTATGGAGTCAGGAAATCATCCTGGGATTGCAGGACACGGAGACGAAAGAAATTAATTAATCACCAGCATCTCATTTTCTCTGTATAAGTCTGTCATTTACTCCCTTGCTAATTTTTGTGTCACTTTTGTCTTGCAGCAGATTTGTCTAGTGATAAAGTTTTGATGACAGTCCCATTGATTGTTGGTGGTTTAGTGGACACCCGCCTGATTACTTTCCCCCTAAAAGGCCGATCATCTTTATGCTGATAATGTCAAGTTGTAAAGTTTGAGAGAATGTATCATTTGAAATAAAAGCGCTGCATCATATATATTGTACCCACACAGCGTTTTTCTTTTCTTTTTGTTCTACACAGGTTTTACCCACGCCTAAAAACAGTTAACATATATCAGAACAACCAACTGGTTTCGTCTATGAGAGGTTTTTCAGCATTTTTCTCCTTTTTTTTTCTTTTTAGCTAAATATCACAGGCTTTAAGGAAAAATAAAAGTCATCTGAGGACATTGTCTTGGACATTTAGAAATGGTGATAAATATTTCCCAGGATTTTCTCATATTTTATTAGTAAGTTCCAGCCCTACTTCGAGAAGTTCCCCTAGATGCTTTGCCTTGAATTCATGAACAGAATACTTCATAACACATTGTAAATCATTCCCCTGTTAGTCATTATCGTGGGATTTGATGCTTTAATAGAATCGTCATAATTTTTTTAAAAGCATGCTGCATTTTCAGAGGAAAAAGATGGGGACTTGGGGAGAGGGACAGTGCATAGTCAGAGTGTAATTTTTGGTACATTCACATTAATACAAAGCGTGACTGAGCCTGCCGCAGTGCCTTATGTCCCCGTGATGAATGGCTTATTGGCATTTGTCCAGTCTTTCTGGAATATTCATTATTAGTCTACACAACGTATATTGATTTTATGCAGTCATGGGTGTCATTCCTTATGGAAGTTTGTTTTAATCTATACAGAAGTGTATGGAAATAATTCAGTGCTGAGAAAAGTTAACATAGTTGTTTTCGCATGAACGCAGTGCATCGCTGTAAGGCTTTGGGGTGGTAACACACTGTGATGAAAAACAGCGGCAGTCAAAAACATCAATATACAACGTTGTTTCAGTTTTCACCCACTTCAGGCTTTGAATTTGCTACGCAGTCCTCAGACCTCCTTCAGCGGGACTCGGCAGAACCACGGCTGGATACGGGTGTAAGTTTGAGGGAGGTTGGAGACACGGAGCAAAGCAGGAGTGGGAGGTGGAGAGAAGCCGGTTGAAAGTCATGAGACGTGCCCTCTGAATAATCCACGCCCGAATCAATTTGTTCAACGTCCCAGAGAAGCGGGTGTACGGCGGAGGAAATGTGGCGAGTGGGCGGTCGCTCAGCGCATCCGAGTCCATATCTCATACAAACACACAACAGCCGGAGAGACCGCCTGAGCGTACACAGACATGTCCAGGAGGGATGGGACGGAGGAGAGGACACACTCACATGTGCATAAGTTTGTATAATACTTGCTTTTGCTCTTCTTACTTTTTAATAGATGCTGCAATGCACATATATTTTGTATTTCTCGACTCGAGGAGAACTTCCAACTTCATTCAGATGACATGCATTTTTTAACGCTGAAGCACTCGTTTCACTCCAAGTCTACGGACGAGCGATGCGTGTTATTACAACCCTGGGCTCTGTTTAAAGTACATGCATACCATCATCTTCACAGCTTTGCACATATTTTGGTAATTTCGGTACAAAAACAAAATGTAAGAACAAAGCAAATCAGAACCGTATAAAAATATAAAGAATACAATGAAATGTGTGATATGACACAACGAGAAAACATGAAGTGAGGTCTCTAGAAATATGGACTTGTTACAGTTGCTGTTTTCTTTATCCTGTCATTGTTTACATCATGATAGTGGAACTTTGCTTGACTCAGAAGAAGTGAGACTTAGAAAGTACAAGAGTAGAAAAGGCCTGCAGGCAGCAGCTGGCCCGCCGTGGCCTGCTCAATAAAGGCACTTATTTTATGACCCCTCCTCCTGGCATTTTGATTTTAATACTCTTCCTTTTTCTACCTTTTTCTCCCTTCCCTTTTCAGGGCTTCTTTTGTCTCAAAAACATTTTCTTCCACGTGTATTTGAATTCTTAAACAGTCTCAGCGCCAAGAAAACTGTGCCAGTATACTGTGTCTGCCTTTTCAATCTTATTTCTTTTTTTTTTCCTCTCCTGAACAATGGAAAGAAGGAATGGTGGCCTCAGGTGTGTGTGTGTGTGCGTGCGTGCGTGCGTGTGGGGGGGTGATGTGGCCTAGCCATATATGTGAAACTTAATTTCACTGACAAATTAATTTCTGTAAAAATTATGAAGAGACCTTCTATTGATAATTGCCAAGGAAATCAGGGATGGTTGGGAAGATTAAACAAAACAAAAGCAGTCACTACAACAGAAAGATATTTAATTACAGCCAAGAATCCTAAAGGTAGACTAATAAATTACATAGCAATAAAACCAGAGAAGACAGAATTTCAAACTGTAACTCGGTGTGTAATGTGAAACAGAGAGGTTGCTGGTACGGTGCATTTGGGTCCAACAGAGATGAATAAAAGCGAATAAAAAGAGAGAAACACAAAACAAGCCTTTTACTGGATGTGCTATTATCCTTCAAGCAATGGCAAGGCAAAAACTAAAAGACGACAATAAAAGTGCAGGAGAGGGTAGGTGAGAAGACAGCGGCTGAGAACGGAAAGCAGAAAGCAAACAGCACCCAGGCAGAGACAAAAAAAAGAGAAGGGTGGTTATAGGGGAGAAGAGTGTGAGTGGCAGGCGACGGCACGGGGCTGCCGAGGCTCAGACTGTTCAGATCCAATGACATTTACAGAGTGGCCGATCGCTCTTTACCGTCCTCCTCAATGAAAAGTTCAAACGCGCAAAGATCCACAGAGGAAATGCTACGCCATGTGGATTAACACACTCTCTCACATCTCTCTGCAGGCCTCCTCTCCATCTGTGTGTGTTGTGGCTGTCAGTCTGTAGTTGTGAGGGTCAGTCTGGTTTCATGTCTGTCTCCAACCTGTGCCTGCATTTTCAGCAACAAAGAACTGATTCCCAGTGCTGCTCAGAACTTTGTGTGTGTGTGTGTGTGTGTGTGTGCGTGTGTGTCTGACTGACAGATAGTAGGAATGGTATGGGAAAAGATTACTCAGATGGACCTAATATCAGCTGAGCTCCATACCACCTCATCAATACCACGCACCGCTCACGTCTAAATATGTTCTACCGATGAACAAATCTACAGGCTTCAATTTGGAGAAATCAATAAATGCACCTCAAACCTCAGTAATATCTATTTCTATATCCTGATGGTTGGAAACCGATGGCTCATTTTGGCAACATGGACTCCCTGCAAGCCACAAAACTGTAAAACTTGGCCTTTAGGATACCAAAGTGGAAACAGACAACCAGCATCAGTGGGCCGAATGCCAAAGATGTTGGATTTTAACACTCAGAATGTTAGCAAGTACAAAAAGCTTTGAATATTTATCAGTTAAATATCCAAAGGCCTCTTTTGTGCTACAATATTTTTATTTAAGCATTTTGCCAAAAGGTAAAATGAAATTGAAGTAATTACTGTAATGATTATTACTGTCCAAATTACTTCAATGACAATAGCTTGATGACACACAGTTAGGACTCTCTTTTCTTTCCATCAAAGCTGGAGAAAATGTAGAAGAAAGAAACAAATTTTTACATCATCACTAAGACCTAATGCCTTTTAATGCCTTTTTGGCCCTTAAATTTACGGTAGGGTAGGATAGTGACGTACAATGGAAAGAAAAGCAAGTGAAACCTTTATTTACTGTTATTTTGCACTTTGGTACAAAACTGAATTTCATATTCACTTAAGTCAAAAGATGATAATCTTTTGGTGTGTGTTTTTTATGTATGTATGTATGTATGTATGTATGTATGTATGTATGTATGTATGTATGTATGTATGTATGTATGTATGTATGTATGTATGTATGTATGTATGTATGTATGTATGTATGTATGTATGTATGTATGTATGTATTAATAACTACATCTATTAAACATTTTCAATTGTGGATGAATAAAGTATGTGAAGCTAATTGTGGTCAATAGTTTTCATCCTTGGAGTCTGATGAAAATGAGTTTGTAGTTGTGTTTTGGAGCTGCAGTCATAAATCCCCCTCTGAATGTCTGCGTTAACTCAGTGCAAATAAGGAAAGACATAAACAATGACCTTAAAAAAAGCTGTTGCGGCGCAACAATCTGGAAAGAGTTATAAAAACTTTTTAAAAGCATGTGGAGCTCAATATTATACAGCAAGAACAATTAAGTTATATATAGTACATATAGTGTGCCATATATCACACACATTATATATATTTTGAGCCATTTTCCTCTTGAAGGACCCATGACCTGCTACTGAGACCAAGCTCTCTGACAACAGGCAGCACATTTCACTCCAGGATACGTTTATACTCTTCAGATTTGAATGTACACTGAAACGTTTCAAGACACCTTGTGCCAGAAGGAGCAAAACAGCCCCACAACATAATTCAGTTTTCACATGAGGTACAATGCTCTTTTCTGTTATGTTTTTCTTCTTTTTGAAATGCCTTATTTTTGCAAATGCGAAAAAAGAGCATATGGGATTTGCCAAAAAAACTAAATTTTTGTCTTATCTGTCCCAAGGACATCCTCCCAGAAGCTTCGTGCCTTATGTATGCACTTTGTCAAATTCTAATCTGCCAAACAGTTGACTTCTCCTCAGTCGTCCACTTTGGCTCAAACATTGACAGATGGTATGATCCGACAATGATGTATCTTGACCTTGTGTTTCACCCTGATTCTCTTTGGAAGCTATGCTGGGCTCTTTGGTTACCATTCCTATTACCCATTTCTTCATTTTTCCTCTGGAGCCACATCCAGGGAGTCTGGCTACAGTCTCATGGACTCTAAACGTCTAAATGAAATTTGCAGCTGTAGTCACAGGAACATGAAGCTGCTTGGAGATGGTCTTATGGCTTTTTCCTTCAACATGCGTGCCTATAATTTTCTTTCTGATCTCCTCAGACAACTCTCTCCTTCGCGTTCTCTGGTCCATGTCCAGTGTGGTGAACGCTGTGATACCGAAAAAGCAGAGTGACGACTTTTAGCCCTTTAAATGATCAGACTGACTGACTTAGTCTTTTTTTAGGAGTATCAACCCATCCAGGAGAGTTTTCATTAGTTTGTTTAAAAGAAGCTGTTGAACCACTATTTAAAAGCAATGTCTGTTTTTCATTATTCCGTTTTTATTTTTTTTATTACTTTTGTCAGTTATTCCGTTGTGTTTTTTCCTTTCTTTAGTGGAAGGGTAACAGCAGTCATACCTGAAACCTCTGTATTACTGTATTAAGAACCTCCTGGTCTGTTGGTAGTATTATATTCCTCTACTCTCAACTGATGCAAAAAAAATCCAATTTTATGTTTTATGTGGATTAAATAAATCATAAAACATCCTAATACTCTGTGGAAACAACAACTTGAGAAGTAATTTTAATGCCTTTTACTGATCATCTTGCCATCTAAGGTCCTTGAACTTTCTCTATCCTTTGCCTCTGCAACCTTGACACGCACCCCAGAGTGAATTCACCTGAAGAGATGATGGTCGGCTTGCCCTCTTCGTCACCTCTTAATCAGACTGTTGGCAGCGACTGGTAGAATTTGATCAACTTTTGTGACCCCTGCTCCCGCTTCCAACGGTCAGCTGCACATCTTTACGCCGTCTCTGAGGCAGTGACAGGCTCTCTTAAATGAAATCTTATTTCTACCTCTTCCTTCCTCTTTGTTTTTATCTCCCCCCTGGCTTGGTGTATTAACCCAGGCGTGATCTTTCTCAGCTCAGACTTGAATTACTGGATTTTTTTCCCCCTTTTTCCTTCTTTTGAGCAGCACCTGAGTTTTGCATTCATATATTTGAGTCTCTACAGAAACTTTTGTGTCAATCAAGTTTACAAAGACCAATATTTATGGCGCTTGATTAACAAAAAAGCCGCTCTTTTGAACACAGTTATAGCAAACATCAGTCACAGCGCACTTGATTGGACCGAATTGGAGGACAGATGTGCATATAAACAACACTGATTACACATTGTTTGCCAAAACTCGTACGTGGTGTCTAAGATTATAGCCTGTATTTCTGTCAAAGACCCTGTAAAAAATGAAAATTAAAAAGGGAAGAAAGAAAAAACAAAAGGTGCCAAGGTTCAATGACTAAGTATTTTTTCATGTAATTATTTATTCATTTATTTTATCTTGCCAGTTTTTATTGGACACAATATTTCCCACAGCCCCAACTTGAAACAGTGGTTTTACAGTGGACTTGATTGTTGCATTCATTATTTTTTTGTTTTTAGTGGCAGCGACACCATCTCCTGCCAGCTTTAATGCCTCTCCTTTGAGTCTTACTGTCTGTGTGTTGCATAAACCATAGATAGAGATTGTGATGTACAAATAGACTGTTCTCTGTTGAAATGGGAGACAGAACCATACATATACTTGGAATTTGTAGATTGCCGTTTCACCCTCTTCCTACTGCTGCCTCCTCTGCAGCCTCAAATCAGCCAGGAACTCTGACAGTCTTCCACCAGGGCTGGGCCTCGCAACTATGGCCTCTGTGGTCACCAGTAGTTTTTCCAAGGCCACAAATTGCCTGTTTAGATATAACAGTGTAGTATTATTAACACAGCTGAAGATAAGCACAAACACAATTCAAATTTACACATCCCACTTCATCTCCCTTGCCTGTGGTAGAAGGATCTCATTCCTCTGAAGTATGAGGTTAAACTTACTTATGCCACTAAACACACCAACAAAAGGCCACAAAATTGGCATCTTTGGCATCTAACCTGTATCATACAACAATAGAAAATTGTTCAACTGAATTCCTAAGAAAATACAATCAAAGCCTGCCAAAATTGTCCTTATGGTCGTACACAGCAGTGAACTGTCCTGGTTTAAGAAAGGTCTCCAGGGCCCTTGTTTCCGCTTCACCCCACTGGGCATCAGCAAATTTACCCCCAAATCAGCCCCAATGACCCTGAGCGCTCTCATTGATTTTTGGTTGAAATGGTACATTTTCCAAATTAAATGTAGAGAGTTTTACAATTACCCCATCATTGGATTGTCTCTCGAAACTGACAACATCGCCAAGTCCACTCTGAAAAGACAGTCAAGTTTTACATTGTAGATGCATCTGCTCAATAAAAGAAGATAATCTACAGTGACTTTAGAGTGTCAGTCATACCTTATTTTCTAGTCTTACTGTACCTATGTGGCATACAGTGGAACGGCACAATGTGCTCACCTGCCTCTTGCTGCAGAAGGACTATGACACCCGCCTTGCTGCCTAAATGAACAGCAGCACCATCAGCACCATTAGCACCCAGAGCAATGAATCTGTTTCTACCCAGTTACTGCACTGGTCCCCAGGAGCAGCAAATACTTTCTTTGAGGCAGCATGAATTCCTTAGTAAACAAATAAAAAAGATACCATTTACTTCCCAGATCAAGAGTTTATAATTCAAGCTACTTTTTAATTTTATTATATTATTTCATTTTTTTATTTCAATGATAAGAATATTATATATGGTTAATGCAGTGATGAGACAGTAGGCTGCATGACATGACATTACTTACCTTGTGCATGGGCAGGCTTGATCTCAGTGTGTCTAATCAGTATATTCACTGATCTTCCTGTCCACGAGATACGACCGTATACAATGACGCGCTCCTTTGTGGAGATACCAGTGTCTCCGTCGATCAGGGATGCCATGTATGCACTGTTAGCAATTTGCACAGACGTCTTTTTTCTTCAGTGCATCTGCGATGACTCCTATAAATTGGGCGCACGCGGCATCATTGCTGTACGTCGGGGTTAGATTCAAGCCATTTCTCTTCTGAACAATTATTTCAGACTTAACTTAGTGAAGAAAGGTTCTTCTTTTGCAATATTGTAGGCGACATTAACCTTGATTATCATCTCGGCCTTGCCTGATGATCTGTTTACTGCTGCCTGCTGCTTAAAGGCAGCGGGAAAGGGGATGCATGGACTCTGCATTTATTGTGGCATGTAACACGTTTCATAGATGCACTGTGCTTTTTCAGCGTTTCAATTCGAAATGTATTAGAAGCAGTCACAAATGCAAATTTGCTGGCCATTGTCCTTCCACATTAATGTTCACTAACAATTCTTCTTCCTTTTATTATTATTATTATTTAAAAAATGAGGACAGATATGTCATGTTTACGTTTTCTTTTCCATAAATCTAATTTACACTGAGGCTCACCTAAGATGTTAGATTGGCTATAAATTGTACATACCTTGTCAAATTTAAAACTTGCTCATGAACTTACGTCAACACTATGATTTTATTAACTTACTTAGTCTAAACAAAGATCTTTTAAAAATGCTGAGAGACCTCTGAGGTGGGGTGCACTTTAGATCAAGTAGTAGCAAGTTAGCAAACTGACTGCTCCCCCAACAAATGTATTTCTATAAAACATTTGTTTATTTATGGCTGACTGCATGTGCGAATCACACTTGTTTGCCAATAACAAAGCTTTGAATATTTCTTCTAACCTCCTGCCATTCCTCCGGAAATTGAATTAGTTACAGCCGTACTTATTTTGCCAGTCTTCCAGCTAAGAGCCAATCAATGATACCTTGTTTCCCTGTCATGTAAATTACTTTATCCTTTCAGTGCGTAAGGTTCTGTATCCACTCAAGAAACCCAAGATCTGTGGCATTTCATATTGCAAAAGCAAAAAAAAAAAAAATGTGGCAACAGTGTAGAAGAAAAGTTTGGCAGTCAGAATACGTGCCATTACCATCTAATTTATCATTCGCAATTAAAAGACAATGAGAACTGATAGATGAAATGAAACTCCTGCCAACAAAGTTGTTATGATGTTATGACTGCCTGCTGTGCATGTAGCCTGGCCAGTGACTGCCCATGCAGCCAGCAGTTACTCATACAGCAGCATCCAAGAGCCACAATTCAAAACAACCAAGTTTAAAATCTCTAGTTAAAGTCTACCGGCCCACAAATAGTAGTGGATTTACTAGCAATTAGCCATGTAGCTCCATCTATGCAGAAATGTGATACGATGATTTTAAACAAGCAGTGCTCACTTACTTGTGACCCGTGTCTAATGGCCAATAAAGTTGAGAAATGTATTGATTTCATACTCTACTCCTAAAACACTGGGAACAAGAAAAATAAGGTAAAGTCAGCATTGCTATGCATTTCCATCAACTTAACTTGACATAAGTTTCACGTGGATTTATTGGTCTTTATTGAGTAGCTGAGAAAAATCAGTCCCCCACAGAAATCAATAAGCAATGTCAGACAGAATCAAATGAGTTGAAGACCCTGTCTGATATAAGGCAGACAAAAATCCTTCAGCCGTTTATTCCGTATTATTTGGATGTGAAACGATCACGGACTCAGTCCGTAACTCAGTCTGTAACTAGTTGCCATAGTTTGCTGCATAGAACCTGTAGCTACAGGGGGGCGAAGTCGGAGCTGACCTTTCCGCAACATCCATGCGAGCTACACGGCGGAGCGGCACATACCACATCTGTATTGAGAAGAGATACACGCGCCCCTCTGCTCTCGGCATTAGAAGTCAGCGCAGGGACACACAGGAGCCATTAATGGACCGAGAGGCATCAGCAAAAAGGTTTTTACCAACACACACATCTAGACGCACGTCACATAAAGATCTGCTTTCCTGACTTCCATTTTAGAGTCACATCCAATATGTTGCCTGATGCTGTGCTCCTGAATTATCCCCCTCAGGTATGTAATCTCTTCATTAAAGCTGTGGCAATCAGAGGGGAAGAAAAGTATGGCTCCTCGTAAAGAGAATAGATTACTTCCCCCATCTTTCACAGAAAGCCGTTTGGAAGAGTAGACACTCTACTCCATTTTCATTAGCGGCCTGACTACTATATATTCTCCATATAATTGAGGTTGAAACCTTCTGCACTGTAATGGGTCTTTCCATAACAGTCTTTTAAAAGTGAAAGTCTGCCATCCTTGGGTTCTGTGTGATATGGTTTGAGTCGGGGGGGGTGTCTGTGCACTTGTTTGTGTTAAGTTGATATCAGCGAAATCATTTCTTCTCAAGCTACTTTTTCAAAGGCAGCTTTGAATGAACAAAGGCATGTCCTCACTTTCTGAGAGCAAGTATCTGAAAAATTAAAAGCACTCATGAAAAATTGAATTCCCACACCTTTTAATCTAAAACTGGGACCCGTCTGAGAGTCCAAAACTCCTAAAGGCAGCTGTGTCATTGTCATGTACAGCATTTTAATTGATGCAATTTGGGAAAATATGTCTAATCTCTTTAAATCCATTTTCATTTGTGCCTTTATGCCTGAGTTTTTAAAAAAAAAAACAACAACTCCCAATCCCTAATTTATTCAGATTCTTTTATGTCGGTTTTATTTTTTATCTTTTAATGATATTTCATGTTTGCTGTTGTTTACGATAAGATGTTTGTGCAAGAGGGAGATTATAATGTTTATGATTATTTTATGAACTACAGACCACTTTGTAGGCATAAAAGTAAGCAATAATAGTAAACCTTTAAAGTTAGAATGACATAAGCTTTGATCTACTCACCCACCATAGTTACTAAATTTGCCCCTTTGCCCTGCAAGCAAAACATCGGGTAAATTAACAAACATGGCATGGTTTCATTCACACTCGTATCCCAGATGCGGCTATACAGCGTGATAAAACATTGCAAATTTTAAGCTAAAGACCTCAGTCGCAACATGAGCAGCAGATTTCCCTATCATCTTCAATTTCCCTGCATTACTCAATCTGATTGAACTTCTGAGGAGACGGCGTCTGAGGGAGAATTAAGCTGATGAAAGGTAGCTCTCTGGATGCAGACTCAAACATAAGTCAAGATGGTCAAAGTTAAATTTAAGTTGAAACAGCTAATGAAACAAACATTTCAAGACTGTCATAAAGCAGTGATTTTCAGATTAGATTGTCTTGACTGCACTAGACTGTGTAATATGATTTGGCATCCTTTCCATCACAGATGGTCACAAATATCAAGGAGACACTGTGGCAAAAAATAATCTGCTCTCTTTATCCATACTGAAATCCATCAAGAAGATGAAAGTCACATAACGCGTTCCTCAAACCAATCTGGCTTCAGCTTGCAGAATAAACATTCAAACATTTAAAAGCCAGTCCTTGTATCAAAGAAACCCACATGTGTCTTAGACTTCCAGCTTATTAGCCCAACGTGCACCATCAAACCAACTTACATCATGGACAGCTTAGCTTTCTGAAGTTAGCTTGGGTGATTTGTGGCCATGTGTAAATTGAAAGTTTCAGCCCGAGTCAAAGCAGAGTCATAAATAGGAGAGAGGAGAGGACGACAGCACCCTGCCACATTCCGGGTAATTGATGGAGGCCGGCAGCTTCACATGGATGAGAAATGCTTTCTTAATAACTGTCTCATCAAAACACATCACTCCGCTCACTCCTGAAGCCAAAGTATAAAATGCTGAATCAAAGAGACCACAGGGGGGACTGAGGTACAGGTAGACAGACAGACTGACAGACAGACAGAGGCTTAGTGCTTTAGTACAATAAAAACATGAAGGAAAAAAAATTTAAACAAACAAAAACTATAAAAAAAAAAAAATGCTCACTGCTCACTTTTGCTTCTTACTGTTTCAGCAGATAATTGATTTTGAGGTTATTTAACCAAAGAGGCCTCTTCAGCGCTGTAAGTTGTCCACGCACGTATCGCGTTGTTCTGACGCAAGAACGCTCAGTCAAGGAGACACGGCGGTGGGAAAGTCGTGGCTAAAAGCTCTGCAATAACCAGAAAAAAAACCCTAAAAAAGGGGCATAGTTGACATTTGGTAATTGAAATTGGACAATATTTAGTAGGAAATGAAATATCTCCAAGGAAGCCTTTTTCTTTTAACCTTTTTTATTTTTATTTTTTTTTACTTGCAATGTGCCATGTGGAGGGATAGCAGATGAAATTTGGGGTTGATGCATCGGTGATTTTTGCTGTTTTGGTTTGTGGCATGGGGATAGGTTTTATAGGCTGAGTAAATATAGGTGGGGAATTATGAAAAATGTATCTATTTAAGTCTTAAACTGTTGTTAAACAAAATACAGGACAACATAATGTGTTTAAAACACAGGTCATGTACACGTACATGTAGGTTTGCAGGTGTGTATGTATTCATAGTCATATATATGCACCAATACCGCTATTAATATTTAGATATGAATAATGTAACTGCATATAGTAAACACTACAATTATTATATAATTTGTTTAGATGAAAACTTTTCATCATATATAGGTCACATAGAACTTATACATACATAGAAATCTATGTATGAATTATTATAGATGGTAAAACCAGAAAGTTAAGATAAAAATGTAGAGGAAAATATTTCTGTTATTGTACAGATAAAGGATGTGGAAGAGAAAAAAGATTCACAATAAAACTTTCATTTTCATTTCACAAGATTCAGAAGTCATTCATAAATGAGAAAAAAGTGATTTTCTAAAATGAGAGGCAACCTGTGGGTGTACCCCGCTGGGATAGTCAGCAGAAGCCTATGGCCCTGAGCAGGATTGAAGCGGTGCAAAATGCTGATTGATGAGTGGATTTTCTAAGTTGTTTTTTTTCTTTTCTTTTCTTTGTACATTGCTGAAGCAGTACAGGGATACAAGTCAGTTGCTGTTAATCCTAGCACTACAGTTGAATTACATGATATAATGCAACAAGAAACTCTGCAGGAAACTCAACAGTTCCTTTGTTATTTAAGATCCAGCGCTTGGTAATTCTTTAGGTTTCACAATGGGGAAAAAGGAGCAGACGATGAGTTAGTTAACTTGCATATTAATCATCAGCCATCACTGTCACAATCCGGACGGGGAGGAATCAAGTGCAGGATCACCAGGAGGCAGTAGTCGCAAATAAAAAGGGTATAAAATGTGCTGAAGTAGGCACGGGTTCCAAATGAACAAAAGTACAAAATCTAAACACAACAGGACAGAGCAGAACAGCAGGAGGATGTTGGCAACAGGGCAGGACAAAGATTCAACTAGCAGAAGACAAGATAGCAGAAGAAGGGACAGACAAGACAATATGTATAGATACACTCGCAGGAGGTGCTGAGATGCAGGTGCAGATGATCAAGCAAGGTTCAGCAAGGCAAGTCAAGTTTTTCTACACAAACCCAAAAGCAGACTTTCAAAATAAAACAGGAACTGACCAATAAACCAAAACCCAACAGAAACTGTGACAATCACACACAGATGGAAGAGGGTGAACATGTTTAAAGTCAGGCTGCTGACCAGTGGTCAGTGTAAAATGAACAAACTCTGAACAGGCAATATGAAAAAAAAAACAAACAACCAAAAATCAAAACTTGCAAAAGCTGTACCTTTTTTGTTGCAGCGTAGTTCAAAACATTGGCATTCATTGCTCAAAGCAGAGCTGCACAATATTTGTGTCTTGTACCTCAGATAATTGCCTGCATTTTTAACTAGTGTACTGTGTAATGTGTGTTATTAACCAACAATACAAAGTCCCTTATAAAATAAACTTCTTATAAAATGTAACTTCAGAATATTGGTCCATCCATTTATCAAAGAGTAAGGGAAGTATCTCTGTAATTATGAGTACCAAATTTCATCTAGTAATAATTTCTAATTTCATTTATAATTTCATCATAAAGATGAATATCATAGCATAGCACTAATATTTAATTTTAATATTAATTTGGACATTAAACATGGTACTTCTGTTTTAATGTCACAAGCAATTTCATATAATTTTTTAAGTATTTTTTGTTGTAAATGCGAATCGAATGGCATTTCTCTGAGACCTAAAGTGAGTACCCAAGCTAAATAAATTTATTAAACCGTGATTGCATGATCCATCCATCTAAATGTTTTAAATATGAAACCACCATGTACTGTACTATTATATACTTCTACTACTTTCAGTTGATTAAGCAAATACTAGGAAATCCGTCTTAACCCTGACACACACACACACACACACACACACACACACACACACACACACACACACACACACACACACACACACATATATATATATATATATATATATATATATATATATATATATAAATAATGATAAATTCATTTTATATCACAGTACATTATTATCTAGCCGCCCCCTACTCTCCACCAGTGGTGATATTAAACCATCACTGCTCCTCTGAATGCAGCTGATCTGTTACCAATACATATCATTACTTAGTCAAGGGTATCCTAGGTCGATCTCAATTCGGTGTCAGATAGAATGTGTTTGCTTCAATTACAGTGCTTGTACGAATACCTGTTTAGTCAGTGTGCCGATAATACATGAGTTGATGATGTGAATAATGATATATGTGTCCCTATACAATATATGTACATACGGTCCCTAGTTTAAAGAGTGCCTGCCCTGCAATGTGATAATGCAGGAACATCCCACATCTGTGTCATATAGTTCTGTGTCTGTGTGCGTTAGTGATTGCACACACTAGATCTCAGGAGGACCATCAACGTGGGACTGTTTGAAAGAATAATAAAATGGTGTAGGATAGGGAGACGAGAGCCTGTGACCACCTATTGATCCCTCTGCTGTTTTTCAAAATAGGATGGAGGCATGAGTGCGAGAGGCAGAGAGGAAGAAAGACAGAGACCGAGACTCTGTCATGGCGACAGATTTCAGCTTGGAAATGGCTGAAACCGGTTCGCTAGGACGACATATAGAGTCTGAAACAGGAAGAATGAGGGAGAAACGAAGATGCTGTTGAAGGAGAACGAGGGAAGTGATTGGAGTGACTGACAGCCAAACGTTTGGTCCAAGTGCAGGCAACTGTCCCCGCCTCTCTGCAACGACTGCAGGCTGCACAGCCTAAGCTTTTAAGGACATATTTTCTCAACATGTGGCAAAAAAAAAAAAAAAAAACAACCTCATTGCACATTCATGAATTTTTTATGTACATGTACATGGCTGCACAAATTCATCAGAGCTCCAAAGCACATAGGTAAGATCTTAAAAGATTTGCCACACACACACACACACACACACAAAACAACAACAGACATTTACACCTGTGCACACAAACACACACACACGCACACTGACAGTATAATCATGCACATCTCCAGAGGTACTCAGCCTCTGGATGGCTTGGGGAAAAAACACAGTGCCAAAGATGGCTGGAGCCAGCAGCTACTGGTCCCAGGATAAAAAAGTGTGCCAGAGGCTAACCCACTCATCTCTGCTCTGTCCACCCATTGCTGAGGGAAGGCACATACACTGGCCTAGAGGAAGCTACCCATCAATTACACACACACACACACACACACACACACACACACACACACACACACACACACACACACACACACACACACACACACACACACACACACACACACACACACACACACACACACACACACGTTATGAAGGCACATACTTTACTGGGAATGCAGCATTTTAACTTGTCAGTCTTAATATTGATGTATAAACATTGGGGATCGTCACAGTGTGTATCAAATCCAGAAGCTCCAAGTGGTCGATTAACATTTGCAATTTTAGCTGAAATTCCATATACCTGACAAGCAACTTGGAAAATGGAAAATGTATATTAAGTACCTTTTCTTTATCGGGATCGGGTTGAACAAACAAGCCGGCATAGTAGGTTTCAGAACATGTTGGCATAAAGTAAGTTATGCAGGACTGTAAACAGAAACCTAAATTGGATAGAGGTTGTAAAGAAGATACTAATGAAATCTGATGTTCTTGCCACAAATAAGACAACAGAGAGATGTTTGTTTTCATGTATTAACTATTCATTTATCTCAAGTAGATTTGGTCATGTTTCACTGTCTAGAAAGACAAGAAATACATTTGTGCAACACTAGCACTTAATAGAAAAAGGTGCTTCCCTCTCTCTGTGTGTACAATTAATTTAGCACATTTAAAAAAACAAAAGCGTATTTTTCAGTGACAATCTTCAAAATCACATTATCAACACAAATACTGAGAACATGGCTGACTAACGAGTCATGGAAGCCATTTCTCTGTTACGCCTCAACTTGTGTTTACTAAAGCTGCCAACAAGAAATGCATTCTTAAAAAAAATAAATAGCCTAACTGATATGTTGAATTATGCATTTTTCTACAAAGACTGGCAAACATAATCAACGAAGAGCGCATGTTTTAATGCTGAAGCAACTGGCTGCTGTCCTCAAAGACTTACAGCATTTTATCTGTGTAGTTGTGTTAGTAACTGTCTTAGAGCTAAACAGGTGATGGGTATATATATATATATATATATATATATATATATATATAAACCTGGTTTCAGTTTCTGTTCAAGAACTGTATTAACAATAACAAGTAAAGATAAATTTGAGGCAAATATTTGGTACAACATTTTATGTACATGTATGTAAACACCCGACTTAACTTAAACACCACTTATTAACATTGAAAAAAAACAAAAATTCACATATTGCATATATTAAAAAAAAAAATTAATTCCAAGGTTATATGAGTCAGGATATTCCTCCGGTCCTTACCACGTCTTAAACTACGTAAACTCAAATACAATCTAACTGTGAGAAATGTAAGTATATTTTAACTGTTTCCACAAGAATGCATGTTTTCAATAACACAATGCCCAAAAGAAAAGATATCAGAAATTACCTTAGGAAAATGCTGTTTTTGCTGCCTAGAATGGGTTGTAAGACAATTTCCAAACAATCTGAAATCCATTGTTGTACAGTGACCAAAGTTATTCAAAAGTTAACTGCATACATTAACTGCAGATGAAAGTCGACAAGAACTGGAAGTCCAAGCAAATCTACCTCAGCATGAGACTGTGCAGTGCTGAAAGAAATAAAATGATATACATAAACAAACAACCCAAGAGCTTCGTCTCAGGCGCTGATTGTTAGAGTTAGAGTAGATCTATTTTGTGTGTTACAAGCATGGCAGGACAGCTTAAGTGGAAAAGGTTACATCAAGACAAACCACAATATAGCTTTTGGTCTGATGAGACTAAAAAGGGGTTGGCTACAATGTGTGCAGTTAGTCTTGTTCTTTAATAAGCAATCAAAAAGATAGGCTTTTATTTATTTTATTTTTTTGAAAGGGTGCTTCTGACTTTAATGACAGCTCAACATCCATGTACACATTCACAAAGGTGATTTAGGGTCAAAGATTTAAAGGCCAAACTCTTGTTGCACCGACAAAGAGATTTCTATGCACTCGCTCTGTGTTGTCTAAACTCCCACTCACCTCTTTCATCCATGAACTCTGAATACTGACGATGTCATTTTTGTTGGAACTAGAGATGCACCTTACATCCTTCACCTGAGGCTCTGCCTCAGCAGCATGCAAAACCATATATTTGCTTAGAAGACATTTGAATTACCAGGAAAAAATGTAGCATTCACTCCTAAAACTTCTGGATACACATCATTTGAGTGTATTTTACTTGCAATAAAACATTTAATTTTGTCAATTTCTTTTAATGCTTGATGAATAAGCAAGATAAATAAAATAATAAGTTTCTGATCTATAAAACCTTAGAGTTAAAAGGATGCCATTTTTCCTCCAAATTAATGTATATAAATAGTGTACAGTATATTTAAGATGGTTACATTTTTATGTATAAATAAATAAATAATACTGAAATTCACCAAAATATGGTTGGAAAAGATCCAGTGGCCTGTGCACCTTCCCAGCAATATCAGCCAGTGGATCAACATCCAGCATCAATGTTGGGTTGATGTGCGTACAGCAAGTATCCACAAACACATGAACAGTCTACACACTTCTGTTACACACAAGCAGCGGCTTTGAGGGATGGCTCACCATGTTTCAGAGGAGCAAAGTGAATGACTGAGGCCTCTGGCTCTGGTGACTTTGGACTACGGAAGACTGAGTCACTGAATGACTGTCCCTGCTTCTACACTGGGATTAGAGGGATGCTTCATATTGACATAGAGAACAAATCAACATACTCTAATAATTCCCTTTTACTTTCTGCAGCAGAGTGAAAGGAAATAGCAAATGAATAAAAATAATAGAGGTCTAGGCAACAGTCTCCTGTAAGTGCTTTTACCCCCCCAGATGGCACATCCACGGCTCAAACACACAAACCTATTAAAGCAGACGTTTGTAAACATGCAAGCGCACACATACGCACATGCGCTCGATGGGAGCAAGTGATGTGGACTGCAGGCACTGCTGCCCGGGTTAAAAGAGAAAAACACTGCAAGCAATAAGAAGAGCACATATAAAAGGCTGAGTGAGATATAGACTGAAAGAGATGGGGGGGGTGGAGGGAAATGGAGAACGAAAGTAGAAGACTTTTAGAGTGAGAGTGAAAGGAGAGCCAGTTTGGTTTTCAGCGTGTCTTAAAGGCAAAGAGACCCTGCTCTAAAATTTCCAGGTTGCTTTAGATTTAATCTGAGCCTGGATGCAAACAACACACTACCCCGGCCTCAACAGGGTGCTGCTTGTGGAGTGTGTCTGTAAGTGAGAGCATCCATGTGTGTGTGTGTGTGTGTGTGTGTGTGTGTGTGTGTGTGTGTGTGTGTGTGTGTGTGTGGGCGGCTGAAGGATTGGTTGCCAGGGAGATTCTGACATATCGGGCCCCACTCCCTGCTGCCCTCAGTTTAGCCTCGACAAGTCAGAGAAAACGCTCAGCGGCGGCCCGGCTAATTTACAATCTTTCCCTCTTGTTCTCTCCCACCTGTCTCTCACTGCTTCTCTTGTCACTGTCTTCTTTTGTTTGCATCAAACTTGGATGATTGACTGTGATTACTTACTGCCCATTGTACTAGTCATAACAATTTTCTTAATCAGCTTTATGTCTCCACCAGGACAGCTGAACAAAGTCTTTTCCCATTTTCCCAGTCTTGTTTTCTCTTTTCAGATTTTGTTGTCCCTCACTCTTACAGTTCTCCTTCCTCATATTTTCCCCGCACACATCCACACTTTCCTAAATTCCCTTCCTCTCCCTGCTCGGTAGGCTGATGTGGTCGGGACCTGTTGTTCTCGTCTGGTGACAGCTAAACAGGGCCTGTTGTAATTAGTGTGGAATTCTAATGAGCTTATCAGGTCAAAAGCAGCTTAGTCCACCAGGACCCTAGCAGGGTGAAAATTAGCCCCGCTCCCACCCAGACAAAACACACTCACCAGCATGCACATTACACAAAAACACATTGTGCATACCGATGATACAAGCTTGATTCATTAACAAACACTCGCTGACAAATTCAGCCTCACCCTCTCCTCCTCGTGAAGGGATTAGCCCACTTTACATCAGTCAGTTAACAAAAAAACTGAATTATTAATGTGAGTGTCAACAAAAATTAAAAAAAAAAAAAAAAAGATAGTGGCTGTGTATAAGTCATTGTGCTCAATTAATAAGTAGCTGGAGGGCTAAATAAGTTATTTCAAAAGAGAAGTTTAGACAGTTAAACAAGCACAGCACAAACACACACAAACACAGTTTTACATCAAAACAAAGCCCCCCCCCCCCCCCCCCCATCATCGTATAGCAAGGAGTGACTGGTTTACTAAACTCGGTAGTTGCTATTGTTCTGCAGTTCTGCAGCACCTATCTGTTAAAAAATTTCCACATCAAGTTCTGGGAAATAAAATGTGCAGTAATACGCAGAAAGTGGAGAGTAAAAGGCGGGGTACACTGATTAAGCATTGCAACAGCTGTTCCAATAGGATTACACTCAAGAATTTTAATCATTCTTGTCTGGCATCCACACATTTAATAAGATGCCTGCCTTAAAAGAGAATGCAGCCGATTGCACTTTGTGGACAAAGATGAAATGAGTAACAGCGTGTGCACAGTATGTCACTGTATGTCAGCGAGTAATGGTGGGAGACCTAAAGACAGTAAAGGATTATGGGAAAACAGGAGGAGGGTGGGTGGAATAAATCCATTTCCTGAGTTTGGTGCCGTGGCGCAGCCTTCCATCTGTTTTATTCGAGACTGGTTAACATCCAATCAGTTACTCTGATACTTCAGTGTGTGTGTGTGTGTGTGTGTGTGTGTGTGCGCGCGCGTGTGTGTGTGTGTGTGTTTCCTCGCCAGGAGAAAAATGGAATGCAGAAACTCCTACACTGAAAATGTTAAGATCTTGAAAAGCACAACTGTGAAGCAATGTGTTTGAGGCAGTAACTAATACTGCACTTTGCCCAATGTTGCGTTTGAAATGCAGCTCAAGTTGCAGAAACAAGAAAGGCGTATCACCCAACACACGACTCGGGAAACGATCAAACCGGAGTCATGCAGCCACAGGAAATGTTGAAGTCTGGGCGCTGAAAACATTAACCTGCCTCTGTTAAAACAATATTAACATCGGTGCAGTGTGCTTCCACTCTGAACAAACTGCACCGGGGAATTTTTAGATGATTATATTTCTCAATAGGCATTATAACATTTTAAGTTTAACTCATCCTTTAAGGCCACATTGCCATATGAAAAGCTGTTGAAGTACAGTCAGCAGGAAATGTATTTTGCCTGCCACCATGATGGTAGATAATTTTGCCAACCATCCATTTTCAAAGTAAAATTTACTCATCAATCTATCGCATCTCCTTGTGTGAGGAAAAACCATGGTCTTATAAGGAAGCGAAAAAGGAGGAAGGAGCAGACACAACTGCGGGGAAGAACAAGAGAAGGAGCAGCAACCTTCCACGATGAGTGACACAGAAAGACCTCAGCATGGACCCCGAGAGGTAATGAAGCAGTCCTTCTACATTATCTCTCTCCTCTCCTCAAAAAACTAATCCTGCACACAACTCATCACTCAAGACACACTGTAAAGCATGCCCGCCTCTGTTTCAGACAAAGGCATAAATCTGCTCTTGTTTTCTGTAATAAAGAGCTTCTGATACAGGTAGAGAGAAACAGAAAGACGGTGCGAACTCGTGTAGACGTTGGAAAGTCGAGGTGGAATCAGATGAACTGCTTTGGCAAACAAATAGATTTATTAAGACAGAGAAAACACACACACAAACTACTAAACTGAATGTTAGATTCATGGTGCAGTTGCCTAATGACATAATGATTATGCTGAGTGAATAACAAACAGGAAGTCTAATATAATTCCAAGAGATCGTAAGACATAAGAGGCAGTTTAAATTTAATGGGTTCATATTCGCCAATCCAATAAATCATGTTTGCCGATATGAAACAGCTGAAAAAGATTTTAATTTCATTTAAAGGGTTACTACATTGTATCGCGACTTTCCATCAGATAATTGTTAAAAAGTGTCAATCAGGAAACATAATAAAAAAAACAACAACAAATAAACCTGTAAAGACAGTTATAATAAACTATAACTATGCAACAATAAAAATAACGTAACAATTAGTTCATATACAGAGTACTAAGTATCTTCAGCTGCTCCCCAGGGTGAGAATAAGAAAAAAACAACAACTATTAAAATAATTCAGAAAGAGTTTTATATGTATGATGAAGAATTGCGATGACACTCTTCTTGAAAGCTTGCTGGAAAGATCCACGAGAGGCAAAAAGAGAAGAAGTGAGACAAAACCTTCTGCCAAGCGTGGCTGATGTTGAAATAGGTTATTTTTTTATGTTTTCTTCAAACATGACGGTGGGACAGATATGTCAGAAAGTCCCCAGGCAAGGCACTGAACACCACATTGCCTCTGTTAAATGGGCCACACTTATACAGCACATTTGAACCTTATCTAGGTTCAACAAAGCGCCTTACAATTGTGTTTCACGTTCCAGCCATTCTCACAAACACTCGCAGAACACTTCTTATCACATATATGCACCCTGAATACTGTATACAGTGCTTTTTACCCCCCTGAACAATCATGCATTGATGAGTACATCAAGAGCAATGTGTGGGGGTTCAGTATCTTTTGAAATTTCAACACATGGAAAAGCAAAAGAATATGACCATGGCGGCAGTAGTTGGCCCTGCTGATGTGCTCGTAGATGTGGGGATTGCCAGTACGATGGAGAAATAAAGTAAAGCTTGAATAGGGTGATTGTAATGTGCGTGGCAGAACGCAGTGTAAAACATCTTGTAGAACACAGCCAAGGTTAAAAGCTGCTATATAAGAGTGAGACATTTGTAAGTGTGTGGCAGAGCCAACACGTCGTCAGGATGGTGCTTCTGTAATACCATTATTAAATGCAACATTTATTTTGCTAAAAAAACAAAAAAAAAAAAAAGGCAATTTCAGATCACTTTATACAAAAATAGAAAATGCTAAATCAGGCTTCAGAGTTCAGGTCTGCTAAAGCGACTAGTTGGGCATTTACGATGTCGTACAAAACCTTTCACATTTTGTAAGCGCTCAAACTGTTGCTTTACTCCTGCTCTTACCCTGAGAGCTCTGCATTTCTTCGGTGGTTCACACATTGTCTCCGTCTCACATTGTCACTAATACAAGTGTTGCGTACCTCAAATGATTGTCAATTCTCATTTTACTCTGTTTCATCCTCACAAAAAGCCTGATTAATTGCATTTCATATGAAATAACAGCACTCTTTTCTTATCATGCCTGATCATATTTGTTTGGGTCTTTCGCTCCAATTCACCGCATCAAGAGGTCGACTTATCTTTGATTTAGGTCTGTGCAGGCAAATTCATGTGTCCATCTGGTTCCACAGGGGTTTTGTAAATGAATAGCTTTCACTTTCTCTCTGGTAAGCGAGCCCCGTCTCATAGCCCAGTTCCAACACGAGGGATGTCTAATACTGCACAAATCCTTCTTGATCACAGTCAAGCAAGCATGAAACAGCAGTCAATAGCATGCATCCTGTGGTGATACAGAAAAATAAATACAAAATTGAGTCTGTCCGTTAGTTAGCTTTAAAACCTTACAGAAAATCCTTTTCAGATTGTGTTTTTTCTTTCCTGCATATCAGCACCGTTCTGATTCGGGGTTATAGGATAAAATCATTGAAGAATATTTCAGTTTCAGGAGAACTCAAATTACTCAAGTACTTGTTGATTTGCTCCTCTTAACACTTGGGAAATGATTAATAAGTCTTTAGGCTTGATATTTTTTTCCCCCACTACAACCTATTTCACAGGCAGTAAGCACACAAAATATTTAAAGATTAAATAAGCTCCATTTTCATTCCAGGACGGCAAAATTACATCTTGCGTCTTGACGCTGGGCTGTCATTTCCCAGCCATGCGTGGAACACAGCAGAGATCTCAGTCTTTCATGCTGCTAATGTCACAAAGACAGAAACAGAGAGAGGAAGAAGGAGAGGTAGAGCGGCCAAGACACAGACGACACCACGAGAGAGACAAAGGCAACAGTGATATTCTTGGACTGGATGTGAGGCGGTAAGTATGAGAGGCTGGGGGGAGGTGGGAAATGTCACGGCCAATCTCTAATGAAGGGCCTTCCGGGAACTATAGTTAGATAAATTATTTAAAGGCTTTCATTTAAAAATGTCCAAAAAACTGTGCTGCGATGATTTGCGCAGGGGCTGGGGAAAGGTCATCTGTGTGTTGGGAGTGCTTCATTAACCTCCCACCACCTCCCTACCTCAATTATTTCTGTCAAAGAGCACCTGGAGGGGAGGGGTGGAGAGATAGGGAGGCAGCAGGCTGCCGCTGTGCTACAGCTGATACCACTCTGCTGCTGGTGTAGCTGCCGATCAGGAGTTCAGACCTGAGGGGCTTCAACTACGCTTATCTCAGAAACCGGTGGCGGTCCATTACCGGCGGAATGTTTGGGTGACTTCAATGTTGTAAAAATCTCTGAAAATGTGCAGGTAAAGGCTGGATAACGGGTATGTGCACTTGAATGGCCATACACGTATGTGTGTGTGTGTGTGTCTTTAAAAAAAAAAAAAAAAAACTGGTTGGGAGCCTGTTGCCAAGGCCTCAGGAGTGTTAAACACTTTGATCTTGTAAAATATTTTCTACGACCAAGGACCTGACATAGCTGCAAGGAAGTTTGAACGTGTGCTCAAACATGTGCACACACTCTAGTTACTTTTTTTTTTTCTGTCTCAAGGGGCAGCAGCAGGCTGAAAGTTTCTGCTGTCTCTCACTTCATATCAATCCCATCCTCCTTTTTCCTCTCTTAAGATCCTTAAATGTGAAAAGCCTTATCTCATAGTGGCCAGAAAGGTTTTCCTGATGATGGTGCGTGAGGAAAGGCTCCTAAGGCATTCAAACGAAATACGTTTATCTTTTTGAGGGCTTGACTTTCATGGTGTTTGTGAGATCTTTGATGTACGAAATGTTTGGCTAATGGTGGCAAGAGGAACGAAAAGATGCCTCTAAAATTCATTTTGAGTAATATTACCAAATTTCAAGTCCATCCAGTTTATCATGTCAGTTTGGGAAGCTCAGGTGGGTTTAAAGGGTGTAAGTTTAAGGTGACGCTGGCTAAGCATCAGACAACGTCAGCGGTCTTCATTTCATCAGTTTGACATGCTCTTTGACAGGAAGTCATGTCAGATTTAGGCCGACGTCAAGCAATTTGGATTACCTCAGATCCATCTTGCAGAGAATTCACCAGCTTTAAAAGAACTAACTAAAAAGAGTTTAAGTGTAATTATGTTTATGCATTGTGACTGTGAATGAATACATTTCAAGAGTACACCTAACAAAAAACATAGCTTCATCAAATAACAAGGGGTTTACAAATACCATTATTGTTCACAAACCCTGCAACACCATGAAAATGAGAGAAATATTTGTGACCTGTGTAGATAAACTCTGCAACCTTCTAAATAAATTAGACACAACAGTGGGAGGTTCAAACATATACTGGAAGAAACGTTCAATATGACGTGATGACATGGCAGTAGCTCCGTCACAGTTAAACCAGCTCTAAACTGGCTCCAGCACCAGCCAAGCACCTGGTCAAAAAGGGGAAAATGTAAAATAAGATATGAATAACCAGATGTCGACTGTTGGTAGCCTGCCATTGGTCCCTTAATTAACACAGCAGTCACTTCCTCCTCTGCTGTGCGGTTTCAAACTCCCCTTTGTTGGGGGAAAACAAGTTCTTAGCTGGAAGCCAATAAGCCTTTAGGTTTTGATGAAGATTTTGATCATGCAATAAGGCAGTCCTGTGTGGTTCTTTTAATGAATGTTTATAAAGATCCAAAGAACATGTTGATGCGCAATTTATAAACAAAATAAAATTGAATTAAATTAAGTGGCACTGCCAGAATTATTGTAACTGAATTAAAATAAAATCAACCAAGCCAAAAAAGGAAGAATATAAGCCACTCATATGAATGCATGTGCTAACCCTGTTGGATATTCTTTATTTCCTTGAAATGATTTCAGTTATTATACTGTATATACACTGTATTCGCCATCTCGCCTGCCACTAATGTGACCAGACTGTAAAAGACGGAAAACACTAAATATATTTTCTCAAATGTTGCTCGGGTTGGAATATATCCCAACTCTCTCCTTCTCTCTGTATTTTGCTATTCGTGTTGTGAGTCCGATCCTGTCCCCCCTGCTCACTAATTGTCAGTCTGGTCCTTCCATGACTGATTTCAGGGTTTAGTGGGGGATCTGTTGAAAGTGCAAGAAAAAACAGGAAATGTGATCTTACAAGCATTTGCTGAAATTCCTCTGATACCACTGCTCAACATGCAACACTTCCAAAAAAAAAAAAAACAAAAACAAAGATAGTGGAATCTGAACTGCAGTCAAACACATCTGCAGTACAGCCAAGTGGTAATGAAGTTGGGTGCAAAGTGTTTGATGGTAGACACTGCCTCAATATTACTTTGCTCATATGACTGAAGGTTTAGCATTTGCCTCAATCGGCCCTTTTCATCTGGCAAGTGTCAGGCTTCTTCCCATTTAAGAGTCTTAATATAGGCTGCTACATCAAATAGGTGACTAATCAGGCTGACGAAGAGAGGTGTCACAGTGTCAATCCTTCAGGGCTGCTGCGCGTCTCTGAGGAAGACCACTCCATCAGCTATGACCTCAAATAACCCAGCTCATACGCACGGTGCATGCACATGCAGCTGTTTCGATACACAAACACAGACAGGTACAGATATGCGAGATATGAATGAAAAGTAAGGCTCCATGAACGCTTAGGTCCACCTACACTAAACTTTCTGCACGAATTCAACCGCGCAACAAACATCTCCCTGGGAGTCAGTGTGAAGGATGACTTAGTTCAGTGATGGGTCTTTGTTGACGAGAGATGATTAAAGAAGTAAAAAATGGAAACTCATCTTGATGTATTTAGGTCATTTTCACATCCACGGCCGTTGCTTGGTCAGGCCTATTTCTAGAAGTAGTGGTGTCGGTAATTAATGGGTGATAACGGACACATTTAATTGGCTGTAATCTATCCGATGAAGCGAGGAGCCTCCATTCTTTTGAGGACAAAGGCCCGCTGGGAGGGCAGAAGAGTCTACCTTCATCTTTAATGCTGAAGGCATGCAGTGTAGAGTGGACTACATATCAGCATAAGAATAAGAAGACAGCAACTCTTTGATGCCAAACAATTAAAATGCACCATGCACTTAAAGCTCTGTAAATAAACACCCTTGACTATGAGCACGTCAGTGCCTTCGTCCGTGAACGAAGTGCAAATGAAAGAAGCCAGGATAAAAAGTGCCAGCTACTTAACATTGATAGATAAATCAGAAGCACTGCGCTCATGTACTCTTGGCTGTCTTGCTCGCTCCGAAAGCTCAGTATACAATCAAGATCTTCCATATGATAAAGAAGGGAAGATACACTCTGCCAAGGACCCCTCCCAGACGAAGGGTGAACACTTATTTGCATTGAAATGAAATGTCTGAGGCATGTGTGCATGTTTGCACTTCCATGTCTGCATGTGTCTGTGGCAGTGTTACTTCCACTATGCGTTTTGTGAAAGGGTTTCAGCTCGTGTGTGTCGCCCTGCATGGATCACCAGTGATGGGGGTGACTCCTCAATCTTGCCATCCGCTTCCTGGCCTCAGGGGGACCTGTGAATCTCGCTGTACTTACACAGAGCCTTCAGGCTTTTGTGGGGCTGCTGCAGTGCTTTCTCGTCCCCATAACCATCTATAGTACAGACATGCATGGTAATTTCAAATTCATGTTGTAAATCAATATGAACATAGGATATCTGTTTCAGACGATATTACAGAAATTCCTTTTGTAAGAAATCATGCACTCCACACTAATATGCGTTACAGCACATATTTCATCTCCGTCTGTTTTCTAGACCATTAGCCTCGCTTGCTGGAAAGACTTTTTCACTATGACAAACTCCTCGTGAGATCCGGTCAAACCTTTGCTTGGTACGCCGGAGTAAGCCCGCTGTGCACGTAGTTTTGCAGAAGGCGGCCTCAATCTTTTCAGCACAGGGTTTGCAACAACATTAGTTCGGAGAAAAATCAAACAATATTCGATAGAGTCTGGCAGCCAATTTGACTGAAGTTAACACCCACAGCAGCAAAGGTTGTGTTATGATTTTAACTGACAGTGTCCTTAGTCCGAGAAATTTCCAGGTGAATCTTGGCAGTTCCCACTGGGGCTAAATACAACATCAGTCTCTTCCAGAGTCGATTACTTTCTTCCACAGGGTGAATAAGACTTTGTTCTGTTGAGAGTAATCAGTTGAGACTTTACATTACTATCTGCAATATTTTGTAACATCCTTCAGGTGAATTTTTACGTAATCATGATTTATACATCTATTACATGACAATAACCATTTTTTTTGGTTTTTGCTGTTGTTTTTCTTGTTTTCTGCCTAGATGTAGTTGATATACTGTGGAGAACATCCATCCATTAACTTGCACTTTATTTGGGTCGCAGAGACAGCAGCATCAGCAGCATCAGCAGCATCAGCAGCCTCAGCAGAGGCCCAGACCTCCCCCGGCCAACCCCTTCAGCTCCTCTGGGAGAATACAGAGGCGTTTCCTGGCCAGCTGAGAAATATAATCTCTCCAGCATGTCCTGGGTCTGCGTCAGGGTCTTTTCCTGGTCGGACATGCCCAAAACACCTCCGCAGGGAGGCATTCAGCAGGCATCCTAACCAGATACCCGAACCACCACAGCTGGCTCCTCTCTACGTGGAGGAGCAGCGGCTCAGCTCCGAGTCTCTCGTGGATAACTAAACTTCTCACCTTATCTCTTAAGGGAGAATCCAGCCACGCTATGGAGGAAATACTTTTAACTACTTGATTTCAAGACTGTGGGGTTTTGAAGATATTCCATTGTTCTTTATATTTGCTGCCAATGTTTAAACAAAACTGGAAATGATATTTCAGTAAAAAGACCCACATACTGGTTAGAAGAGAAGAATACAACAATATTATTAGGAATTATGATCGGTAAATGTGTGGTTGACAATGAAAATATGATTTGAATATCATAAGTGTAGCACTGTAGTACTATTTTTGATTCATTTATCTTTAAGCATATTTGAACACACTGAAAAAGAGAAGATGTTTATCTATATTATATGAAGCTGAAATGGATTCATCTCCTCATTATTACTTCATAAGATATTCCCATAAAATAGAAAATAGCGCCTAATTGCTCCAAACCCAAAATGTAAGAGCAAAGAAAATAAAACCAAGTCCACATGTGAACTGCTTAAAGTAACTCGCACAAGTTCCTACTAATTACACAGAAAATATTAGTTCTGTAACGTGTAAAGAAATTATTCAAAATCAATAGGTTTATCACTAACACAGAGCATATTTTCTGTATTAAAAAATGAATCATAAAAATGTCCTCTTAAATCATTATCAGACTGAAGGAATAAAATGTATTGAATAAATTGCTTTGAACCTTTGCAGCTTTCAGATAAATTAAAACTGTTTCTTTAATCATTTCCAGACAACTTTTCTTCCAAGAGAACAACTTCAAACTTTCTCACAAAAAGAGCAATTTATTAACACAGGTTGTCAAACTAATCTGCTGTTTCTGGAGTCGGACCTCACAATGCATTACTTGAGCAGCATTCAAATATAACTGTTGGACAAGAGACAAAAAAAAAAAAAAAAGAAAAAAGCATGCTGTTCTTGGACGTGTGTGTAGGTGGAAGTCCACAAGACTGTGTGTGTCAAACAGTTCTGAGTTCAAGGCAGAGGTTTTAATGGTGTGGTAGCTAAACCCAGACAGATATTCACATTGGACGCCCTTTTAGTTGCTGTGCCATTATTCTGTCTGATTGCCGTCTTGTTAAAGCTTTCTGTGGGAGGACTTGATTTTGCAGTGAACAAGAGACTCCGAATGTTGTTAAAGCTGCTCTGATGTCACTTTCAGCACTAAGGTTGTGAGCAAGTTCACAAAGAAATATATTCTGTATTATGTCCGTGTTTGTGGTGAGATATTACATGGTGCATTACATTTCATACATTAAAAGCATAGGTTTTTAAAGTCGTTTCTTTCATACTCTGTTCTCAGCATATGCAACAGACATCAAGGACTTTTTGAAAGTGCTAAAAAGCTTACTGCAAATCTTTTTCACATTTGTCATCTGGTGTCAGAAGAGACCATTTAGTCAAGTAAGAATTCAATTAAAAACTACATTTTGCATGCGCCTGAATCATTTTAGGGTGAATTGCACTTGTAAATGTTTTAACAATTTCAACAATGTTTTTGTTTTGAACATTTTTTTAAAGCATAAAACTCTGAGATAAAACTTAGTCCAAACTTTCAAACAAAGTCCAAACAAATACAACAAAAAGACCAATTTGTAGTCTGGCCAACAAAGTTTGATTCTGCAACCTGTAAACAGCCATTAGTCAGATCTATTTGAATCGCTGAACAAAATTTGAGATGTGGCTCCCACTTCAGACCTTTGGATCCAGGGTAAACTGAGCCTCCATGTGCAAGGCATTATCTATGGATCACAGCACGTCTCCACTGAGTGCTTTTTATAGGTAATCAATAGGCGAGCAGGCTTATGATGGCTCTGACTCATTACAACTCTTTAATAAAAGCCCACCCTGCGGTGACTGCTGCCTTGAGAAGTATAAACACACACAGCCGTATGGGAAACCAAATGTATATTTACACACGCAGGAAAAGCACAAACTCACTAAACATGAAGTGGCAGCAGTGTCTTTTGCCGCCAGGCAGCTCAAACGTAATCATTGATAGCTGCTACAACATTACTCCCTTATATTCCAAATTATTTTAAGATGTCCTATGGCTGCATACTTCTGAGGGATCGCTGCTTAATCAATATGCACATCAGCTATTTGAAAATAACTGTTTGAAAAAAGCGTAGGGACACTCACTTAAATGATCTAATCACGGCACGGTAGCTGGCAGTTATCAGCAGGGACACCATTTAATGATAAAACAACTTTCCCTGAGTCTAGAGGAAGTTGAACTGCAAATTGCGTGGTCTCACAAAACCTTCAGCAGCAGAACGTTTACACTTTCATGCATTCCTTAAAAAAGAAACGTATTTAAATAAATAAATGAAAAAGTAAAGGTCCTACCCTTCCCCCAAGTACTAACAGTAATTGCCATTTTCTGCAAACACGTTTTCTGTAAACTGCTTTCTTTCATGTTATTTTGATCCTAAATTAAAGGTTATACTCCAAACACAACAGAACTAAGAATGTTCCTTTAGGCTTCTGGCAAGACTCAAAAATGTAATTTCACTTCTGTGATCGTGTGGAGTTATGACAAGTTAGGCAAGCGTTAGAAGCACAAGTCATGATCCCTCTTTTTAGATTTAGTTTGTCTGTATGAAGCCTATCCATATAATCACGTAAGTGGAAAGACATTTTTTATCTAGTCTGAGGCTTTAAATAGAAATGTACTTTGAAAGGTGGATTGGCCAACGTGGTCCAACAGTAACTGGTATTTTGTTGCAAACCTATACTCAGTTCTCATTCAATACTGCAACTGTAAACAAAAGTTTACACTCCTTGCCATGTAATGATAGCTCTAGGGTTGTTCAAACTCTGAAATGTTCCTTTAAGCTGAAGTTATGTACTCGAGTAGCTGTTTCACAATCACTCCAATGCAGCTGTTCCCTCTCTTAGTACATATTGAGTTAGGTGACGAAAGCCTTTTCTTACATATTTTCCACCAAGGAAATACTTCATGCAGGGATACGGGGTCACTTTGTCACACCTCACACATGTGAGGTGACAGGAAGGGACGTTTGGATGTACGGATCAGCTTTCTGTGAAACTGCCTACCAGTTTGGCTTCATAGGTTAGACGAGCACAGGACGATATAAATAGAGAAGGGGGGCAAGTGACACTCTTTCAACTGTCACACACTTGAGCTACGATGTTTTCACTCTACCTTAAATTGCTTTATAACATACACTGGTGTAGCCTCTCAGACAGACAGACAGACAGACAGACAGAGAGCCAACGCGCACTCACACACACACACACACACACACACACACACACACACACACACACACACACACACACACGCAGACAGTTGATATAATTATTTTGTGAGCCAAACTGATACACAACTCTCCATAAATGATTACAGAAACACTAATATTGAGAGTCGCTCCTGAAAACGACGATAGCTGTTCTTAAATACGTATCAGGAATCTGACAACTGCGTACCTCATGGTGCAAAAATGAGAGACCACGTGTGGTCATGAGGCACGTATCCTTAAGGTAGCAGTATCTGAGGGGAAGATGACCTTTTTCTGCCAGGAATAGCAGGGCTGTGGGGGAACAAAAGCTGTGATGACAAACACATGGGAGAGACTGTGACCCTGCAAAGGCTAACACACATGCTCTGAGCATTTTTGATAATTTTGAGCACATGCACCTGCTGCACAACTGCAGACACATACGTGTTTTATTTATTTAGAATATCCAGTAGGTATTGAAAAAAAATAATCGAGTTCTTTGTTTCCTGGCTGAGAGTTAAAGCAGAATAAAGCAGGCTCGGCTAGGTAAATATGAAGCAACAGTCAATTATCTCGAGAGGCAGCTGGATTGTTTGAGGTCACAGCCAGAGATGCCCCTTACCAGCCTCTAAGCTATATTTGTGTCTAAGGCTAAGCTCTTTTGAACCAATCAGCTTCCTGTACCAGTTACTGCTGGCAGGGTTCTGTAGTGACCACTGTCAACAATGGTGGCATCATTACAGCAGAACTGGAGACAGTATTACCTCGTCAAAGACGAGAGCAAAGAAGGACCACCGAAGGCGTTGCTTGGTGAAAAAGATGTTTTAGCTTTTTTCCACAAACTTAAACAAATAGACCTTGACGCGCCTCGGCTCCCTTGATCATGTTAGTTGAAACAAGCCTGTGATACATGGTGGTTGACATGTGGCCAATTCAACTCAATTCATTTCAACTCAATTCATTTCAACTCAATTCAATCCAGTTTATTTTAATTAAGTTGAATTTTGTATTTGACTTGAATTAAGGGGAAGCACAGCCTGTTGTAAAATCACAAATAAAAGGAGCCTATAAATGTTTTGTCTTTTCTTTTTGTTCTTACGTATTTATGATTTCTTGCTTAGCTCCTTCCAGGAAACTTTCTGTCACAGTGTAGCTGCCAGAGACTCTCAGGTTTGACTGCATACATGTGCTGCTTTTTAAATGTCATAAAAGGCATTACTGGACAAATTGTATTTTATCCTTAGGTATACTTTTGAATGAAGAAGCTGTGGTGTGCATCTTTTTTGGACACAGTTGATTGGATGCATTGTCAGCTTCTGGGAATGATTTCTAGACATTGTGCAGCCTGTTTCCATATGGAGCGCCATATCATTCACAAATAAATAAATACAAGTTTTCAGATCCCTCTAGCAACTTTTTGCCTGCTTGTTTGTTTGCTTCCAAAAAGCGACTAGAGGACAATCTAGTGACTTTTCAGGTATTTTTGAAGACTTTGGAGAATCAAACGTGAAAGCATTTATTATTCTTACAAGTCACTGCGAGCAGCAGCAGACGGACGTTTACGTGCATAATTTGGTCCATTTTCAGGGCCTCCGTCGCTTGATGCAGCAAACCAGAGCAATACCACCAGAAACCGCAGGGGCAGGGTTGAGCCTTATACCTAACGTGACCAGCAAAAGGAACAGACAGAAGAAGAAGAAGAGGAGAAGGAGGAGGAGGAGGAGAAGGAGGAGGAGGAGGAGGAAGAAGAAGAAGACAACAACATCTGTAGACATTGTGGGTGATTCTTAAGAGAGGCTGCGTGAGTGTATCCCCGCAGCATGAACCGTCCAGACCCCTCAGGTCATCTGGATGTGGTTTTTTAACCAGTTCCCAGAGTCAGAACCAGACATGGAGAAGCTGCCTTCAGCTTTTATGGTCCACATGTCTGGAACAAACTCCCAGAAAGCCTCAGATCAGCCAAAACACTCTGTTTATTTAAATCCATGTTGAAGACTCACCTGTTCTCAGCTGCATTTGAATAAAGACACAACGTTTACTTTCAAGCTTGAGTTTCAAAACTTGATTACATTTTAATGACTGATTTTGATTGATTGCTGACTGAATATCTGAATATTTTTTACATTTTGTTGCATTTCAGTCTGTAATTCAAATACATTTATTTGGGGATTTTCTTTTGCAGACCCCCACTATACAGCCCAAAATAATCAAGCAGAAAGTTCATGAATCAAGTGATGTTGAGCCTGGACACAGGTCCTTTCAACTAATTATGTGACATTTAAAAGTGACTGGCACCAGCACTTACTTTAAAGCTTGAGAGCAAAGGAGTGTAAGCACACATGCAGGCAGCTCGTGTTTTTTGTTTTTAGTTTTCTTTTAGAGCTTTTAAACACTTTTCCTTTTAATTTCACTTCACCAATTTTGTGAAATCCCAAATCACATAAAATGCAGAGTATTGCGCATTACAAAGTTTGTTATTCCTAATTTTTAATGCAACAAATTAGGAATAACGCCAAGGGAGCTGACTATTTATTCAGTCTACTGTACCAATGTATCACAACACACTGGTACAGTAGGTTCAGCAGCTAAAGATTTTGGACATACAACAAAATGTACATAACATTTTCGGGGACTAAACAGCTTTCTGACAGTAAAACTGACATCAATGTCAGACTAGGAAGACATATTTAGCCCCTTGACAAATAACTTTCTTATCAAAGCTATACGATTCAGATTACTGAAAACAAAGCCTAAATCTTTGGCAGAAAACAGTGTAATACTGTACAGCCCATCTCTGTTACGATATGTGAAGAGGAGTACGTAAGTGCCATCCTCAACACACATCCATACTCTCACCTTCAAACTGAGTGACAGGCATATCAACTGCCAGCAGCTCTGACACAGACAAAATACTCACAGTGAGTTTCTTATATTTCAACCCTAGTCCCCACTATTTTTTTGCTATATTTCTTTCTGGAAAAATGCACTGTTTCATCATAACATAAATTAAGGAAAAGGGGTGAATAAGATACAAAAAACCAGCCTGGAATGAAAGCATTATGATCCATTCAGTAGCCATCTAGGAAGGAGATTACTAGACGGTGGCGAGCCCTCACTGCAGCTGCTCCCCAGCACAAAGCCGAGATTTGTTTTTTTTCCTGACAAGACCACTCACTGAGGGCAGAAACGTAAATGTTTCAGGCACTCATTTCCTCATCTTATCTCCCCACCGTCTCTGTGAGAAGGAGAAAGTTGAGAAGAACAGAAGGATATCTTGAGAATGAGATTCAACCACGGGGTGGGGAGGCACCCACCATCTAAACTTTCTGAATATTTTATTAAAAAAAAAAAAAAAAAAGGTGTGGGGGGGGGGGGCATGGGTGCATTTCCTCTGGGAGCCTGCAAAGTGTCCCAGACGTGCAGAGGGTTGAGAGGGTCAGGGTATTACATGAGTTGCCACAATCCTCAAGGTGAATTATTCATCTCACTGAGTTCAACACTAGAACAGCATTATGGGCTTCATACAGTTGGAAACAAAGAGGCCAAGGCTTTTAGCGCTCACTCAGCGCTGAACAAAAACTGCAAAACTATGCACGGTGTCAGTTTTGTGGGAGACGGGAAAAAAAAAGGTGGAATTAGAAAGTGTCTATGAAACAAGGAAGAGAAGTGAAAGCAGACGCAGAGGACAGAAGATAATGTAAAAAATAAATAAATCTTGTGTTGTAATGACGGCGAGGAGTTACAGTAGTGATGTGCCGTGTGCAGAATATCACATTAGAAGGCTACTGTTCCTTGTACAATTTTACGTGGGTTCAGGGTTTTTTCTCGATGTATTTCATGCAATTATTTTTTTCAGTAAGAAATAGGAACAAACACAATACAATTAAATGTAAAACAGGCCTTTTTTTTAACAAGAAAACTGAAATTGCGCCAAATTAAAAATAATTAAACTTATACTTAAAGCGATAAAAATACAGTTATATGATAAAACTATATTACACAGTTTCGCTATTAAATTAAACTTTGAATAAACTTTTTTGCAAAAGTTAGAGACAAACTAAACAACTGACCATTAAACAGGACCTCAAGTAGATCATAGCAGGCATACTTTACATTCCACATGCTGGTGTGAACCGAACACTGATGTTTAAATCCCCTCTATTAACTCTGAAGGGCACGGACGATGTGTGTTCATGTGTGCACTCCCGCACACATGCCTGTGCAACAGAACCGATCCAGAAAGTAAATAGGGCTGCATTGTGGGAATTTTCAGTGTTTGTGCAGCGGCGGCTGCGTGCCCTGCTACCCAAACACATATGCTCGCACGAAGAGGCCCTGATAATAGTATTCTGTGTCTGCACTTCTTTTGTGATGGCAAAATTATTTACAGAGGAAGATGCAATGAATTCATTATGGTGACACTTTTCAATATGCATTCAACTCTATAATACTTTACTTTGCTAAAAAACCTGATTAAATATTGATGTCTTTCTTCAATGTGTTATAACAACCAGCAATGTTTCTGCACTGGAAAGACTAAACGCTTTAAGCACATCCTATGCAAATAAAAGTTGTAAATCTGGCGGGTTTTTATGGAAGCATATTTAAAGCTGCAACATTTGCAACAATTTATGTCGGAAATTAGTGTCACCAAGTTGTTTCCTGATGTACATATGAAAGATTTGTTATATTTTTCTTCAACACTATATGCATCAACCAGATCACTTGCAATTAGGGACTGCAAGTGACTCTTGAAAAGTATATTTCCTTGAAAAAGAAGTTTAAAATTTAGAGAGGTGAAAAAACTTACTAAAAAGAAACAAATTAAGTGCAAGAAGTCCAATGGAAGTATGTTCTGTGAGCACACAATTACACTATAAGTGGACAGTAACCACTTAGTCTGTCTTTATTCTTTCATGATTCATTTCCCCGTATTTTTGAATTATGTATTCTCGCTGCACCCTCGTCTCTTTCTAATCTGGTGGCAGATTTGGCGTGCATGGCTGGACACATGCTTCAATCTTTAAATATTTTCAGAAATTTAGGTTGCAGTTAATTTGTACATTTTAAAGGATTTGGAATAAAGCAGAGATTTGATGGAAACCATGCGTTACTCAGACAAAGCATGTTTAGAAAGCTGAAGCTTTAATGGAGCTTGACCCACCACGATGCCTTTCAGAGGATCGGAAGGGTCTCCTGGAGGAAAGTGTGAAACCGGAAACACGTCTGTGCACGACAACAAAGTAAGAGATACAAGAGAGTAAACACTTGAGTGAAGACTTGTTATAAACATTAACAAAATATGATTGAGTTAAAAGAAAGATAAGACAAGCTCCAAGTCAACATGCCATTATTGAGTTAGCAGCCAGAAGGGCGACGGAGGACGTCCATGAAATCCAGGACATAGTGTTACGGCTTCACACTAACTTACTGGGACGTATAGCCACTGCAAAGTGGCTTAAATAAACTAGCCTTGTACCTGTCAGATGCTTCATTAATGGGAAAATTACATGAAGAAAAGCTTGTAGCTTTACTAATATAACATACAGGGTGTAAAATAATAGGTCACAGAGGCAGTGTAATCCAGGGTTATTCACTTTTTGAGGCTCAGCAAAACCAGCCTAGACGTAAGGTCACATTAAAATTCTGCTATATTTTTATTTCTTTTTTTTATCTCAGTGTAATAAAACACAATTAACAGAGCAAGATACCTATATGCTGTGTAAAATCTAAATGCCGTATGTTGATCTGATCCCATGTAAATGGCAGTAATGTGAGAATGTAATATGAAAGCAAAACTCTTAACTGCTCTTCCAAACTACAGTTTTTGTGGGCTGCTTCAATTGTGCCCCTGAAATTAAAAAATATATAAATAAATAGCCTTTATTATGCGCTGTGAGACACTACATCTGCTCATAGATGACATCCCATTTAGAGAACTGGCTTTAATAAGTACATGAGCTAAGACACACACACACACACACACACACACACACACACACACACACACACACACACACACACACACACACGCACACACGCACGCGCACACACACACACACGCACACACACACACACTAACTCTCTAAGATGAACAAGAAACATACAAGCAAAACAGCATTTTTAACCTTAATACATAGAATTTCTTTCAGTTATAATTTTCTTAAAAACCATAAATAATAGTATATGTCGCTACACTGATTTAACTGTACATAACTGTTCATAAGGTTTCACCTTATACTTTTGTCAAAGAAGTGACTTTGAAACTTCTTTTGGTCAATAAAACAGGAAACTGTATTTTTGTCAGTTTGTTGTAAACCGAGTAGGTCAAAACCTTTGTTTTAGCATTCAGGTTGATGTCTAATCATACTTGACTTAATCTCTATTGATTAGTGAAGATCAGTTGACGCAATTGAGATGCATCATTCAGTCAGATAAAAGGCAACATGACAGGACCATATGATATGAAGGGGATTAAACAAATAAACAAAAATAAAATAAAACATAGTGGTTAAAGTTTTTGTTGGTGCTGGTGGAAGCTGGGCAGTTTCTTGGTGAGTAGTGCATTAGACAGTTTGACTCAGGTTCAGTTACATCCATTAGAGATAGTGGGGACTGGTACATGCTGATGTGCTTGTGAAAAAGGAGGAGATAAAAAAAAAAGGAGATAAGGTTTCCAGTGTCTAGAAACATACTGAGCGGGGGCAGTAATAGGATGTGGGTCTCTAAAGACATGGGAAGACCAGACGGACAGGAAACAGACCACAAAAATGACAGGTGTATGGGTGTTACCACCACCCGCCTAAGGATTCTTGACACTCTTAAGCAATTCCCAAACACTGACCTGGAAATGTATATGCATCCAGACAAGAGGAATGAAAATCTATTTTATTTCTATTACTTATATTGTGTGTCCTTGCCTGGGATGATAAGTTCAGGAGATTGCAGAAATTGTCATTTGTTATTTATTTTGGGAAAACAGGTCTGCGGCATTGTATTGTTTTATTTATTTATTTATATTTCTAGCAATTCAAACAGCAGACCTGTTTGTTAAAAGGTGTGGCTGCTTATGAAAGCTGACAGCCAACCCGGCAGAGAGTGCGGATGTTGAGCCAAAGCGGGCCGGACAAATGTCTGCACATGCACCAGCATTATGTCACTGGCTGCCTGCGGAGATGTCAAACACAATGATGTGGTAAGAGGCTGCAAGAGAGCTCCCAGCTCGCTAGGAACTCATAACACACACAAAGACGCATGCATGGACGCAGACTCCACGAATAAATACACAAGGCCTCCAACCACATGTGGAACCTGAGGTATCCGATCGACAAAATCCGAGTTCTCGCTGGAACATCGGTACTTTTCATCTCATCTCTCTGTAAATTGACAACTGGATAATGGTGGTAGACATGTCAGGCCTCTTGAGCCGGGACAATCCTGCAAATCATTTCAAAGTGCCCCAAATTCATCAATTACAGTGTGTTAATCTCAATGAGATGGGAGGGAGCGGCGAGAGGGAAGGACCCTCATAACTCATCTAAGCGAGTGCTTCTTGGATTAGATGAAATGAAAATGAAAAGAAGAACCCCACTGAGATTGAGCAGTTCTAGTTCCATACATAGTACATATATATATATATATATATATATATATATATATATATATATATATATATATATATACACATATACACAGTATTAGAAGTTTAACATTCACTTAGGAGCTTCTTCGAACTTCTAATTTTCAATCCACCTATGATCCTAAGAATTCAAGATTAAGCAAGCCTCATGAAAATGAATGAAATAGTTATCGATAGTTTCCATCTGCACATTCTCAAGTAATCATAGGAGACAGGGACTCGTAATGCATGTTTTTTTAAATAGTAGACACTATTTCAAATTGGTCAAACAGCTTGAAGATTTATCCTCAGGGCATTCGTTTTGAAGGCAAAATGGGATTAATTATATCTGAGCTTTATGATTTCACAGGCAAATATTACCTTAATGTGCAGAAATCATCAAAACACCCAACTTCATCTGTTCATACCTGGGGGGGTTGGGGGGTGGCAGGGGGGTTGTCAAGGTGCTGACAACTTGTTATCTTCCCTTCAATATACTTTTTCCTCACATTTAATTTGGAGCGTTTCATGGGCTGAAAACCAATGACATTGAACTTGTGGTGCGTCACGGCGGATCATGCCGGATGATGGGTGTGTGAGATAGCAGTGATGCGATAAGGAAATAAAACAAATGGAAATAAAATGCAAGACACCCACAAAACACAGTTTGCAGTAAGATGGGGAGGAAGTATGCAGTGCTGCACAAATTCAGCTGCACAGCCTCTGCACACTGCAGTAATTGAAGAGGTGCTTGTTAAAGTGGCAAACTGCTGGCAAAGACACCAAATTCTATTTCACTTTAAGGACACTGGCAGCCTCAGGGCTTTGTGCCACTTATAGAGTGGATCCCATAATTCCCTTAAGTGCTTCACATTGCAAAAGGCACTATGCGGAAATTAATGAACAAATCAACAAACAAAGCTGCATTCTCAGTGAGGTGCTCCTTTCAAGCAATTTCTCAAAGAACATTATTTGACCTGATGCAACAACAGAGGCAATAATGCTGGATCTTCCAGCCGGAAAAGGACGAATCAAAAATGCAAAATAGAGCCTGCGAAGTAAAAAGTTTGAGGGGGTGAGTCATAGAGCTGGAGAACAAAGTGTGTATCTGTTGAGTGCGGATATGTGTTTTCACTGAGCAGCCTGTCTGTCTGACTGCAAAGCTGCCCAGATTATGCATGAATCTGGCCGCTTATCAGCTGACCTTTAAATTGGAGCCGCAGAGTGACTGCAGGCCCAAGGGCTGACGCTCACACGCGATTGGCTGCTTCACCCCAGACCTGCTGACAATAGAAATTAACAGAGCCAGGTGGGCATATCCGCAGGCGTAAGGAGTAAAAGAGTGGAGTGAGATAGGGAGAGGTGGGGGCAGGAGAGGGGCTGAGTTAATATAACAATATATTTCCACTATTTTCCTCAACCTCCTGTCTTTTCTTAAGCTTCAGGAGAGAAGGAAAAAAGTCATTATGTGCTGTGAAGCATGCTAACGCTGGAGCAGGTAAGAAAAGAAGACAAGATCAGTATTACCTGGATTTCATCTCTTGCCCACTCATGCCATCTTGTCTTCCATCTCACGTTTGTCTCTTTATTTCTCCCATTCTTTTCATATTTTAATGGAGGACGGGTCTTGGCAAGCTGTGATTGTTTGATAGATAGATATCTCCTGTTGGGGGGACATGGAGGAGGAGACGGACACTGAGGATGAGGTGTGTGTTCTGTTGTCTGCAGGGAAAAGGAGCTGTGGGTGTCTGAAGGATGATAGATTACATGGGGGGCCAGGGGTTTATGTGTGTACGTGTCGGTATGTGTGTGTGTGTGTGTGTGTGTGTGTGTGTGTGTGTGTGTGTGTGTGTGTGTGTGTGTGTGTGTCCCAACGATAGCGTTGCTATGTACCCAGGGAAAGCATGGCAATGAATTAATTTTTCTGAACAGCAGCTGGAAAAGGTCATTAAAAAAAGCAAATGTTTGTAAATGGGAATCCCTAGGAATTAACTTCAACAGCATATATGCAATAGTTCAGTGTCCTGGCACTGCGCTGGAGAATTATGTTATGTTTTGGACAGGAGCACAGGTGGTTGAGTACACAGGCATACGCTTGGCCTTCTGTCAGATTAAGATGACTCAGGAAAAAAAAAAATGCTTTTGATTTAATTTGCGTAGCAGTTACAGTTACACGATCTTTATCCACAGTGGCTTGAGTGTCTCTTTCTACCTGAATTTTCGTGCAACCGTGTGTGGAGGAGGTCACTTTGGTGGCGTTAACCAGGTCTCCAAGGTCATTTCCTTTCCACTTCAACCATCCGCATGTGATGTAACACCCGACATGAGATGCAAATGTGTGTGTTTGTTGGAGAATAGTGTGGCTGGCCACCCTCCACATATGTCCGTGACACAAAAAAGACAGACAGCTGCTTTCACAATCCACGTGTGTGCAATCTGCATATGAGTGAGTGTGCTGCAGGCGTGAGGTGCACCTATGGTCATAGCTGGCGTCATTCAAAGAAAAGAAGCCAAATGAGCATGATCTTTGTTATCTCTGAGCTATACACTGTACGTAAGAGTGTGTGTGTGTGTGTGTGAGAGAGAGAAAGAGAGACAGAAAGGAAGAAAAAAGGGTGTCTGTCAGTGATAAATGGGTGTATGAGTTTACACCTTCCAGATAAGCAAAGAGAATTATCAAGGCAACAACAGCAAGGCTACAATACAGGTAAAGATAAATGCCATGCTAGAATTACAGGCGAATTTTTGATATGTTTCCATTAATGACAATAATGTAGGACCGACGAACACTGACGCAATATTCCGCCAAGCAGGAGCTCCAGACGTCACGAAAAAGTTGCTCTTATGTAGACCTTGGCCATTTGTGACTTGCCTGATTAACCTACATAATAACATGGTTGAACATTGAAAAAGCATGGCGCTAAATGGTTTAATAAATGAGCCTTGTACAGCTGCTGCCAGCATGTGCTGCTTATAGAATGGCTTATATAAAAAAAATGATCTCATTTCAACTCATTTACTACAGTTTTGAGAAAAGTCACACGTGTGAGAACAGCAGAAACACAGCATCTTATAAGGACTACAATAAATCCATTTGAACTTTAACAATGACCCGTGGGTCAGTAGGAGTTTGCTATGATCTGATCTACTGAATAAGAGCCTTGTTCACAACCACAAGATATTTTCTCTGTGTACTGCAGGTTTTACTATGCTGCCTTTAAAACACACACACACACACAAATTCTAAGGCTCTTCCTCACAGGACACAAAGATGAGTTGTCTCCTTCGAGCTCAGATGAGGAATTTGCTGGATGACGGAGCAGATCCCTCCTTCTTAAGGAGCGTTGTTGCATTTCATTAGGGATGGGATTCATCACTTCAAGCAAACAGAGCCATGCAAATGACACCGGAGGAATTCCTACACTGTCCTCAGCATTGTCTCTTACACACAAAATAAAAACACAAAAACATATAATGTTTGATGTGCAACAGACACAAAGCAAACAAAAGCAGAGAGAGCTGATTTTGGAGACAATAAGGTGCATTAGGTATGATGATATTATGTGATCGCTCATTTTTGTGTAATCAAAGTGACACACTACTGGAGTTAAACGGGCAGGTTTGTTTTTTTCCCCCCTTTTGGAACAATGGAGCCAGTTTGTCAGAGACCTGGATACCAACGAGGCTGAACATGCGGGTTGTGACTCTCTTCATCTGGTCAGAGGTCCCGAGCTAGTCTGAGTAAAACACCACCAGGGGGTCCGTTTTGGAGAAGTTCCAGATATGACCTTGGAAAAACTGTTCAGAAGAAGCCTGTGTACAGACCAATTTAACAGGTCACAACCCCGTCTCTGAGAGGGAGACACGCAGAGAGAGCGTGTGAACCCTGCCAGGGGGAATCCGTCTCATTAGGAGATGTTGCTGAAATCTAACTGTGGCCTTCACCCTGCAGCAGAGGCTGTCGGCCTATTGATACACAGCTCCAACAGACAGACACAGAGTCGAGTTGTGGGCCCACGACTGAGGCGGCGTGCCGTGGTACGGCTGTGATTATGTGAGCATGTAGGGGACATCTAACAGAACATTATGTGAAAGCCCACAATGACAATGAAAAAGGGGAGATGGAGACAAAAAGCTGGGGCCTTCTTCGACACTGAGGCCAACAGCTGCATGTGGGACACAACAGATCTATTCATGACAGATGTGCACAATAGCACACAGGCGCACACACTTGGCACTGTGTGGACAGTGGCCCCGTTGTAGCTCAGCCAATAAGAGGGATGCCATGCAAGCTCCGAGATAGAGCGTGGGAGAGCCAAAGAGAGATGTTACCACACGCTACCACAGTCTTCTGTGTCTCCTGCTGTAATAAATACAATGACTATGTCTGTTTTCTGCAGAAAGCATGCGAGCGCTGGCTGAGACAGTTGATTACGCGTGGGCCAGACCTGAAGGTGTAAGTAAGAAATGTTAGATGAGAGACGGACTTCACTGAAAGCTTTTTACACTGATACAAACAAAACATAAAAGAGAAGATGGACAAAGACACAGAGATTACAGAGAAAGTGTGTGAGAACAACAAGTCAAAAATATTTGTATATTAGAGAGAGAGAGAGAGAGTTTTAAAGTCCTATTTTTATCTGCTAGCATGGAAAAAAAAGAAAAATGATCCATCTTACATATCTTTTCATTTATAAAACATTTCATTCTTTAAACGAGCGTCTTTTTGGGTGTACTTTCAGCTTCAGCTTTGGTCAAACTTTACAGGCTTCGCTGAAGCAGACTGCTGTGAATTGCGGAGCAGGAACCACTGTCCTTGTTTAGCAGATTTGGTTTTGTACACTGGCAGCTGTATG